>CM060701.1:104923532-105251032 GCA_030686995.1 Artemisia argyi | reverse complement strand
TCCAATGCAACCGTCAATCAATCAATTGACCATGCAAATGATTTTTTAATTTTTTTCCTTTTGAGCGATCCTTACTATTGTTGACTTTTTTTATTTTTTTATTTTTTCAGATTTTTCTGAGCACTTTTTTAATTTTGATTATGAGTCCTACCGTGATATTAAAGATATTATGAGTCCTACCGTGATGTTAAAGATATTTACATAAAAATCTTACTTTGATATTTGTAAAAAAAAACTTTATATCACTGTTTTTTTATTACGATATTAAGAAAAGTTATGATGATATTAAAAAATAACTTTGATATTAAAAAAGGTTGATAAATACGGTGATATTAACGATATTATGATACGGTGATATTTATAAAATGGTGATATTATAAAACAATCGTGATACTAAGCTTTTTTACATGTATCAAAGTCAGACGCTAATATTAAAAAACACATGACTTATCTTTGACTTTTGGAAAAAAGTCAAAATCAGACGCTAATATCACAATACCTTTAACTATGAAAATGATTTTTTTTTAAATTTTTTCAGCGATTCTTAATTATTTGTTGTCCTCTTTATTTTTTTAATTTTTTCATATTTTTTTGAATTTTTTTCACAAAAAAAGCTACCATGATATTAACGATTTTAAAAAAAGACGAGATATTTACGATATTGTCACTCCACATTTATCAGATGGTTGACTAGATGGACGGCTGAGATTCATCCGTACATCCGAACTAAAATTCAAAAATGTACCAGATCCCTTCCCTATATATATATACACTAGATGTCGAAGCCCACCCGATGGGCGGGCATGACTTATAATTATTCTTTTAATGGTGTTAGTTAATGAAAATTAATTTTTAATTTCGTGGAGCTTAACCCAATGGGTGGGCATGACTTTATAAGCCCTCCCGGGCATATTCCCACCCGATTGGCGGGCATGACTTATAATTATCGTTGTCATATTTTACTATAGTAAAAGAAGGGTGGTAAAGAATGGTTGAAAAGTGTACATATTGAAAGAAAGGGTTGTACGTAAAGACTTTTAGGTTTACTTGCCTTTACTTGTAGGGTGTCGGCACTTAAAGGCCGGTCACTTATAGACACGGGCACCACGTAACTGTTCAGGAATTACGCAGGTATGTAAAGAAGTACATGTTGTCACATTTGCTTTTGAATTATATCTAACATTGGTTAGTATAAAAATACAAAAGAATGATCTCAAAACTTAATGGGGTTTAAAAGTTGCAATGTTTGAGTTGTGTCTTTTGAAAATTATGACATGTAGGCAATTAGTACAAAAGTTAACTAAAAATGATTTTTTACTCACAATTCTAGTTCCAAGGCATAAAACATGAAAGATCAGTAAGTAGGATTACCTTATTTTGCCAGCCATGATATATTCCATTAATGTCACGTTTCAATCCATATTCATGCCAAATGCCCATCTACATGCATTCGGATCAAAACTATATGAGATCCTTGGGTCATAAAAGTTCAAGTAATTACCAAACCGTCTCTACAGCACCATTTACCATCCCTTACATATCAACATTCCACAGAGGTCTCAGATCCTTTTGGACAACAATATCATCATCCAAAACAATTTCTTATCCAGCTTTGGATACACTTCTGGAGGGTAAATCCTTAAATGATTCAACAATTATAGTACTATTATAATTACATTACTATGGGCGGACTGTCAAATTTGAGCTAAAGCTTCCACATCATATATCTTATTGAATTATAATTCATGGTATATGCTAATTAACAATGTATATAAATGTGTTACCACTTTGCCAGCCATGATATATTCCATTAATACAAATCTCAAATCGACTCATTAGCTAATTTATTGATTTGTCACCTCACTCTTAGCTTATACTTTCGTTTCCATTATTTTCCCTCTAAACTTGGGAAAGAGAGACTTAATATCCACATAAGGATATTTGCATTTTTAAGAAAAAAACAATACCAAGAAAATAAAACACTCCCATTCCACATACAGTAGCGCTTATGATGTATATTGATGAGATGAAAACTGTACCGCTTTTACGGGGTCATTTAAGCCCTAAGTCAAGATTATTTGATCAAATATCGCCCTAAATCGTTCCTTTTGTCATTTTAGTTACATTGGAGAAGAAATCTGGAAAAGGAAGCATTTTGGACATTTTTTGAGCGAAAAGTGAAGAAAACGGCAAAGTCTTCAAATCATGCTGGAAATAGTACCTGACGACGACACGTATTGCATGTGACGTCGTCACGTTATGGCAAAGAGGTGGATAAAAAGTATAACGAGACGCGCCAGAATGTTTTTGGGAGATAACACATGACGGCGTCACCAAGGCCGTCAAGAGCAAAAACACACGTGACGGCCAAGAGTTGATTAATACATGACAGCGTCAGATCTGGATCTTGGCAATACGAGAAGAATATTGGCGGTGAGTTGACTGCGTCAGAGTCATAACGTGACGCCGTCAGACTACAAAATCTATATATAGTTTTCTAATTTTCGTGTATGAGGGGAATTTTATAGAGACTTTTGGGAGAACTTGTGGAGAAACCCTAGGTCGAATTTTACAGGGTTTTCACCCTTTTATCACCCATGTTTCAATAAAGATAAGTCTTCCAATAATCATTCAATATGTCTATGTGTTGTTTGATTCTATCTTATGCTTGTCTTTAATTTAACATGTTAGGCTAGGTTTTCTTTGTGTTTGCTTAGATGTATTGAAACCTAGCTATTAATTATTGGTTGGTTGTTTGTTATTAATTGTAATGGATGAATGATATCGATGTTAGGCTTAAGAAAACTGGTAGACTTCCAATTAGTAACATGCTTGAACGTCTTAAGAAACATGAATCGGATGTGTACTACGATTAATAGGTTGTATTTAATGCATGAGTAACTACTAAGGAGGCCATGTTAGGAGCTAGTAGTCGGCTCGATATAGGAAGAGGTAGAAGCTTATAGAGTTAGGGAAGATTGTACACAGCCCTAGGAATGGTATTAAGGAATATAACCCGTCATCCACGCAATTGTAACAAACAAATCAACTAGTAAAAGATAGCTAGGGATTAGTGAAATCTAAGTAAACACGTTTCTCTTATTATTGTTTTTTCTCCAAAATTTACTTTCTTGTTATTTTATTTTCATTGCATTAGTAGATATTTGGGTTAGTTGACTAGCAACTAATTCGGCCCACTCTTTCAAAACCTGAGATTTTTACTTGCTTTCTAAAAAACCATAAGAATACAAAAAGAATCATCCCTCACCTCTAGACCTAGTTTAATTAAGTTTTAATCCTAACGACACTATTCCCTGAGAGAACGATCAATCCCCCGGTACTTGTCACTACACTATACTACATCGGTCAGGTACACTGCCTGGTGGGGATTGCAAGCTTCTCAAGATCCCTTGAAAGGTAAAACCTTTTGCAAGGTTGCAAAACCACGCATCATGTTTTTGGCGCCGCTGCCGGGGAATAGTTATTGTTTAGGTTGAAATTTCTTTTTATTAGATCTACTTGCTAGATTCCTTTCTAGTAAAAATTTTATTTTATTTTTGTAAGTTATCTTTAGTCTATCTTTTTTCTGACCAACCCATTGCTTAAATCTTCCATGGCTATCATGGTAAACGAAGATCTCTCTAATCTTAGAATCACTAGGATTCGTAGTTCCATAAGAAATCTTGTTCCACCCTACGCAGAACCTGAAAGGGAAATGCATAGGCTGAGGCAATCTCTTCCAACATCCGAACCATTTGGCGCAACCATCAACTTTGATGAGGTTCTCTCTGAGAAGACTCCGATCATCACCTTACACCCCCTAGCCCCCATTCCAATCAAGATATGGACACTCCAGAAATTCCTACTGATGAGTGTGTAAATACTCATCATTTTTAGCCAAATCTGAGCTGCAAAACGATCAAAAACACTAAAAACCGCACCAAAATACGAAGGAAATCCCAAAGATCGTATTTTATATGTTTCTGATGCAAAACGAGTGAAAACAAACGAAAAACGAACAAGATTTGCATAATTGGCAGTTTCAGTCCCCCAACTTTCAAAGTTTTTCAAAACTAGTCCCTGGTCAGTCATTTCAAAGAAAAGCCAACCCTTGCTCTTTAAAAGTCAAAATAAATCATAAATGGTCTTTGGGTAAAAAGTTTTGGAAAATTACAAGTTTGGTCCCTGTACTTTGCAAAACTGTCAGAAATAGTCCTTGGGATGTCAAAACTTTGAAAAATAGCAAATCTGGTACTTGTACTATTCTTATTTGGCAGAAAAGGTCCTTGGAGAAAAGTTTCGAGCTTTGGCAGTTTTAACCCCTCATGTTTCAGAATTGGCAGAAAATACCCCTGGAGTTAGGAAAAGTGCAAAAATGGTCTTTGGGTTATTTCACTTGACAAATTTCATCCGCTTGAGAAGTATGGGAAAGTCACAAATTCAGCCCCTCAATAATTTGTGAATTGCAATATTGGTCCTTGTTAGTTACACTTGACCAAACGGACCCTTAGTATTGTAAAAGCCCAAAAGCAAAAAATCCAAACTAAACAAAAAAACAACTCCCCTTGGCCCAAGTCAAAACCAACCCCAAGCCCAGTACCATAACCCTAAGACGTTTAATAAAACGTATACCATTCTCTCCTTCTTCCCTAGCTTGGTCAAAAACAAATAAAAAATAAACCCTCCATCACTTTCACCCCGTGAACCTGCAACAAGCCAAATCCTCCCATCACCCTCCATTCTTGTCCTCAAATCCCTTATCCCAATCCCACTAACTCCCCTCAATATCGTACCTAACACCTTAAACCAGTTACAGAATGACAAGCTGGCAATCCACCTCTTACATTTGGGTGCCAAAACGGATTAAAGGGCTGGGATGAGTTATGATCAATCCAAAGGCTAAGGTTCATTGTGAGGAAGCACAAAGGGATGACATGATTTTTTTGTCTTAGAAAACAAGCACACCAGAGATGAAGACAAGGAAGAAGCTTGATGTGTACCTACCACTTTAGTAGTATAAATAGGCATCATGTAAGCCCTTATGAGGCATCTGAATTCTAGTATCTTTTCTGTTTTAAAACTTTATTGTAATTCTAAATTTCAAAGTTCAATGAAAGTTATCTTTAGTTAATTCAAATTTCTGTTCTCAGTTAGAATTTCAAGTCTCTAGTTATTTCATTTAAACATTTTCTGTCTCATTCAATATGTTGTTTAATACTAGCTAAAATTAGTTTGATAGAAAAGTAAGCAAAATAAAAAAAATCAGAAAAGAAAACAAAAGAAGTTCAAAATAAAAAAATGTGGAAGAAGGCAGAGAATGGAGTAAGCAGTTGCAGAGATGAATGGGAGTATGGTTTAGAGTTCCATGGGGAACAATAGGGTGGTTCTATGGTCCTAGTTCTCATGCTTGCTATCTTGGATGTCAAGTAAGGCCTTATATCTGATTTCTTGTGTTGAACATGATTGGTTGTATTTTCTTGATGTTTTCTGCTCATTTGGGTTAATTTTAGCATTATATAGGATTTTTAACTAATCTTGTGTGATAAATCAGTTAGTTGCTTTGTAAAATTTAGAATTTTAGTTTGTAAAAGGGTGTTTGGTTCAAGCCAAACATGCATGGTTATGCTATTAGGTTCCTGTTTTGTTTGCACCAGCAGTCCCCTTAGGGTAAATTAGGATTATATGAGTTATGAAGTAAGCTTTCACAACACTAAAAATAACAAAGTAGTTTTTTTTTTTATATATATATATTACCTTAACTGTTTGAGGAATTAGGCAGCCTAGGTTGTAATTTAGTTTATTAACTGTCCATATTGCTTAAATTAGTTGTGTTTAGTAATGCTATAACCTATTCAGTTAGTTTAGGCAATTGAAATTTAATTAAAGTCAAATTTTTGTCAAAAACTCCAAAAGTCAAGGTTCAAACTGGGCAGAAAATCCAGAATTTCAAAGAATTTTCATGAATTTAGGGGTTGGGATTGGGATCTGAATTTTCTTGTGGAAGTAGTATCCTAGCTCACCTTTAGATTCCAACACTCGCTTCATTTTTGTGAATTTTACTGTGGGTCCCACCAACCTTGAATCAGCCCTGCAGGGAAGGTTTCCACCCTACACTCAGTTCTTGCAAAGAATTGGTTGGGCTTTAGATCACTGATGTGTAGTTCTTAGGATTCAATCATTGCTGATTTTGTAAGCCCCCTAGGGATGTTATTCATTAATGCTTCTAGTTTCAGATTTATGGCTTATACATATTGCTTATTAAGCTTTCCTTGTGGCTTATTTGAACAATGCTGATGCAGTGTTCTTGTTGGTCTTGGTGATTGGATTTATTGATTTTAGCGAATGAATCTGTTGCTTACATGTTGTTGTTATTGGTCCTGCTTAAGTTTTTGCCTCTCCTCTTTATTCTTGTTATAATTGTTGTTGTTATCTTTGCTTTAACTAAGCTTGTTTTGGTTGTACAAAAGCTTTGAGAAACAAAGAAAAAATTCTTTTGATTTTCATATCTGATTTGAAAGTTGTTTAAGGATTGTTGTATAAATCTGTTTTCAAAAGTTTGTTAGTGTGTTATGAGATTGTGTCCAAATCAGTAAGCAAGTATAGAAAACAAAAAAAAATAAATAAAAATAAAAAAATAAAGAAATTTTGGGCAAAAAGGTGGGATTCGACCACCTGACCTCTAGCCTGAAACAGACACAACAACCACACGTTTAACCAACTGTCCCCTTGGTACTTTTCTTACAAGTCTTGTTCCTTTAATTTTCTTAAAGTAAAATTTTCTTTTGTCCCTTATAAGCTTATTAAGCTGTTTGAGCTTATTACAGCTTATGGGTATAAGCAATTTCTGATTTGTCATTTTTCTTAAGTTACAATTAGAGTAAAATAATTTCCGGAAAAAGTCTTATATTTTTAGCAGTTGTAGTTGATTTATTATAATTTAATTTGTGTTTATTGGTTTTTAATTTGTAATAAATAGACTTTTATTCGAAAAATTAATTTTCTTTTTTCTAAAATTTTCTTTTGTATTTTAGCTCGTTAGAAAATTATTCGTAAATCCGTGGGATCTTCGTAGCTTAAATTCACGTTTCATTTTGCGCATTCGCGTAATTTTTAATTAAACGTCACATTTTTTTAATTCAACCAACGTGTTAGGATTCCCGATACCTAATTATGGTTTCCCGTAGTGTTTTAGGTATTTCCTAGTTTGATAGTTGCCTTAGGTTAATTTACTTTCATCTTCGTTCGTTAATTTCCTAATTAGTTAATTAAACGTATCGCAAAACCAAATAACCTTTCCAATCATACAAGATTTTAATCTCAATCTCATTCGAAGATTTCCATTCACACATCGTTGGGGTACGACCCGGGAAATCAGTTCCCGGTCTCCTAATTTGAATATCACTTTCACAAGTTTTGCGAGGTAATCGTTTTCCTAAACGGTTTACTCGTATTACTTCACGTTTATTTGTTTCACGACAAATTAAACTTCACGTTTGTTGATATTTTGATAAATTATTGTTTGCACACACCAAAACACAACGAATCAAATGGCGCCGCTGCCGGGGAGGGTGTGTGTCGAAAGTCTTGATAAGGTTTAGACGATTAGTCTTGTAGAACCTTCGCAAGAAATTACGCTTTTATAAAACGTATAAAAAACCAAAAATATTTTTCCTTTGTTTCTAGTATATGTATTATATCTATAAAAGTTAAGAAAAACACAAAAAGATTTTCCCGTTTCTTTGTTTAATAATTACAACATTAAAATCTTACCACCGCAAACCAAGGCAGAACACCTACCAACTGGGGGTGTGACCATAATAAGTTCCCAAACCAAAGATCAAAACTTGCCTTTGTATCACTTGCGTTTTGGAAAATTTTTAATCGATAAGCATACACTAAGAGGAGTCGAAACGTTATAGGGCGATCCAACGAACTTCGCCCTAGTGAGAAATCCATTCTTTTCTCCCGCTCCTTGTACGTTTATCCTTAAAGGTTGACCTTGCGTTCTTGATTATTGGTTTAAGTTCCCTTGTCGTTAAAGTGGTATTGTTTTAATTGATATCTTTTTTGTGGTGCATGCGCACACGTTCGTCTACGTCAACAAGTCCTTTGCAATCGCTTAATAACATTCCAAGAAGAAGGCGTAATCGACGACGTACCAATCGAATAGTCGAACCCGAGATTCGTACTATTCCCATCATGGCGGCCGAGCCCACTATGAATGAGCTTCTCCAAGCACCCATTGAGGGTTACGGAGATGCTATCATCATTCCAGCCATCGTGGCTGACAATTTCAAGCTTAAGATGGGGTTGATAAACTTAGTCACCTCGCGTCAATTCTATGGTTTCGATAGGGACGATCCTCAAGATCACATTCGATGGTTCAACAAAATCACGTCCACCATCAAATGTAAAAATGTCCTTGAGGAAGCTATCAAACTTCTTCTCTTCCCGTTTTCCCTCGATGGGGCTACCAAAAATTGGCTAGACAAACAACCCCCTCGATCAATTGAAACCTGGGAAGATTTGGTCAAGAAGTTTGTGAATGAGTTCTTTCCTCCATCTAAAACCACCGCCCTCAAGAATGAGATCATGAAGTTCACACAGAAATTTGATGAATCATTCGGTGAGGCATGGGATCGTTACATGGACATGCTTCGTAAATGTCCTCATGACGGTTTCTTCGAGTTAATGCAACTCGATACTTTCTATAATGGTGTGAGCCAAGTCGATCAAGATTCTCTTAATGCCTCCGCGGGAGATAATTTCTTGAATCGAACCACCAAAGATGCTTTGATGATCATTGAAAATAAGTCTAAGGTCCGCATTCCATGAAGCAAATCAGTTGTTTTCCAAGTTAATGTTGGTCCTTCTTCCTCATCACCCGTGGCTCAATCTAGCACCGATGCTAGACTTGACAAGCTCACGGAAGCTATTCATGCTTTGGTTCTCACCAAAACAAAGAAAGTTTCTTCTCAACCTGCTGAAGTCAAAAAGGTCGACGTTTCTGTTACTTGTGGTGGTCCACACGCTTACTACAATTGTACTGCCAACGATGGCAATCCTTTTGAAGTCAATGCAATAGTCGGTAGTTCTAATCAAGGAGGTAACCAATACCGTCCTCAAATGGAACCAAATTACCGTGCTAACAATCAAAGTGGTCCACCCAGTTTTTCTCAACCGAATAATCCAAATCGATTCAATCAAAATCAACAACAAAGAAACCCGAATGTTCAAAACCAATTTCAGGCCCCTATGAACCAATTTCAAAATCAAGGGGGAAATTACAATCAAGGTTCTCAAAATCAAGGAAACTTGAATAGAAACCAAGGTTATGGTAATTTCAATCAAGGAAACAATTTTCATGGTAACCAAAACCATGGAAATTTTCAAAATCAAAGTTTCAATCAAAACAACCGAGCTCAAAATTTTTCTCACCAAAATCAAACCGTTGTTCAAACTCCATAAGCAACTGATGAGTTATAGAAACAATTTATGAAAACTCAAGAAGAAACAAACAGGTTGTTGATCAGTTAAATTTCTGAACTAAAGAAGTCTTTAAATGATCGACCTTCGAGATCGGGAACGCTACCAAGCAACACGATCGCCAACCTGAAGGGCGATGTAAAGGCGATCACAACCCATAGTGGAGTTTCTTATGATGGACCCGTGATTCCTACTACCTCATCTTCTTCTCCTCCTGAGGTAGTGGAACGTGAACATGAGGCAACAAAGGACAAAGTGCAAATTACAAGCACACGTCCAACCTCATGTTGTCCCAAAAACCAAGTCCAAACCGGGAATTGTTTTTGAACCCTCGGAAAATCCCGTTCAACCAAAAGCTTCAATACCATATCCTTCGCGTTTAAATGATCAAAGACTCCGTGAGCAAACTAATGATCAAATGAAAAAGTTTCTTGAAATTTTTCAAAAATTACACTTCGACATTAGTTTCGCGGATGCTCTTCTCTGCATGCCCAAGTTTGCTTCCACGTTCAAGAGTCCTCTAAGTAACAAAGAGAAACTATTTGAACTCACCAAAACTCGTTTGAATGAGAATTGTTCGGCGGTTCTTCTAAAGAAACTTCCCAAAAAATTAGGGGACCCCGAAAAATTTCTCATTCCATGTGATTTCCAAAAGCTTGAGGAATGCTTCGCCTTGGCCGATCTTGGCGCTAGCATAAACCTCATGCCTTTCTCTATTTGGAAAAAACTTTCACTTCCCGAACTTACACCAACACGAATGACTCTCAAATTAGCAACCCGTTCGGTTACGATTCCGAAGGGTATTGCTGAAGATGTCTTTGTGAAGGTTGGCAAGTTCCATTTTTCTGCCGACTTCGTAGTCATTGATTTTGATGCCGATCCTCGAGTCCCCCTTATTTTGGGAAGAACATTCTTAAAAACGGCTCGTGCATTAATCGACGTCTTCGAAGGAGAAATGACTCTAAGAGTTGGCGATGAAAAGTTGGTCATAAACATTGAAAACACTTCAAAAGATCTTCTCGAACTTGAACGAGAAGAAATTAATCGACTTGACGTCATCGATTTTGCATGCGATGACCATATTGAAGAAGTGTTAAATGTGCAAGGATCAATCAATTCTTCCATTGATGTCTCTCCACCCCCCCCCCCCCCCCTCTCTTACTCCATTTTTGGGAGGTGACTTCATTTTGGAAGAAATTGAAGCTTGTTTGTCATGTGATTCTCATGTTGATAATGATTTAATCAATCCCGAGGAAGACATACTTCTACTTGAGAAGTTGCTCAATGATGATCCATCATCTCTTCCTCCAAAAGATCTTCATAACTTGGAAGTCAAAGATGTTGAAAAAACTAATGACTTCCCTGAGGTCGAACTCAAGGAACTTCCGCCTCATCTCGAGTATGCATTTTTGGAGGGTTACGATAAGTTTCCCGTCATAATTGCTAAAGACTTGAATGAGGAAAACAAAACCACTCTTCTCAAGGTTTTAAAGTCGCACAAGCGAGCCATTGCTTGGAGACTTTCCGACATCAAGGGTATTAACCCGGAATTTTGTATGCACAAAATTTTGATAGAAGATGACTTTAAACCGGCAGTTCAACAACAAAGAAGGGTAAATCCCAAGATTCATGAGGTTATCAAGCAAGAGGTCATAAAACTTCTTGATGCCGGTTTGATTTACCCTATTTCGGATAGTCCTTGGGTGAGTCCCGTTCATTGTGTGCCCAAGAAAGGTGGCATAACAGTTGTCAAAAATGATGATAATGAGTTAATTCCTACTCAATTGGTAACAGGTTGGCGTGTTTGCATTGATTATCGAAAATTAAATGATGCCACCCGTAAAGACCACTTTCCATTACCTTTCATGGATCAAATGCTCGAAAGATTGGCGGGAAACGAATACTATTGTTTCCTTGACGGTTTTTCGAGTTATTTCCAAATTCCCATCGATCCTCAAGATCAAGAAAAAACGACTTTTACGTGCCCATACAGAACATTTGCTTATCGACGCATGCCTTTTGGCTTGTGCAATGCTCCGGGCACGTTTCAAAGATGCATGATGGCCATTTTTCACGACATGATCGAGAAAACAATGGAGGTCTTCATGGATGATTTTTCGGTCGTTGGGAATTCATTTGAATCGTGTCTCGCCAATTTAGACAAAATGCTTCAAAGGTGTGAAGACACCAACCTTAGTCTAAATTGGGAGAAAAGTCATTTCATGGTAAAGGAAGGAATTGTCCTTGGCCATAAGATTTCCAAGAGTGGGATTGAGGTTGATAAAGCTAAAATCGACGTCATTGCTAAGCTTCCTCCTCCCACTACTGTCAAAGGTGTTCGGAGTTTCCTGGATCATGCCGGCTTCTATCGTAGATTAATTCAAGATTTCTCGAAGATAGCTAGGCCTATGACCCGACTTCTTGAAAAAGAGACTCCATTTGTCTTCTCCGATGAGTGCATCGAAGCTTTTCAAACTCTCAAGAAAAAGCTTACCGAGGCACCCATTCTAGTTGCCGCCGATTGGGACCTACCTTTCGAACTCATGTGTGATGCAAGTGACTTTGCAATAGGTGCGGTCTTGGGGCAACGAAAAACCAAATATTTTCAGCCGATTCATTATGCAAGCAAAACCTTGACCGAAGCTCAAGCTCATTACACCACAACGGAAAAAGAATTACTAGCCGTGGTGTATGCGTTTGAGAAGTTTCGGCCATATTTGATCTTGACTAAATGCATAGTGTACACGGATCACTCGGCTCTAAAATATCTCTTTGCCAAGCAAGACGCAAAGCCGAGATTGCTCCGTTGGGTTCTCCTCCTACAAGAATTTGATATCATCATTCGTGATAAAAAGGGAGCCGAGAACCTCGCTGCTGACCATCTTTCCCGATTGGAGAATCCTCATCAAGGTGTTCTCGAGAAAAAGGAAATAAATGAAACGTTTCCTCTCGAGACACTTAATGTGATTTCCTCTCGTGGTGATTCTAGTACCCCATGGTTTGCCGACTTTGCAAACTACCATGCGGGGAACTTCGTTGTTAAAGGGATGTCGTCCCACCAAAAGAGCAAGTTTTTCAAAGATGTTAATCACTACTTTTGGGACGATCCCTATCTGTTTAAAATTTGTGCGGATCAGGATATTTCGAAGGTGTGTTCATGGCCAAGAAGCCATGGAAATCCTTAAGGCTTGTCATAATGGACCCACCGGGGGACATCATGGCCCGAACTACACCGCTCGAAAATTTTTTGAATCCAGTTTTTATTGGCCCTCCATTTACAAAGACGCCCATGACCTAGTCAAATCTTGCGACTCCTGCCAACGTCAAGGAAAGATCACACAACGGGATGAAATGCCACAAAATGTCATCCAAGTTTATGAGATCTTTGATGTTTGGGGCATAGACTTTATGGGGCCGTTCCCGTCTTCACGAGGGAACAAGTACATACTCGTGGCCGTTGACTACTTGTCAAAATGGGTCGAAGCGAAAGCTCTCCCTACCAACGATGCCCGAGTAGTTGTAAAATTTTTGAAATCATTATTCTCTAGGTTTGGAACTCCCCGCGCTATCATTAGTGATCGCGGTACTCACTTTTGCAACGAACAATTTGCAAAAGTCATGCTCAAGTACGGTGTCACTCACCGACTTGCTACCGCTTATCACCCACAAGCAAGTGGGCAAGTGGAGGTTTCAAACCGTGGTTTGAAAAGGAGTCTTGAAAGAACCGTGGGCGAAAACCGTGCCTCTTGGTCGGACAAGTTAGATGACGCTCTATGGGCTTTTCGCACGGCTTATAAAACACCCATCGGGTGTACTCCTTATAAGCTCGTGTATGGAAAAGCTTGTCATCTACCGATTGAGCTCGAGCACAAAGCCTATTGGGCTTTGAAGAATGCTAATTTTGATCTTAAGACTGCGGGTGATCACCGGAAAGTTCAACTCAATGAACTAAATGAACTTCGTGATCAAGCTTACGAAAACTCTTTAATCTATAAAGAGAAAACAAAGAAGATCCATGACTCCAAAATTAAGAACCGCGTTTTCAACGTTGGTGACCGAGTCCTTCTTTTTAACTCTCGATTAAAGATATTTTCGGGTAAGCTTAAAACCCGCCGGACTGGACCTTTCACCGTTGCCAAAGTTTATCCTTATGGTACCGTCGAGTTATCTCAAGACGACGGTCCAAATTTCAAAGTAAATGGGCATCGGTTGAAACATTATTTTGGAGGGGACATACCACCCATTGTCCCGGACCTCCAAACTTTCCCCATGGACCAATGAATTCGGGGATCGAGTCAAGCTAGCGACTCGACAAACAAAAACAGTAGCAACAACATGGGTTTTCACCTGTGTCTCTGATTTCCTTCTACTTTCTAACACCCTAAGTGTGGGGGAGTGGCCACCCCCCGCAGCTATTTGAGATGTATATATCTTTTCAAAAAAAAATGTGTGTTTGTATAAATAAAGTGAAAAATGACAAATGACAAATGAGGTTCCCACAGTTAGCTTTTAATATTCTCTTCTTTCATTCAAAATTTCGGCATAATAGCCGGGATTTTGAATATTGAGGACAATATTCAATTCTAAGTGTGGGGGAGGGGAAAATTCTAGCGAATTTTATCAAATTATACCCTCTAGTACCCTGGTTTTTGGCCAAAATTTTTTAAAAATTTTTTCACTTTATTTCAAAATTTTTTGTGGTTATCAATTCGCCGTGTCTAAACGACTAAAGGATTGGCTAATCCAGGAGCAAACGGCTCTTGGTAAAGATAACTCAAACCCGTTGATGGTTTGCAATTTGCCAAAAATTGAATGGTTCCTCAACTCCCCATATCCTCAATAGCTAATGAGTTGGCTAGCCCGCAAGATTATGGCTTGTGGTAAAGGTAGTGGAAAAACCATAATTGGTAATCAACTCACCAAGATGTTGACTGTTCCATCAAGAGTTGGCTAGTCCAGGAGCAAACGGCTTCTGGTAAAGACAAATCAAAACCGTTGAAAGCTGGTGGTTTGCTAAAAATCACATGGTCATCGGATGGACCATAACTCTTACTTGAACCCAAAGCATCCGGCTACTCCAGAAGTGATGGCTTTTGGTAAAGAGCCTTCAAATCCATTAATTTTTCTCAAAAAGATTGCTAGGGACTAGCAATAGTTTAGTGTAGGGGATTGATGAGTGTGTAAATACTCATCATTTTTAGTCAAATCTGAGCTGCAAAGCGATCAAAAACACTCAAAACGTACCAAAATACGAAGGAAATCCCAAAGATCGTATTTTATATGTTTCTGATGCAAAACGAGTGAAAACAAACGAAAAACGAACAAGATTTGCATAATTGGCAGTTTCAGTCCCCCAACTTTCAAAGTTTTACAAAACTAGTCCTTGGTCAGTCATTTCAAAGAAAAGTCAACCCTTGCTCTTTGAAAGTCAAAATAAATCATAAATGGTCTTTGGGTAAAAAGTTTTGGAAAATTACAAGTTTGGTCCCTGTACTTTGCAAAACTGTCAGAAATAGTCCCTAGGATGTCAAAACTTTGAAAAATAGTAAATCTGGTACTGGTACTATTCTTATTTGGCAGAAAAGGTCCTTGGAGAAAAGTTTGGAGCTTTGGCAGTTTTAACCCCACAAGTTTCAGATTTGGCAGAAAATACCCCTAGAGTTAGGAAAAGTGCAAAAATGGTCCTTGGGTTATTTCACTTGACAAATTTCATCCGCTTGGGAAGTATGGGAAAGTCACAAATTCAGCCCCTCAATAATTTGTGAATTGCAATATTGGTCCTTGTTAGTTACACTTGACCAAACGGACCCTTAGTATTTTAAAAGCCCAAAAGGAAAAAATCCAAACTAAACAAAAAAACAACTCCCCTTGGCCCAAGTCAAAACCAAGCCCAAGCCCAGTACCATAACCCTAAGACGTTTAATAAAATGTATACCATTCTCTCCTTCTTCCCTAGCTTGGTCAAAAACAAATAAAAAATAAACCCTCCATCACTTTCACCCCGTGAACCTGCAACAAGCCAAATCCTCCCATCACCCTCCATTATTGTCCTCAAATCCCTTATCCCAATCCCACTAACTCCCCTCAATATCGTACCTAACACCTTAAACCAGTCACAGAATGACAAGCTGGCAATCCACCTCTTACATTTGGGCGCCAAAACGGATTAAAGGGCTGGGATGAGTTATGATCAATCCAAAGGCTAAGGTTCATTGTGAGCAAGCACAAAGGGATCACATGATTTTTCTGTCTCAGAAAACAAGCACACCAGAGATGAAGACAAGGAAGAAGCTTGATGTGTACCTACCACTTTAGTAGTATAAATAGGCATCATGTAAGCCCTTGTGAGGGAAAAGAAGTTCAAAATAAAAAAAATGTGGAAGAAGGCGGAGAATGGAGTAAGCAGTTGCAGAGATGAATGGGAGTATGGTTTAGAGTTCCATGGGGAACAATAGGGTGGTTCTATGGTCCTAGTTCTCATGCTTGCTATCTTGGATGACAAGTAAGGCCTTATATCTGATTTCTTGTGTTGAACATGATTGGTTGTATTTGCTTGATGTTTTCTGCTCATTTGGGTTAATTTTAGCATTATATAGGATTTTTAACTAATCTTGTGTGATAAATCAGTTAGTTGCTTTGTAAAATTTAGAATTTTAGTTTGTAAAAGGGTGTTTGGTTCAAGCCAAACTTGCATGGTTATGCTGTTAGGTTCCTGTTTTGTTTGCACCAGCAGTCCCCTTAGGGTAAATTAGGATTATATGAGTTATGAAGTAAGCTTTCACAACACTAAAAATAACAAAGTAGTTTTTTTATATATCTGTTACCTTAACTGTTTGAGGAATTAGGCAGCCTAGGTTGTAATTTAGTTTATTAACTATCCATATTGCTTAAATTAGTTGTGTTTAGTAATGCTATAACCTATTCAGTTAGTTTAGGCAATTGGAATTTCATTAAAGTCAAATTTTTGTCAAAAACTCCAAAAGTCAAGGTTCAAAGTGGGCAGAAAATCCAGAATTTCAAAGAATTTTCATGAATTTAGGGGTTGGGATTGGGATCTGAATTTTCTTGTGGAAGTAGTATCCCAGCTCACCTTTAGATTCCAACACTCGCTTCATTTTTGTGAATTTTACTGTGGGTCCCACCAACCTTGAATCAGACCTGCAGGGAAGGGTTCCACCCTACACTCAGTTCTTGCAAAGAATTGGTTGGGCTTTAGATCACTGATGTGTAGTTGTTAGGATTCAATCATTGCTGATTTTGTAAGCCCCCTAGGGATGTTATTCACTAATGCTTCTAGTTTCAGATTTATGGCTTATACATATTGCTTATTAAGCTTTCCTTGTGGCTTATTTGAACACTGCTGATGCAGTGTTCTTGTTGGTCTTGGTGATTGGATTTATTGATTTTAGCGAATGAATCTGTTGCTTACATGTTGTTGTTATTGGTCCTGCTTAAGTTTTTGCCTTTCCTCTTTATTCTTGTTATAATTGCTGTTGTTATCTTTGCTTTAACTAAGCTTGTTTTGGTTGTACAAAAGCTTTGAGAAACAAAGAAAAAATTCTTTTGATTTTCATATCTGATTTGAAAGTTGTTTAAGGATTGTTGTATAAATCTGTTTTCAAAAGTTTGTTAGTGTGTTATGAGATTGTGTCCAAATCAGTAAGCAAGTATAGAAAACAAAAAAAAAATAAAAATAAAAAAATAAAGAAATTTTGGGCAAAAAGGTGGGATTCGACCACCTGACCTCTAGCCTGAAACAGATACAACAACCACACGTTTAACCAACTGTCCCCTTGGTACTTTTCTTACAAGTCTTGTTCCTTTAATTTTCTTAAAGTAAAATTTTCTTTTGTCCCTTATAAGCTTATTGAGCTGTTTGAGCTTATTACAGCTTATGGGTATAAGCAATTTCTGATTTGTCATTTTTCTTAAGTTACAATTAGAGTAAAATAATTTCCAGAAAAAGTCTTATATTTTTAGCAGTTGTAGTTGATTTATTATAATTTAATTTGTGTTTATTGGTTTTTAATTTGTAATAAATAGACTTTTATTCGAAAAATTAATTTTCTTTTTTCTAAAATTTTCTTTTGTATTTTAGCTCGTTAGAAAATTATTCGTAAATCCGTGGGATCTTCGTAGCTTAAAATTCACGTTTCATTTTGCGCATTCGCGTAATTTTTAATTTAACGTCACATTTTTTAATTCAACCAACGTGTTAGGATTCCCGATAACTAATTATGATTTCCCGTAGTGTTTTAGATATTTCCTAGTTTCATAGTTGCCTTAGGTTAATTTACTTTCATCTTCGTTCGTTAATTTCCTAATTAGTTAATTAAACGTATCGCAAAACCAAACAACCTTTCCAATCATACAAGATTTTAATCCCAATCTCATTCGAAGCTTTCCATTCACACCTCGTTGGGGTACGACCCGGGAAATCACTTCCCGGTCTCACAATTTGAATATCACTTTCACAAGTTTTGCGAGGTAATCGTTTTCCTAAACGGTTTACTCGTATTACTTCACGTTTATTTGTCTCACGACAAATTAAACTTCAGGTTTGTTGATATTTTGATAAATTGTTGTTTGCACACACCAAAACACAACGAATCACCAACCCCTAAGTGCCTTAGGGATTACTCCTCCCCGAACCCTCGCGGCTTTTCAAATGCTATTGTTTTTCCAAACGAACGCACCAATGAGGTCTTGCCACTAGTACAATCGACGTCACTCCCGTCGACATTTTTAACCTTCTACCGTCAACATGTCGACGGTATGAGACGCTCCCGTAAACATGACGAAGGCAACTGTTTATCGTGAAAACTTCGTCAGGAACGACTATCCCGTCAACAATGCTCATCGACAAGGTGGGTCCCACATGGTTTTTCAGTCAAAGATTATGGTTGTTCGACGTTATAACCACGTCGACATGTCGACGGGATAATAAAGTTAATTATTTTACTAATTACCGTCGACATATCGACGGTATGTATTCGTCAAAGTCAACATGAAGGTCAACGGTGTGTTATTGTGCCGTCGACTTGTCGATGGTACAAGAAATTTACATATTAAATTTAGTTGATGTTACCGTCAACATGTCGACGGAAACATAAATAAAATAATTAAATTTAGTTTTGTGTTACTGTCGACATGTCGACGGTAATATACTGGTATGCTGCCAACAGCATGCTTCATACCAGCAAAATTTCATATTTTTTCGGGAAAATTTTTCAGAAAAAATCTAACAAAACCTGTAACCAACCAATTTTAACATGTTCTAAACACATACAACTCGACATCGGCTAAAACACTTGAAAATTATCGCTAAACACCCTCAAAATGCATTAAAACATATAAAGTCTACAAAACGGGGTGTGGTAATATCTAAACCTAGCTGCCATATCCACAAATGTTTCAATATCCACGATGTTCAAGTTGCCAAAAGGTTAAACTACACAATACCAACATAAGGGTCGCCAAAATATTGTTTCAACCATAAGTACAAGACAAAATAACCAAAGTTTGTACCTCTACATCCCCAAATCACTCATCATCACCACAAACTTCATCATCACCAGAACTATCCTCATCGCCTCTGCCACTCCTGCTCCCTCCAGCGCCACTGCCCGAGCCATCCATGTGCTGAGAACCCGCCTGACTAACATACTCGTTCCATCGCGGGTTGGTCGAGATAAAACCTGTCACCAAATCAAGCTTTGCCTTCATGGCCTTACGTTCTTCAGCTTCTTCCTGGCTCTTCTTCTCGGCCTCAACAATCTTCTTCTCGGCCTCAGCAAGCTTCGCCTCCATCTCGGCTATTTCTGAAAACAAAATAATCAAAATTTAAAAACATCTATTGCATTACTTAATTTGAGTCATGATCGAGTAATCTATAATTAATATATTATCATACTGTACACACCTGGAGGTGGAGGCGGGGTGTATGGTAATGGTGGCCTGTTCATCTGCTAGCACCCTACCCCCATCCAGCTATATGGCCCGCTGCTTGCCCTTCAAAACCATAACAAGTATATGCTCCTCCGTGTACGCCACCCCTTCAAGCGTATTCGCTCCCAGATCACGAAGCCGAACCATCTTTTCCTATTTAGTTTAAAAAATTTGAGAAAATTAATATATATGTCAGGTTATTTACAAGATTATGTTTCAATGAATCATTAAAGTGCTGTTTGGGGCAATAAATAAATAAATAATAAATTAAAAAAAAACTATACTTACATACTGAATCCGAGCCTCATCCTGCAACCACATACCATTATTGTCGCAGTGTGTGTCGTAAAAGCTCTGGATGAGTGACGGGTACTGCTTGTCCTTGCTGTTCAGAAACTGTATATACACATGCATATAAGATGAAACAAATTAAAAATGACAAATCAAACACCATATTTATTTTAATTAAACTTAAATACTTTTATAAAGTTAAAATTAATTACTTTTATATAATTAAAATTTTTAATTAATATATAATTAAAATTAAATAATTTTATAAAAATAAAATACTTTTATAAAAATAAAATGTGTCTTACATAGTCGTGGCGAATAGCGGCCAATGACTTGGAACCGTGGCGGCTGTACACCTTGTTCTTCTTTCGGTTCTCCTTGTTCACAGCTGCTCGCTTCAGGTTCTTCTCATTCATGTAAAACTTGATATGTTCCTCCCACACAGACGGCCCAATGTTCGGAGGAGGGTTTCTTCGTATCTCATGCACTTTAGGAGGCCCACCCGGCCTCGTAAAGTAAATCTTCTTCATGTTGCCCTTGTTGTCGGAGTAGACCTTAGCAATATACGCATTGATGCCCTTCGAAATGTTTGTCCAATCGGGACTGCGCATGTGGGTCTGCAACTCGAAGAATTCCTGCAATCAAATATAGTTAATATTAACATAAAGATATAAATAAATAAATAAATTTAAATAAATACACACAATTAAACAAATTTAAATAAATGTACACATTCAAATAATTAAATATAGAGATATAATTAAAAAGAAAATAAAAAAACTGACCCCGAGTCGGTTCATGAAGGCATGTCGAGTCGCTTCCTCAAGGTTGTACCAGGAGGGATAGTGCAAAGATAAGGACCTAACCAGCTCGCCAACATAGTTACTGAACCATGTGTGGTTGGGCCCGACATGAGTATATGTCTTCTGATCTGCCGTCTCGAAAGCGATTGATTGCGGGCCCGATCTAGCCACGGATTTCCTGAGCTCTATGTTCTTGTTGGCTTCACGGACCTGTGGCCTGCCGCCATCCCGACCTCCACCCCTGTCTCCACCTCGTCTCGCCCTACCTCCTCTTCGAGGTTGTTGTGACGATTCTACAATTGAAGTGAGTGAAAACGTTATAAAATAGCAAGTAACAAAATTCAAATTATCAATTTTAAGTTTCTTACCACTACGGTGACCGCTTTGAATCGAACGAAAAGGGGGTGGTGGGTCATCGGCACCGTCACCACCGTGACTGCACGCTACTGCTACCATCTGTAAAAGTACAAGTTGAATTAACATATAGAAATTTAGGAACAAATTAACATAAGCATGCACATATTCAAATATATACACATTCAAAATAAATACACATTTAAACAATCCATAACAATTTCATTCAAATAAGTGTCGTTTTACAAGTTACAATTTAAGATCAATCTTCTAAATCTACATCACTATCATAAACAGCATCAATCGTATCTTCAATTTCATCATCAGAATTGTTTACATCAAAATCTTCTAAATCATAAGGATCGTCGTCTTCATCATCAATAAATTCATCATCGTCATCAACATGAATGATTGGTGGTGGTGCGTCAACTAACGTTGATTGACCATCGATATTTAAGGTTTCAAATGCCAAATCATTCAAATTAGCAGATAGTTGAAGATTAGATGAGTTGTTGCCATGTATCACATCATCATCATCTTCTGCCACAATGACATCCTAGGTTGTGTTGTGATTCACTTCTTGGACGACCTTCCAATGGAGTGGTTGTTTGGCAGGATCTTCAAGGTAGAAGACTTGTTTTGCTTGTGTTGCGAGAATGTAAGGTTGATCTGCAAACGCTGTGCTACATGCCCAAATTTGTGTCATGTTGTTTCTAGTGTTATAACGTTTGACTCTACCTCTTTTGACCAAGTCGAACCACTTAACTCGAAACAGCACAACTTTGAACTGGGTATACGTAAACTCCAGAATTTCTTCTAGCTGACCATAGTACATTTCTCCTTCCTTCTCGCCAGGTGAACAAATTCCACTGTTCTGAGTTGTACGTTTTACATCGCGGCTGTGTTCAACAAACTTCACACCATTGACTACGCAAGAGTTGACTGAGGTTGCGGTCGATGATGGTCCATAAGCTAAAGCGAATAAGTCAGGAGTGCAACTTGGGTCATTAGTTGTGTAAAGTTTACCGATCTATGAACAAAGATAAAAATAGATAGAGATAAGTAATATATATAGCCGTTATTTATACAAGGAAATACATATAATAAGTTTACCTTTGTCTCAAACCATCTAGAAAATTCTTGTTACATGTCGCTATCAGGATGTTCACTAAAAATGTTCATGATATTAGAATTAGTCGAAAAAATAACTTGGGAAAAAGAAATTTCAAAATAAAAACGTGTACCTCTCGAACTCGTTCATGTACGCGTCGATCTCAGGACTGTTGTGAAGTACATACCATATCACTTTCTTCATTTCTTGTGGACCTAACCGAATAATTGTCTCTTTACCAGACCTTTTACATAGTGATCGGAACACCTGGAAATCACTTGTTGGGCGAGGAAAACCCTGAGATGCAGTGGGACGATTAAATTTCGTCCCAATTTCACCCCGAAAATAATAAGAACAAAAAGTTAATGCTTCGTCTACAAAATAACCCTCCGCTATTGAACCTTCCGGCTTAGCTTTATTTCGCACATAGTTTTTTAGCTTCTTCATGTATCTTTCAAATGGATACATCTACCGAAATGAAACAGGCCCGCCTTCAAGAGCCTCTTCAGGTAAATGCATAACCAAGTGAATCATAATGTCAATAAAAGCAGGAGGATATATTTGCTCGAGACTGCACAAAATTTTTATCAACTGGTCTTTAGCTTTCACCATGTCATTCACCATCAAAGTTCCGGCACAAATTTTCTTAAAGAATGAACAAAGCTCGATTAATGGTGTATAAGTCGGTGCATCCAGGTATTGCTGAAGTCCATAAGGAAGTAACCATTGCATCATTATATGACAGTCATGAGACTTCATGCCCGTTATATTGTTATCATCTTTGGTCACTTTCGACTTGAACTAGGATCCGAACCTATCTGGCATTTTAATTGTTTTGATGTGTTGACATAACAGTTTTCTTTTATCGGGTGTGAGGGAGTACTTAGCATGAGACTTCGAGCACTTCCCGTTTTGTTTATTTCCGAGACGCAACTCCTGTCGAATGCCCAAAGCTTGCAAGTCTTGTCTTGCCTTAGCGGTGTTTTTAGATTTGTCATTCATTAACAAAGTGTTCAAGATACTCTCCAACACATTTTTTTCGATATGCATGACATCTAAATTGTGTTGTAGAGAAAGAGAAGACCAATATGGAAGCTCATAGAAAATAGACCGTTTAGTCCAGTTCAGCTCGGATGTAGTATTACGTTTTATTTTCCCAACCCCATAATCTGGATGTTTCCCCGGCAAACGTGTGGGTAATATCGCAAGTTGAGCTGAGATATCAGCCGGAGTATATTTTTTAGGAGGATCTCTAGAAGCAGTTGCACCATTGAATGTATTACGGTCACTCCTCCATTTATGGTTATTTTTAAGAATCTTCTATGGCCAACATAAGCTGTTTTGCTTATCACATGCGTAGCCGGAGTGTCTACTTTGCATGTAGGGCATGCATATTAACCTTGCCCACTCCAACTAGACAAACTACTACGAGCAGCAAAATCATTGATGGTCCATAAAAGCATCGCTCTCATGTGGAAATATTTTCCTGTAACAGCGTCCAAAGTCAAGACACCTGGTTTTTTCCATAATTCTTGAAGGTCATCAATCAAAGGCTTTCAGTAAACATCAATGTCCTTCGTTGGTGATTTAGGGCCAGGAATCAACAAAGTCAGCATCAAAGTAGTCTCTTTCATGCATAACCACGGAGGCAAGTTGTATGTTGTTAATATAATTGGCCACATGCTGTAAGTCTGACTAAGGTTTCCGAACAGATTGAAACCACCAGCATCCAACCCTAATCGAATGTTTCTCGGTTCGTTAGCAAAATCCGAATATTTACCATTGTCAAACTTCTTCCATGTTGTACCATCAACCGGGTTTTGCATCATACCGTTTACCGCAGACTTTCCAGTAGCATGCCAAGTCATATGTTTTGCGGTGTGAATAGACTTGTACAAACATTGTAGTCTAGGAATGATAGGAAAGTAACGCAACACCTTGTTAGGAACTTTCTTCCCCGTTGTGTTCTTGTCTTTCCATCTACTCATTTTACAGACCGGACAATACACCAAATCTTCGGCATCAGTCCCCCGATATAAAAAGCAATCATTTTCACAAGCATGTATCGACTCATACCCTAACCCGACCTTTTTAAATGTTTTTTTATAGCAGAGTATGATGGTCGGAGATTGTAACCTACCCTGGAAGGAAATACCTCCTGGAGAAATTTTAGCGTATTGTTAAATGAAGTATCACTCCATTTACCGCTGACCTTGATATGCGTAAACTTTGACATAAATTCCAAGGTTGTCATAAATTCACAACCCGGGTAAAGAGGTTGGGTGGAACTGGCAAGTAACTCTTCATACTCGTTACGTACAGGAGGTGTCGTTGCTTGAGTCGACTCGTTACTTGTCTCGCCAATATTTGGAGGAGTTGGCTCATTTTGTTCATTATTTAGAGGAATATCAAGAATATCATTAAGGCACGCATGCATGTCACTCATCTCACATTGTGTTGTGTTATCTTCTATAGGCAGAGGATCCGGTTCACCGTGATCGCGCCATTGTGTATAAGTTGGGCCCCACCCATTTTGGCTTATGTGGCATTTAAGTTTGTCGAGAGATACCCATGGAACATTACAACAAAGACGACATGGACATTTTATGTTTTCGCAACTATTCAATAACGGCTTGCAATGTTCAATGAATGTGGCAAGATCATCAAAAAACTCTCTTGAAACACGACTGTCTGAACGGGTCAACTCTTATCAAGTATCATAGCTGCACTTTGTTTTGTTCAACTCTTAGTTATTACACATTCAAAATATTTGACTCATAAACACATATAACCATGGAATTATTACGAGTTGTTTGTTCACCTAGTGCAACTATGGAAGGTAATCCTAACCCACTCTTTGAATGATTCATCTCATATATGAATGCGTATAATTGATTTACTATTTGAGAAAATTTCGGCAGCATTTCTCCTTAACTCCCCAAATATGTGCATTAAAGACATATTCGTAGGAGTAAAGGAGAAACATTGTCGAAATCATCTCAAATAGTAAATCAATTATACGTATCCATATTCTAAATGAGATAAAACATTCAAAAAGCAGTCCCAAACAGGTGACTTTCCGAAATTAATTTCTAATAAATTAATTTCGGACGGGTTTTCTATAGGATGATTAACTTCGGACGGGGACTTTTCGAAATTAATCACTAAATTCCTAAAACATTCACAAAAGTCTAACAATAATACACAAATCGACTATTTTAAGTTAAACAATTAATAGCATATATTTTAAGTTAAACAATTAATAGAATATAAACAATTGTTTGGTTTTCGGCTTATGTTTCATAAGCTTATTTTTTGTGACTTATTTTGAAACTATTTGTTTATATAAGTTTATCATGTCAAACTTATTTTTTGTGACTTATTTTTGAAACTATTTTGTTTATATAAGTTTATGTAAAAACTATTTTGTTATTTTGAAACTTATTTCTGTGACTTATTTTTGAAACTATTATGAAACATAAGCTGAAAACCAAACAATATATCTAAGGGATTATATAACGGGCTTATGGCTTATTTGGTTTTCGGCTTATGTTTCATAACCTTATTTTTTGTGACTTATTTTGAAACTATGTAAGTTAAAAAGTTTCAAAATAAGCCATAAAAATTTAGCTCATGAAACTTAAGCCGAAAACCAAACAAGCCATAAGCTCGTTATATAAGCCGAAACAAACACCCTCTAACTTGAATTATTCTAGATCTAACTCAAAATTTCTACTTTTATCCAACACCAACTGATTTTTCCTCAACGCAAAGCAATACGGTTATCACTAAACGCAACCTAACATACTAAACGCCCTTTTATACTAAACGCAACCTAACATACTAACCACCCTTTTATACTAAACGCAACCTAGCATACTAAGCGCTCACATTTCACAAACATACTTAAAAGAGAGCACATAATTAATATATCAAAACCTAATATCCTAATTAAACAATCCCTTGTATACAAAACGCAACCAAAAAATCAACTTAAACAATCCCATTCGCAACCTAATATACTAAACGCTTACATTTCACAAACATACTTAAACGCTCACATTTTATACTAAACGCAACATGATATGTAAAAAATAATATGGATATGAAAAAATTAACGACATACTGTCTCGGCTGTGGTCTCTGCTGTGGTCTCGGGCTGCAGTCTCACGCTGCGGTTTTGGGCTCAGGCTATTTTTAAAAGAAAGCACATAATACATATATCAAAAGTTTTAAAAATAACTATTGACGACGACTTGTCGTGGGATATCAAAAGTTTAAAAAAATACCACATTACCTATATCTCTCGGCTGTCTCAGCTCTTGGTTCTCGCTCTCGGCTCTCTCTATGTTTCGGCTAAAAAATATAAAAAATAAAAAAATAAATAAAAGACAAAAAATAACATCAAAACATTAACAAATTTTCGATAATTAACATTTATATTACATAAATTAATAAAAATCAATAAAATAACAAAAATTAAAAATAACTGCGAAGGGATTAGGAAAGAATTCAAGAAGAGGAAGAATTAAACATGAGAAGGGTTTAGGAAAGAATTAAAAATGAGAAGTGGGGAAGGAGGAGGTGCACAGTGGTGCTCGTGTAGTGGTTTTGGTGGTAGAGCTGTGGTGGTGGTGAGGTAATGTGATGTGGTGGAGGAGACGGTGGTCGTGGAGGAGACTGTGGTGGTGGTAGTGTTAGTGTCAGAGGTGGAGGAGTGGTGGTTGTGCTGTATTCGCCGGCGGAGAGTAGTGATAGATCGATTATCTTTTTTTTTCTAAGTGTTGTGTTCAATAATTGACAAGATACAATTTTGTTTTTTACTTTTTATCTTCCCGTCGACATGTCGACGGGAGTATAAAGTAATTTTGCCGTTTACCATTTAGCGGGACATATAAAAATTTTGGAAAAATTTTTGCGCTTATATTCCGGTCGACATGTCGACGGGATAATAAAGTTATTGAAAAAAAAATATTAAAAATTAGTTTTATAAACTTAAAAAATAACTAGTTTTTATCTATTATAAATATTACAAAATAAAAAAAATATTAAGAAAATAGTTTTATAAAATTAAAAAATAACTAGTTAATTTAAAATTAATTACTTTTATATAATTAAAAAATTTTATTTAATAAAAAAATAATTAAAAATATTTATCTACTATAAATACTTTTTTAAAATTAAAAAAATATATTAAATATAATATTAATAACTTTTATATAACTAAAAAAATTTAACTATTATAAATACTTTTATAAAATTAAAAAAAAATGTTAAATTTAAAATTAATTACTTTTATATAAATAAAAAAATTATTTATTATAAATACTTTTATAAAATTAAAAAAATATATTCAAAGAATAGTTTTATAAAATTAAAAATAACTAGTTAAATTATAAAATTAATTACTTTGCATGTAGGGTACCGTTTAAGTCAAAATTATTTTAAATACTGGCGAATACATGGTTGTACACGAGATGTTAAGGAACGAGCCGAGATGACATGGTTGTACACGAGATGTTAAACGGATAAGTCGAGATACTATGGTTGCACACTAGATCTTAAACGAACGAGCCGAGATGCAATGGTTATACACGAGATGTTAAATGAATGAATCGAGATGCAATGGTTATACATGAGATGTTAAACGAATGAGTCGAGATGCAATGGTTATACACGAGATGTTAAACGAACGAGTCGAGATGCAATGGTTGTACACGAGATGTTAAACAAACGAGCCAAGATGCAATGGTTGTACACGAGATGTTAGATAGATGAGTCGAGATACTAACATGTTATCCACACAACTTCACAACCTCTTATCCTCAAAACCACTCAACCTCACAACCTCGAAACCACTCAACCTCAACCAGATGCAGCAATATAATCCTTTTATGTGTACTTGTGGAGCATGAAATATAAAAAAAAAAGAACATCACATCAACAAGATACATTTGGATGGGACTATTATGCATGTCCTCTTTCAAAGCCAAGAGACAAAGTTCATGGATGTGGATATTTTATGTGGAAGAGTGAATTTGATGAACAATTACAAGTAATTTCTTCTGCTTCAACATCTCATGGTTCTGGGTGCACAAACTGCCATGAAAAAAGATCTTAAACAACAAAATTTTATTAAACAACAATAACACAACAAACAACAACAACAACAAACAACAACAACAACAACAACAGGCACAAAAACAGGTGCTAGAGACAAGAGTCACGGTGCTCGAGGCAAGACTTGAAATGGCAATGAATCCCGACAACAATGACCACGCATGTCAGTCGGATGCAATACTCTGTAACCTGTTAGGTGACATGGAAAATCTTCGTATGTAATGTTGTTGTTGTTATTATTGTTGTTGTTGTTTGTTGTTTGTTGTTTGTTGTTGTTGTTTGTTGTTGTCATTGTTTGTTGTTGTTGTTGTTTGTTGTTGTTGTTGTTTGTTGTGTTATTGTTGTTTAATAAAATTTTGTTGTTGTTGTGAAAACTGATGTCAACACACGATTAGATACACTCAAAACTGCTTAATCACTAGAAATCGTAAACTTCTATCCAAACACTAAAGATTGTAATTATTAATCTAACAAAACATCCGCAGTAAGAAACTAAGCAGTTTATAAAGCAATCCCAAACACCACACGCTTAGCTTCAAACACGAAGGCAAACATTTTGTTCAAACCACACAAGAGTTGTAAACCAGATACATTTTCATACAGACTCAAACTAAACAACTCGACAAGCAAACGAACCAGATCAAACGAAACAACTCGACAATCAAACGAAACAACTCAAACTAAACAACTCGACAACCAAACAAAACAACTCAAACTAAACAACTCGACAACCAAATGAAACAACCCGTTTACTTTTTTTTGCGGCTACCTCCCACTTTGCTTGAACTCGCACCATCTCTTCCTTTCCTTGCTCTCATTTTCTTGAGATGTGCAAACATAGCTTTAAGACCTGTTATTCTATTTTCCAGATTATCAATTCTGGTGTTGACGTCAAACATGCTTTCAGCTTCATCCTCACCTCAAACTGCAGTAACTTGAGCTTCAGCAGCACGTTGAGCTTCAGTAGCATCTATCTCTTCCAAATACTCTATATAGTATGACTTTTTCCTCAACCATACCAGAATCCGGTCTCTCTTCCATGGTGCACAGTTCGCATTAGAACCATATTCATCAAAAACTTCATAGCTCCAATGATTTATAATTTCATTATACAGGAGCTCGTGTGATAAAGCCTTTGACCACTCCTGTTCCGGCGTTAAACCGTCCATTATTGTTTGTGATTTGTGAAAATTGACAATCAGGTTTTGTGAGAATCACTAATGTATGTGTAAAATGAGATGGGAATGATTTTGTGAGAATATTTATAAGAAAAAATATGGGGACATAATCCCGTTGACATGTCGACGGGAAAGAACATGCGGGAAAAATGCCCGCCATTTTATTAGCCAGTATTTTGTTATAAATAATTAAATAAAATTCTCCCGTCGACATGTCGACGGGATAGTTAAACCAAAAACAGTAATTAATGTTAATCACACGTTAATTATTGTTTGTTTTGTTGTTAATATTTTCCCGTAGACATGTCGACGGGAATGGATTGGTGGGATAATTTCGCGCCCAACTTATGGCAATAACAGAGGTGTGAAGGTTTGAGAAATATGGCCCCGTCGACATGTCGACGAGAGCGTATTAATCAGAAAAATTCAACGCAGCTAGACTCGGTCAAGCTTGTTTTTTTTCGTTTTGTGCATATTGCCGTCGACAATGTGTCGACGGGAATATTCTCGTCGCCTGTTCTCCTGATTCTTGTAGTGTACGTGCAAATGATGTTTGGCTTGTCCAAAGTGTATGCAACTTCCACGGGTTGATAACTGATGACCCAATCCAACATGTTAGGGATTTCTTGAAGATAGTGGACACCCTCCATACGGATGGGGCCACTAAAGACACGTCCCGATTACGGTTCTTCCCTTTTACCCTTCAAGAAAAAGCCAAAGATTGGTACGATAAACTTCCTTCTGAGTCCATCTTTACATGGGAGCAACTCATCTCTAAATTTTATGAGAAATTCTTCCCAGCAAGAAGAACCTCAGCATTTAGGGACAAAATCCTCCATTTCCATAAAGGAAAAGACGAACCCATCTATAAATCTAGGATTAGATTCAATGATCTAATAAGACAAGTTACCCATCATGGCATCGAGCCTTGGCTTCTTGTCCAAATCTTCTATGACAATGTCTCCCAAAACGACCAGAACGGAATCAATAATTCGATAATAGGAAAAATAGCCAATCTAAGCGCTGAGGAAGGATGGAATAGGATTGAGGAATATGCTCAAGATCAGGACGATACCTGGGATGAACCCGATTCGACTATGAGTATATCCGAAATCGTACAAACACCCTCGCCTGAGAATCGGCTGAGAAAGCTTCATGAAAGATTATCATACCTAGCAGGGTCGTGAACGACAAAACGATTATGAAACCCATACTTGATTTGCGACCACTGTGGGGGCCCGCATGAATTAGAAGAATGCGGAGAAGAAACCACCACCGAACATGGGTGTTTGTCAAGCCATGACATCTTCGATGATCCTTCCCTTTTGACTTTTTACCAAAACGATGATTTTACCCCTGGGGAAATCTTGTAAGAAGAGAGGAGGGAGAGAAAGGTCCTGACTTCAAAATCAGGAGCACTTTTGAGGATGATCTTGGACACTTCACTCATGAAAAAGGCTTACTATTAAAAGGGCTTGACGACCTCATCACTGAACAACAAAATGACATAGAAAAATGGTTCCTAGAACTTAATGCTGCCCGTGATGGCCACAACAAGCCTCACGTGAGCCAAAAAGACCCCCTACTCGCTATTACTACCCGAGCCGGAACAACAACTAAGGATCCTCCTTATCCGAGCCAACACTCCGTCGCCGTTGAGCCAAACGTTCCTCACGAAGAATAAGGTAATGTGAGCGATGAGACTCCTGAGCAGCCCCCTCAGATGACCTCTTCTCCACCTGCTCCACCCAACCAACCTGTGAATGTCCCATATCCGTCCCGCCTCAAGAATCAAAAGATTGAGAATGATAATAAAAGATTCTTGTCATACTTAAAGGATTTGGTATTCACCATACCCCTCCTTGATGCATGCTACCATATGCCTAAATATAGTACATACTTCAAGAGATTACTCGCCAACAGAAAAAGACTCAAGGGTCTTGTGACTCTAGGAGAAGAATGTTCGGTGGTGAGCCAACGAGGACTACCAAAAAAGGTTGACGACCCGGGTAGTTTCACCTTGTCCTGTTCCATAGGATCTCTATCGGTAAAGAATGCTCTAGCTTATTTGAGGGCAAGCATCAACCTCATGCCATATTCCATGTTTCTTAAACTACGGTATTCCGGATTGAAACCAACCCGTATGAACATCCAACTAGCCGATAGATCAGTCAAATACCCCTTAGGGATATGCGAGAACGTGCTAGTTAAAGTATGGAAGTTCAAATTTCTGGTTGACTTCGTAATCTTGGAAATGAAAGAAGATGACCTAGTTCCCATCATCTTAGGAAGACCATTTCTTGCCACCACTTATGACGTCATTGATGTTCATGACGGCAAGTTGACCTTGCGAGTAGGAGCCGACAACTTAACCTTTGATATTAAGGATACAATGAACCTTTCTTTCGAAGCATCTAACCGGCTGTATTTCATCAGAGAAGTCGATGAATTAACCGATGTCATTGACAACTGTGTTGATGAACAAATTGAAGAAGGCTGGTTGCGGGATGAGGCTTTCCTACCCGTATTTGAGAAGGAAAAGATAGAGGGTGTTAGTACAGTCTCCTTCTATTCCGTACGAGAAGTCACTGAACTACTTGAGCTACGTAAGCCCGAAAACAAACTTAAACCCTCCGTCATCGAGCCACCCAAGTTAGAACTCAAGGAACTCCCAAACCACCTAGAATATGCTTTCCTCCAGGGAGAAGATTAACTCCCTATAATCATAAACTCTTCCTTTAAAGGTGGGCAAAAAGATAAACTCCTAGGAGTTTTAAAGAATAAAAAGGATTTATTGCATGGAGTGTAGCCGACATTAAGGGGATCGACTCAACCTTCTGCATGCATAATATCCTTATGGAAGAGGATTATAAACCGACCGTGCAACCCCAGAGGCGAGTAAATTCGAACATCAAGGAAGTTGTGAAAAAAGAAGTCATCAAACTCCTAGATGCAGGACTAATCTACCCAATTTCAGATAGTTCGTGGGTTAGTCATGTACAGGTTGTACCAAAGAAGGGAGGGATTACAGTGGTGAAAAATAACAATGGTGAGTTGGTGCCCCAAAGGACAGTCACTGGTTGGCATGTGTGCATCGATTATAGGAAGTTAAATGATGCCACCCGAAAGGATCACTTTCCTCTCCCATTCATAGACCAAATGTTGGAATGATTAGCAGTGCATGAGTACTACTGTTTCTTAGATGGGTTCTCAGGGTATTTCCAAATCCCCATCGCCCTTGAGGACCAAGAAAAGACCACGTTCACATGCTCTTATGGGACATTCGCTTATAAGAGAATGCCTTTCGGGTTATGTAACGCTCCCACCACTTTTCAGTGATGTATGACCGCAATCTTTCACGAGTTAATGAAAGACAACATGGAAGTCTTCATGGATTATTTCTTGGTCTTTGGAGACTCTTTTGATCGCTGTCTTGCTAACCTCGAAAAAATGCTCAAACATTGTGAGGAGACCAATTTGGTTCTAAACTGGGAAAAATGCCATTTATGGTAAAAGAAGGGATTGTGCTAGGGCACAAAGTCTCAGGAAATGGAATTGAGGTGGACCGAGTGAAAATTGAAGCTATATCTAAGCTACCTTATCTAACTACAGTCAATGCAATACGTAGCTTCTTGGGTCATGCCGGTTTCTATAGGAGATTCATTAAAGACTTCTCTAAGATAGCTCGACCAATGACTCAGTTGCTTGTAAAGGATGCCCCTTTCGATTTCTCTCAAGAATGCAAGGATGCATTCGATCGGTTGAAGCAGGAACTCATGCAAGCCCCGATCATGGTTACACCTAATTGGGAATTGCCCTTCGAAATCATGTGCGACGCCAGCGACTATGCTGTTGGAGCGGTATTAGGCCAAAGGCTTAACAAACACTTCCAGCCAATATACTATGCTAGCAAAACTATGAATCCTACTCAAGAAAACTACACCACCACTGAAAAGGAGCTATTGGCCGAGGTATTCGCTTTTGATAAATTTCGCCAATATCTTGTCCTTTCAAGAATGGTCGGTTTTACAGATCATTCGGCTCTTCGATACCTTTTTGCTAAACAGGACACTAAACCATGACTAATTCGTTGGATCTTGTTGTTGCAAGAGTTTGATGTTAAAATTCGTGATAAGAAGGGAGCCGAGAATCTAGCGGCTGATCACCTCTCTCGACTCGAAAATCCCAGCCTTAGCGAATTTGACAAGAGTGAGATTCGAGATTCGTTTCCTGGAGAGCAGCTCATGTCAATAAATGATTCTGAACCATGGTACGCGGATTATGCTAACTACCTAGCAAGCAGAATTATTCCGGAACACAGGAACAGAGACGAGAGAAAAAGGTTCTTCTCCTAATTAAAATACTACTTTTGGGACGAAGCTTTCTTCTTCCGAAGATGTCCTGATCAAGTGATCAGGCGTTGTGTTTCTAAAAAAGAGGCAACGAAGATCATGAAAGAATGTCATTAAGGCCCATCTAGGGGCATCATGGAATGAACACTACTGCACGAAATTTTTTTGATGCAGGATTCTATTGGCCTACAATATTTCGTGATGTGAAGGGAATGATATAGGCATGCGACGCATGTCAACGAGCTGGAAATGTCTCCAGGAGGGATGAAGCACCTCAGAATTATATACAAGCTTGTGAGGTTTTCGATGTGTGGGGAATAGATTTTATGGGCCCCTTCCCATCTTCAAGGGGGAATGAATACATCTTAGTGGCCATTGATTATGTTTCAAAATGGGTAGAGGCACAAGCCCTTAGGACCAATGATCCTAGCGTAGTTATTCATTTCTTAAAAAAACTATTTGATAGGTTCGGCATTCCTAAAGCTCTCATTAGTTACAAGGGAACCCATTTCTGCAACGCACAAATGGAAAAGGTTATGAAAAGATATGGAGTCTCCCACCGATTCTCCACCGCTTATCATCCTCAAACCAACGGTCAAGTAGAAAACACCAATAGAGCGATAAAGAGAATATTAGAAAAAACGGTCAATCAAAACAGAAAAGATTGGTCATTTAAACTCGATGAAGCTTTATGGGCATTCTGAACTGCCTATAAGATACCTATTGGAACAACCCCGTTCCGCATAGTCTATGGCAAGACATGTCACCTTCCAGTAGAGCTAGAACACAAGGCATACTGGGCACTAAAGGTGTGTAATTTGGATTATACGGTCGCAGGAACAAATAGGTTCTTGCAACTCTAGGAGCTTGATGAATTAAGACTGGAAGCATATGAATCCTCCGTTACATATAAAGAAAGGGTGAAAAGATGGCATGACCAACGGATTAAGAGACCTAAGGAGTTCTCAGAAGGAGACAAGGTTCTACTATATAATTCTCGTTTAAGGTTGTTTCCTGGGAAACTTAAATCTAGATGGTATGGAACTTTTACCATGAAAAGCTTCTCTAAAACCGGGGCTGTTGTGTTAATGGGCGATGAAAATAGGGAATTTACTGTGAATATGCAACGCGTTAAGCATTATCAAGAAAATGGTAATGAAATGATCAATGAGGAGGACATAACCTTTTAGGATGAGGTCACGTGATAGCCCGTGACCTTGAGTCTAGCTACAAGACTCGTAAATAAAGAAAGCGCTTTTTGGAAGGCATCCCAAGCTTTTTATTGTTTGCTTGTTTGTTTATTTGTTTTATTTGCTTCTGTATGCATGTTTTATTTTTATTGTTTGTGGCTCATGTTTCAAGGTAAATTGTGAAAATGCTTTATTTTGTTTTTAACTTCGTCTTGATTACATATAAAGGTATTTTGCAAAAGATAAGTTTAAGGAAAATCTAAATCTGTTTCTAAGAACAAGATTGAACATGAATCACAACAATATTAAACGAATATGCATATTAGTATTTGTTTGAGTCAAATGTTTGTATCGAGTCATAATGAGTATTTTGTAGGATTTCCAGGAATTAAGGCATGAGTTTTTCCTGAAATTTTCCAGAAACTTAACATGAAATTTCTGCAGGTCACTTCTGACGACGTTAGGATTATAACCTGACGGCGTCACGTGTAAAATTCTAGAAATTTTGCGAGTTTTGTTTTTCTGCCGAAGTCTTAGAGTTTTTGTTAAATCTTTAGTTTTATAAACTCTAGGAAATCTGCAAATATTCATTCCACAAGCATTATATCTTAATTTGCTTTCTAGGATTTTATTATGTATAGAGTTTGCCGCCGATTTTACGCCAGGTTTGCCATGATTGTTTTCTCAGGTTTAACAGGTTATATTGGACAAGAAGATGATTTATATTTCTGGAGGGAAGCTTTCAACGTTCATTTTCTTGGAGGAGGATCTAACCATGTTATCGCATTATCCACACCAAACGAATCAGGGGAGTATTTGTTTCATTCTTTTACCTTCGTTACTTTTACATCCTTTTTATTGAACATTGGGTACAATGTTCAGCCTAAGTGTAAGGGGAGGGTAAATGATGATACCTTAGAGAATGTAATTGCACTTGATGTTTGTTTGTTCTAGAGTAGGTGTGTAATAAAACTAAGAGAAACACTTGTTAGGGTAATTTTAGCGCCAAATTTAAAAGTTTTTACAACATATAGGAGTGAAGCTTTAGCCTTAATATGCGTCTCATGGATAGGAGTTGTATGACTAGCACGAAAAACCGTACCACTCAAAATTTTCCACCCCAAATATGTGAGGTTCGCCCCTAGATTTGTTAGGAAAAGATGCTAATGAGTGTACCGGTAGTACTTAGATTCTAGAAATTGTGATAGTGATGCATCCCGAGACCGCTAGTGAGACAACATTCGTGTAGTTAAGATTTACTACATGATAAGAGGGATTAGGATCACCCTTGTGTTTAAACCCGTATTATAATTACTTGACCAATGAAGTCTTGATTACTTGACTAGTAAAGTCAATTATTTTTCCCACACCTTTGCGATGTACTCATTTTTAGTACATGATACCCCTAGTACACCCCTCCGAGCCTATCTTTTCGTTTCTAACTTTAAGCATCTTACTTAAAGGTAGAATTTGTTTACAATCCACCCCAAATGTACACCCAAATTGCCTTAGCCTTCCTTGTATGCACTCATCTTTAGTACATTATTGTTACATGTTTAAACCCTTTGTTAATTATCTATTTGATTACATGGTTTCTAATTCGAGTCATATCTTGTACATATTGGTTTGGGACGATTGGGACTCATGGGTAAAGTACTATTGTTATGGAGTATTGGGGAAGACGTCAATTATTACCCCCACATGTGCGTTAAAATCTTAAAAAGTACTCCAAGTGTTTTGATTATCTTAATTCGAGTCATTAGAATAGTTGATTGTAAAGTATGTAAAAGTTCTAGTGTAAGGGGAATGCAAATTCCTTACGATGTATTATTTTGGATGGTAGGGCAAGAGTGTATAAAAAATAAGTAAATAAATAAAAATCAAAAAATCAAAAAAAATAGAAAAAGAAAAAGAGTGTTGGGAACATACTTTTATATTTATTCAGGTCTCGGTCATTACATTTTGTAATAGGTTGCTTTAGTGTTAGTTTTTTTTATGTTTAAGTTAATGGGCAATATGTAAAAGCCCATAAGGCTTACAAAGTCCACGTAGAAAGCATGAAAGGAACTAGGGAATGTTGCCCTAGCTTCTCTCATATAAATACAAGGCTGATGTAACCTTAAACTTTGTTGGTTATTTTGATATGTTAATGAAACTCTTGCAATTTTACTTTTCATAAATCTTATAATCAACCAATCCTTATATCTATCTCTTTCTTACTTGTGTAACATCAATATGGGCACCTAACAAGTGGTATCATTCGCCAAATAGAGATTGAAGTGTTGTTCTTGGTGTTAACGTGGGATTAAGGGTGTTTTTCTTCATTTTTTTTGCTTATTTCTTTGTTTCTTTCACTCAAATCTTGAAGCTTGGACAAGTTTTAAGGTTGATATAGTGATTATAAGCTTAGATTTTGCATAAAGTTTTGATCTTTTAAAGTTTTTAGTACTTTTACTCTTAGTTTATTGAGTTTTGTAGCTTCTTTGATATTAGAAAACTAGTTTTTGGTAGCAAAATCTTTCATATTTATTGTTTTCTAAGTGTTGGTGAAGTTATTTGCTCAATAGAACCTTATTTCTAGGTGTTTTTCTTCTAAAAGTAGTGATTTTTACATGTTTCTGGTCATCTTACGCGTAAGTTTTTCGTATAGTACAAGTTTAAAGCTGTCAACAGTACTTTTTGGTACTTTTACGCATGAGTTTTAGCCTAAAACCCCTTTTCTACGCCTAAGTGTGGTTTCTACGCCTAAGTTTATGCAAAATACCCCATTCCTACGCATAAGATTGATTTCTACGCATAAGTTTAAGCTGAATAACCTTTTCCTATGCTTGAGTTGATTTCCTACGCTTAAGTTGCCTTTCTATGCAAAAGTTGGATCTTACGCCTAAGAATAAATCTTAAGCGTAAGTTGCAGAATTATACTCTTAAGTTTCATCAACGGTCTTCTCTTCGTGCAACGGTGACTCAGTACCTCCCTAGCTTGGATAAGTTAGTGGAATACTTCGACTACGGATATCTTTCAAGCTTGGACAAGTTTGAAAGATTTGTTTGGTTCGTTAACCTTACGCAAAACTTGAATCTTACGCATAAGCTTAATCTTACGCGTAAAGGAGAATCTTACGCATAAACTTATAGCTTACGCATAACATCCTCTCTTATGCATAAAATTTAAGTCTACGCATAAGTTAATTGTTACGCGTAAGATTTTCAACTTTACCTAAGGATAGTGGTTTTAACCAAAGGAACTTACATTTCAATCTTCTACAAGATCCTACATTACACAAGTGTTCAAATATGTCTCAACCATCATCAGCAACAGCAACATCAGCAGTATCAGCCACAGCAATACCATCAGCAACAATCGTATCGACAACCATCACAATCACACTTTCAGCAACAACCGTTTCATCCACAACAACAATATCTCATGATGCAACAACATCAAATCATTCCTCAACAACAACCATATCCAATGTCACATCAACCCAATCAGTATTCATCCAAACAACCTCACTGGTTTGATCGGATGTGTGAAGTTATTACAACTCAGCAATCCAGACATGAGGCAGGATCACTTGAAACACCTCCAATGCTAACACCTGGGAACTATGTTCAGTGGTTAAGTCGATTCTTACGATTTCTTGAACTTAAGAAACCCCATGGGAAATTCTTGAAACAAGTGATACTTGAAGGACCATTTCAGTGGCCAACCAGACTTGAAAGTGGTGATACATCTGCTGATCCTCCACGTGCTCCTGTAGAGAAACCTGTTCCAGAATCTCAACTCACAGAAGATCAGAAACTACATCGTGAAGCTGATGAGTATGCCATGGCCTATATACTTCAAGGAATTCCAAATCCAATCTATTGAAGTGTTGATGCTCAAAAAATGGCTAAAGCTATGTGGAAACATGTTCATCTCCTAATGGAAGGCACTCAATTGAACAAAGATGATATGGAATCAAAACTCTACATGGAATATACAAACATCACTATTGAACCAGGGGAGTCACTTGAATCATATTATCACCGTTTCACTAATGTGGTTAATGATTTGGAACGTCACAAAATTACAGTTCCAAGGATCGCAGTGAACTCTAAATTCGTCAGTAGTCTTGGTCCGGATTGGCAAAAGTATGTAACATTTGTTCGTCAAACCAAAAATATTCATGATGCACCATATGGTTTGTTGTATGATTTTCTGAAACACCATGAACCTGAAGTGGAGAAAGATCATGCTCTTCGAGGAGGTTACTTACCACCACCAACACCAAATTCTTTGGCCCTCGTAGCTAAATCTCAGTATGCTCCACCTCCAATGTCAAATCATGCTTATGTTCAAGAACAAAATTACTTCAGTTATCCGTAACCTACTACCTCAAACCAAATGGTTTCTTATGATTCATCTCCGCAGCATACATCAACTCAACTTGTTCCATACACCAACAGTGATGCAGTGTACTACTCGAACTCCAATGAAGATGACGATGAGGATTTTAACATGTTGAATCAAGGACTTGCTCTCATTGCTCGTGCTTTCAGCAAATTCTCCAACAAGACGAACAACCGTCAACGTTCTTCTTCTAACACAAGGAATCAAGTTGTTGTGCATGATGGCAGGGTTGAAATACAGAATCGTAACTTTGGTTGATCAGGCTCAGGAGGTTCTTCAGGAAATTTTGGGAATGGTCAGAGGTTTAACAACAATGGAGGGTTCAGGAACAATTCAGGTACTCCTCAGCAAAGATCTGAAATAGTTGAAACTGGGAACTCAAACTCTGGGAATGCAGTGTGGTATTACAACTGTAATGAGAAAGGTCATATTGCAACAGCATGTCCAAAACCGAGAACTCGGGGCAGTAAGTTTCACAAGCAGGCATTACTTATGGCTCTCAAAGATGAAAAGGAAGGACATTTCACTGAGCAAGAGAACAGCTTCATGGCAAATGCGTACAACGATGATGACATGGAAGATCTGGAAGCTAATGCAGCTGTGATGCTTATGGCCAACATGCAGGAACTTCAAATGAATGATTCAGGCCCTGTGTATGACACTGATGGTTTGTCTCAGGTACATGATCTTAATGCGTGCCTAATACATGAAATAGCATCACCCTCTGCTTCTGAATCAGATAAGGCGCAAGTTTTTCCATCTGACTCATCTTTATCTTCTCAAGAAGATGAACAAATGAACACAGTTGTTATATTTGATGATGACACGGTTGTTTCATTTGATGATCCTATTGAGAATGATAAACATGATACTGTAGAACAACATGAACCATTGTTTGATCTAGATCCTGACCTTATATTGTTGTCCAAACAACTGAACGCTCAACAATTGCAAATAATGAAATGCAATGAGAAAAATAAGGCTTTAAAAGAAACAAATGCGTCACTTACAAGAGATATTGAGTGCTATAAAATACAACTTTCAAATCTGGAACACAAGGTTAAACATGAAAAAAGTTTTGAAAAGGCTTTTCAAGAATATTACAATAAAGAACAAGATCTTCAGCATAAAATGCAAGATTTAATTGAATCAAATGGAAAGTTGGTTTCAAAACTCAGAAATGAAAAGTGTGAACTTCAAAAACAAGTTGAACAACTTCAAAAAGAGCTTTCAAAAACACAAACAGAGTTGTCAATTTGCAAAATAGATTTTTGTGAACATAAAGTGCGAAAAAGGAAAAGTGAAGATAATTTAATCGGTGAAATTGTTGATCTTGAAAGACAACTAAAAGATTTTCGTAATGTTGTTTACAAAACAGGGAACTCAGTCACAACAATTCAAAAATTTACTTTGAAACCGAGACCCGATAAAGGTTTTGCACTTGGATTACAAATCAATGTTTCTTCACAAAGCATTCAAAGCAAATCCTAAAATTTACAATATAGAACCAATGCTTAACGACACGATTGTGCGCACTATTGTTTATGATACTGAGGAAGAGGAAGAACTTGAAGAAGAGAGTCGATCAAAAATGAGTCAAGTTCAATATTGGAAACCATATGATTATTCAAAAGTTCCTCACATTTCTAAATCGTTTGTTCCTCAAAAGGAACTACCTGAGAAATCTTGGTTTGTCATTGAGTCATATGTTTCATCTTCTAATGCGGCTCCTGTCCAAACTGTGGCACAAATAAATGGTTCTTTACCATCTTCTGGTGAAGTTACACCTTTACCAAAAAGTTGTCATGTTTTAAATTATTTCAAAACTTTTATGGAAGACATCAAAATTTTGGAGGAAACAATTTAACGTAATTCTGAAATAAAAATTGAAACTTTTCAATCCGCTTACGAGCGAGAAAAGAGAGATACTTTTCAAAAACAAATGTTGCCTATCGTTCAACACCTCTATCACTGTGCTACACGATGGGAACAGGAACTACAAAAAGAAGTCAAATGAATGATAAAAATTTTTAGTTCAAATGAAAATGCTATTTTGATTCAAAAGCAAAGAAACGAAGTTTTAAAAGATGAGGCTGATCGACTCTTGGAGAAAGTTCTCAATGCTGATATTTTGTCTGTTATTATGAATGATCTCTATAAATCTGGTACTTCTATGCTTGTGGAAGATCACTGTGCTGACAATGATTTGCTGAACACCGAAATTGAGACATTAAAATATGAAAATGATACAATGAGGAAAAACAATGATGATGTGAGAAAACAATTTTCAAAAGAAATTTGTCAACTCAAACAAAGGCTTGAATGGTGTCAAGCTCAAAGTCTTGAACTGGAATTGCAACTTCAAAGCCAAAATGTTTCAAAATCTTGTCAGATTTGTAAAAACAATGAGTCTTTCAAAAATAAATGTCTTCAATATGAAAAGGAAATTGAAAAATTGCAAATTGACAATACTGAATGGGAACAAAACCAGATTGATATTGCACATTGCAATAGAAAACTTGAGTCTCAAATTCAAGATAAGAATCACATCATCATTGAATTAAAAGAGAAAATTACGCTACCTAAAAAAGGAAAGTTTATTGACTCCACCGTGATAGCACCAGGATTGTATCAATTAGACAAAACTGATAAGGGAAATTATGTTCAAAACACTAACGTTGACCCTTCCACTTCCACAGGACTAGTCTCCATTAATAGCGTTAGCAGAACCAAGCGAAAAAGTAACAAGAAGAATAGGATCTTGCAACGTAAAAGAGGAACACTAGAAGCTCAAGAAGTATAAGACCAACTTAGGAATTTGAATAAAACTCACGTTGCATCTAATTTAGATTCTAATCTGGCAAAGTGTAATCTAAGTCTAAAAGTAACGAATGATGAACCTTTGAATGTTTTGAATATTAATGCATCTTGTGTGTTTTGTCGTAAAAGTGTATCATCTGGTCATCATGCAAAATGTGTAGCTAATTCTCTCTTAAATCGTCATAAGAAACATAGGACATGCATTCCTTCTAGGTCCACTATTGCCTCTAAGTCTATATTAGGAAAACCGCCATCTACGATTTCTAATGATGTTGTAGTTACCCCCATAATTGACCAGAACAAATCTAGGAACAAGCCCAAACCTAGTGAATTCACCAAAAAGAAAGCGAGAACTAGTTGGAATTGGCAACATTGGTTACAATATAAACCAGACTTTAAATGGATTCCTAAAATATTGAATACATGTGCTTCTAACCAACAGGAACCCGCACTTTCTTTGGGTTCCACCCTTACTTCTGTTCCATCCTCATCGTCTTCTTGTGATGCAGGTGGTTTAGATTGTTCTCTGGATTGTTGATAGCGGATGCACCCGACATATGACAGGCAATATCAAACTGTTAGTCAACTTTGTTTCAAAGTTTATCGGAACTGTTAGATTCGGGAATGATCATTACGCTCTAATTATGGGATACGGTGACTATGTAAGTGGAACACTGAAATCAGTCGTGTATATTATGTGGAAGGCCTAGGTCACAACCTCTTTTCAGTCGGTCAATTTTGTGATGGGGATCTAAAAGTAGCATTTCGTGAGAAAACTTGTTTCGTTCGTGACTTACAAGGAAATGATTTAATGTCTGGCTCACGTGGTTCAAATCTTTATACAATATCGATGTCTGACATGATTGCCACATCTCCGATATGTCTTCTCTCCAAAGCAGAATCGACTAAATCTTGGTTATGGCATAAACGTCTTTCGCACTTGAATTTCAAAACTATGACTGAACTTGCTCGTCATTAACTTGTTGATGGTTTTCCAAGATTCCGTTTTACCAAAGATCACTAATGTTCGGCCTGTGAACAAGGAAAAAGTACTCGAGCTCATTTTCCTTCAAAAACCGAGCACAGTACGAATCATGTTTTACAATTGCTTCATATGGATTTGTGTGGCCCGATGCATGTTCAAATTATCAACGGTAAACGCTACATACTTTTAATTGTTGATGATTACTCCAGATGGACTTGGGTTTATTTTCTACGAAGTAAAGATCAAGCTCCTTCAATGATCATCACCTTTCTCACTAAAATTCAAGTTCGGTTACGCAACATGGTCCGAATGGTCAGAACTGACAATGGTACAGAATTTAAGAATCAGACACTTCGGTCATATTTTGAGAAAGTAGTAATTGAACATCAAACATCTATTGCAAGAAGTCCAGAACAGAATGGAGTAGTTGAAAGATGCAACAGGACGTTAGTGGAAGCTGCAAGAACCATGTTGATCAATGCTCAATTACCAGATTACTTATGGGCGGAAGCTATTTCAACTGCATGTTACACCCAAAACCGTTGCATGATCACAAAACGCCATCACAAAACACCTTATCAGATTGTTCACAAAAGGAAACCAAACATCGATTACTTTCACGTATTTGGAGCACTTTGTTATCCGAAAAATGATCGTGATGATTTAGGTAAACTTAAAGCAAAGGCTGACATCGGAGTGTCCGTTGGATATTGTGAAAATTCCAAAGGCTTTCGGATATGGAATCGTCGTACAAGAGAAATTCAAGAAACTATTCATGCTAATTTTGATGAACTCACACAAATGGCTTCTGAGCAAAACAGCTTCGGACCCAAATCCAACCGTCTTAACTTTTCGGACTCTTCGGCTGAACCATTGTCTCTCAACCGCAAAGAATTGGAAACCATGTTTGCTCCACTGTTTGATGATACAATTGAATACCGTTCTTCTGAGGTCTCACCAATTTCCGCTGCACAACCTGAAAATATTCAAGTACCTGACTCACCTCAACAAACTACTACAACTGTTGAGAAATATGGTCCTCCAATTGCATCTCCCATAACAGTAGAACAAACCGCATCCAACTCACGACAATCGGCTGAAGATTCTACACCACAATCAGTTCCACAACCCGCAAAGTATGATCCAAATGCGTTCTTTAACCCGTTGGCACCGGCTCCAACATTTCCTGAAATAGCTGAGTTGTCCACACGCAATTTGGATCCTGCTAACATACGAGATACCTATCAACTTCACCCTTCGACACACAAATGGACAAGAGATCATCCCTTACTTCAAATTATTAGCCATCTAGATGCACCAATCATGACAAGACAATGACTTCACACAGATGGTGAAACTTGTATCTATGCACTCACAGTTTGTCAAGAAGAACCTAAGAACATCAAAGAAGCAACGACTTATGATAACTAGATTGAATCTATGCAAGAGGAATTTCAGCAATTCAAAAGATTGGAAGTCTGGGAATTAGTTGAAAGACCCGATGGAGTCTTTGTCATTGGGCTAAAATGGATTTGGAAAAACAAGTTGGATGCAGAAGGCACTGTCATACGTAACAAATCACGCTTGGTAGCTAAAGGATACTTCCAAGAAGAAGGAATTGATTTTGAAGAATAGTTTGCTCCAGTTGCTAGACTTGAAGCTGTTCGGATCTTTCTGGCCTATGCTGCTCTTAGGAACATGGTTGTTTATCAAATGGATGTGAAAACGGCATTTCTGAATGGTGAACTCCGTGAAGTAGTCTATGTCAGCCAACCAGAAGGCTTCGTTGATCCTGAGCATCCCAATCACATTTATCGACTTAAAAAGGCTCTCTACGGACTCAAGCAAGCCCCAAGGGCTTGGTATGACAAACTATCTGCTTTCTTGCTGGCCAATAAATTTTCTAAAGGTTCGGTGGATCCAATGTTATTTACAAAAATATACGGGGTGGACTTACTAATTGTTCAAATATATGTCGTTGACATTATTTTTGCTTCAATAAACAGAAGTTACTCAAATGATTTTGCAAATTTAATGAAAGAAAATTTTGAAATGTCCATGATGGGTGAACTTTCGTTCTTTTTAGGACTACAAGTTCATCAATCACCCAGTGGAATTTTTCTAAATCAGTCCAAATATGCTTTGGAAGTTTTAAAGAAACATGGAATGATGAGTTGTGATACTTATAATACACCAATGGCCTATACCACAAAACTATATGCTGATATACATGGGACTCCTGTTGACCCTACCAAATACCAAAGTATTATTGGGTCACTCATGTATCTCACAGCTAGTAGACCTGATATAGTATTTGTTGTCTACATGTGTTCTCGTTATCAGTCCAAACCAACTGAAACGCACCTCAATGAGGCTAAAAGAATCCTTCGATACATAAAGGGAACCATTAACTTGGGAATCTGGTATCCGAAGGATTATGGTTTTGAACTAATTGCTTTTTCAGACGCTAACCATGCAGGATGTTTAGACACACGCAAAAGTACATCTGGTTTTGAACTAATTGCTTTTACAGTTTCTCGGAGATAAACTTGTGTCTTTGTAATCTAAGAAGCAGGACTGCACATCACTGTCATCAACAGAATCAGAATGCGTAGCTATGTCTGCTTGTTGTGCTCAAGTCATTTGGATGAGATCACACCTTAAGGACTACGGCTACCTATTCAAAAAGATTCCGATCTACTGTGACTCCAAAAGTGCCATTGCCATTTCCTGCAACACCGTTCATCATTGCAAATCCAAACACATTGATCTCCGCTATCATTTCATCAAGCAGCATGTCGAAAAGGGTACAATTAAATTATATTTCGTGGGAACTGAATACCAATTGGCAGACTTACTCACTAAAGCATTACCTCCAACAAGGTTTGCTGATCTAGTCCACCAAATTGGTATGCGATGTTTGACTCCAGAAGATCTGGAAAAGTTTTTAAAACACAAGTGATTGTCAAACATCAAAACTACCTTTGTAAATATTTTCTCAAAAAACAAAATACAAAAATATAAAATCTTCAAAAACACAAAAAAAAAATTCCTTTTTTATAACTTCTTTTCAAAAAAAAAAATGCAAGTACAAACCTCTCTTTTCAACACTTTTGTTTTTACAAATTTCAAAATATTTCTAATACAAGTGTTGAGGGGGAGTCATGGTAATTTTTTTTTTAATTTTCTAAACTTTTACATCATACATGCATTTTACCAAAATATATTTTCTTTTCCAAAATATTAAATGTGTTGCTTAAAAGGTTTTTCGGGTTACTCTCCTTGACTATTGTAACAAATTTTCAAATTAAAAGGCATCGGTCTAAGGTCAAGGGGGAGCATATTCTATATAAAATGTTTCTTTCTAATACATGGTGTAACTTACTAATGTTAGATTGTGAGTTAAAATGTATTTAGTTTGAGATACTATTAAGGTTAAGGGACCGTAGTTGTCAACACATGAAACTAGTATTAACCCTTAGTCAAAACAATTTGACCAACCACATTTACTCCACCTGCAACTATTATGATTTCATATTTACTACACCACCAAACACATCGACGGTTCTCACTTATTCTGCAAATCCATACACTTTTCATCAAATCTGTAAGTGCTAAAAGGTTTTGATCATGATTATATACATTGGTTTTCAATTTTATCTAGATCCAATGGCTAGTTTTATCAATAATCGTTAAAATCGCTTTAGGGTTTGCGTAAAATTAAACTAAGTGATTTAGAGTGTTTTGTGATTGAATTGGTTAGTGGGATTTGATCCTAAGATGATTCTATACGTGTTGTTAACCTTTAATCGTACCCAGAAACATCATTGGATGAATTTCTTACCTAGGGTTCATACGTATGTTTTAGGGGTTTCTGATTGATGATGTTTAGTTGCTATTAAATGCTTGGGATAGTGTTTGTTTGTGGGTAGGAACATGTTTTGGTGGTTTAATTGTTTCAGAAACGTGTTTGGATCTAGTATCTTTGATTTAGGGTTCTTGTGCAGTAGCAGCTATGTTCATGCATTTTTGTGGATAAAAAATGTTATAATTTGGTCAATATGTTCCTTAGGATGTATATAACACTCGCCTAACTTCCATTTCAACCCAGAATCATGTTTTAATGGATTGTGATTTGGTGTTCAGGCGTACTTACGCATAAGATTGTTTATTGCACGTCTACGCATAAGTTTTTTGTGTCAAAAGTGTTTGGGATGATTTTGGATTGAGTATTGATTAGTGGGTATGTTTTAAACTTTTCAGGAATCAAAGTAACAAAATTTTTGAAGGTGAATGGCAAACAGCTCATTTCTATGCATAAGTTTGATTCATCTTACCCGTAAGATAAAATCTTACGCGTAAGATTCGACCCTTTGGCAAACCTGCCTTGGATAAGACAGTGTTTACGCATGAGATTTTTCTTACGCATAAGTATTTCTTACGCATAAGTTTTATCTTACGCATAAGTCAAAACTTACGCCTAAGTTACAACTTACGCATAAGATTCAATCTTTTGCATAAGCTTAAATCTTACGCAAAAGATTTATCTTTACGCATAAGACTTGGCCTACGCAAAAGATTGATCTTAAGCATAAGATTATAAGTTAAGCGTAGATTCTGATCTTGCGCCTAATATAATGTCTTACGCAAAAGAAATGTTATGCGTAGGATTTCCATATCTTACGCGTAACATTGCTGATTCCATGAAATTTTTTCTAAGTGTTGTAATTTTTCAAATGTATAAACACTTGTATTATTTAACACATATTGTGCATTGATTGTGATCAAATTCCATTGAGTTTAAACATCATATAATCAAATTTATCATAACACAACATTTGAACACAAACATCCACTGATCAATCCAATTCTGCATAAACCAGTAAATGAATAAATGTGCTAACAAATTATATTATTGCAATGTCTGTGCTTGTGTATGATTAATTCAGATGGCCCAACAAGATAACATTCCACAAGAACCTGAACCAAAGCTCACATGGGAAGAAACTTTTCCCGAAGATTACACCAGAGAGATTGGAAAGAACAACCTAAGGGTCAACTTCAACAAAATCACATGCAATGAATCCTCTTGCATTGTAGCTGTGGATGCTCTACTATATCACCCGTACAAAATCCTGCTCACCAAAACTGCATCAGTGGCCAGCTTCTACATTCACCAATTTTGGCACACCATTCAACTGGACCTTGGCGAAGAATCTTTCACCTGTATGCTTCATAAGAGACAAGTCACTGTGGACAAAGATACTCTTCGTGCCATTCTTTGTTTACCCGAACTAGGTCCAGATGAACAGTACCACCCAGTCCCAAATGAAGAAGAACTAATTGCATGGTTACGGGATATTGGATATGATGAGTCAGAAGAGCTAGTAACTAGACACTCAAAGGTCAACACAAGATTTCTTCCACAACCACGGAGAACTCTTTACATTCTCATTGCCAAGTCGTTATTTGGCAGAGATGTTGGTCACGAACACCCCAAACTACAACATCTCAAACTCTTCTGGGCTATGGCTAATGTCAAATTGGTGGACTTTGCTAGTATTATCTGGCAAGATATTGTTTGGCACATACAACACAAATCTGCAAAGATTCCATTTGTTCGTTTCACCAAGTTACTCATACAAAGCTTCCTTCATGAGTATGACGACATTCCTCCAAGACTGGATGATGAAGACAAGAACACATTGAGAAATGAGTCCACTCTCAAGCAGATTAAGAGACTTGACACCAGTACACAAAAGCAAGGAATGAAACTACCCGCATGTCTTCTGAATGATAAAGTAAAGAAATGCAAGAACTACAAGTATTACGTTCAAGCTCTCAAGGAAGACAAAGTAGGGTTCTTAGACGAAGTTCCTCTCCCGTCTTTTATGCAGAAAAAGGGAAAGAAAGGTAGCAAGTCTGGCAGCTCCGAAAGTTCTACCAAATCTGCTTAAAAGCCTCACAAGAGATCATTTAAGATCAAAATACCAATCAAGAAACCAGTTCCTAAACCCACACCATCATCTTCTCCAAAACCATCTGATTCAGAGACCAAATCTGATAGCGGTCCAGTTTATAGGGAAGCTTATGCAAGCAGCAAACAAGATGAAGATCAAGACATGACTATCGAAGATTGGGACAGAGATATCGATGAATTTGTTAAAGCAGTAGAAAATCAAACTACCTTCATCCAAAGACCATTGACTGAAGAAGATGCAAGATTGGAAGAAGAACGGTTAAGGGGTGAAAAGCTGAAGAAACCCATGACTGAAGAAAAATAAAGACAAGAAGAGGCTCATACTAACCTTGGTCTGTCTGTGGAAGAAGAGAATGAAAGAGCTCTCAAGTTAGGTATCCTCTACAACAAAATCGACTCCTTCCAAGTTGATCAACCTCCACCACCTCTGTTTACTCAAACAAGTGAGGCTGGCGGATCTAGCAGTATTCCTGGGGCAGACGGATCTAGCAGTATTCCTGAGTCCACTCCTGTTGATCAAACTCAGGAAACAGGAACCCATGCTGAAATGATCGTCTACGAAACTCCCAGAGTATCACCTGAAGACGTAGAAATGCAAAATGCTTCAGAAAGGGGAGAAGATGATGAGGAGGACCATATGGATACAAATTTTCCACACCTGATGACCATGGAAGAGATGGAGAAAAGAGAAAAGGCTCAAGAGAAAGAACTCAAAAGAAAACAAGAAGCATAAGAGGCAAGGCTTGAGGAAGAAGAACAAGCCAAATTGGAAGAATCTATAAGAATGGAAGAAAGCAGAAAAGCTGAAGAGGCAAAAAAAACTTGCTGACGAATTAAGGCTGCAAGAAGAAAATAGGAAAAGAAAAGAAGAAGAAGCCAGACTAGCAGAAGAACTAAGGCAAAAAGAAGAAGCTGATAAGTTAGCAGAAGAGCAGAGATTAAAGGCTGAAGCAGAGAAAGTAACTGAAGAGAAAGAAGAGCCCAAGGACAAACCCGAATCACCAAAAGGATATGATAAGGATACCTCCACCTACATTGAATCTTCTCAATCATCACCTCCAGCATCACAACCAACACATGACGAATCAATAAAGAAACCTTCAAGTCTTGAAGCCTCAGTTGCATCAAAGTTGATAAAGAAAGCAGTAAAGAGAGTTCGTGAAAAGAAGAAAAACAAATTAGAAGATCAAGTTGAATCACTGGCTAGTCAAATTGCCGAATTGACAAAGCAAATGACTAATGTTCAGGAAATGCATGAAAAGGTAGATGCCTTCTTAGCTAAAGATGTGCAAGAAGACATGGAAGCTACATTGGCTGCTCAAGCAAATCAGTACATGGACCAACACTTAGTTGCAGAATTGAAAGAGTTACTGAAGCCGATGAAAGATGAACTTACCAAGATTGCTGAACAAGCTGTCAAGAAAGTGATCAGAATTACTTCATTCACTCTCCGAGCTGACAAAACACCTTTACCACAACAAGAGATGACATTGGACGAATTAGAGACTCAGCTCTTCAACAAATTGGCAAGTAAGTTCACCATGACACCTGATGAAATTAAAATCTGGGAAGCTCTACAAGCCAAGCTGTCCAAGGAATCATGCAGCACTAAAGCCGACAAGTTAAAGCTTCAAAGAGATGACGAAGACAAAGATCCTAACTCTCAGGCAAAGAAGCAAAAGAAAGCCGAAGGACCCTCATCTCTACACAAAGAACCTGTCATTCCTCCGACAACAACAACGTCAACTCAACAACCAAAGGCATCCTGTTCAGGTCCAAAAGCCCAAGACCACTTCGAGTACACCGGCGGAGATGATTTTCCTCAGCCCGATGACATACCCAAACCTTCATCAACAAAGAAGAAAGAAAAGAAACGCAAACATCCTCAGTACAAACATGACACCTCTTCGAAAGGCAAAGAACCTAAGAAACCCAAAAATATTCTTAAATGGCTGGACGAAGACAAAACTGCTGAGTACTCCTGGTTTGATGAAATGGTCAAAGCTCAACCACCCCTTGCAGAAAATCAATCACCATTAGATGGTAGAACCGTGGAATATGCACAACTTCTGCAACGGGAGTACGGTTTAAAGGAATTGAGCAAGAAAGAGCTGAGAAGAGTAAAGAATGCAACATTCAACTTATTGAAAGACCGCTCTGCCAACTCTGTTGAACTCGAGTATCACTTAGAAAACATTGCCCGAGCAATGTCAAACGACATAGACTGGCTAAACCTCGAGTCAAACATTGATTACTACTCAAAGAATAAAGGGCCTTACTACACCGATTGGACCAAACCTCTACCCCTAGTTGGGAAGCCTAAGCAAGAACGAATTCCTTACAAATTCTTCTTCAACAATGACTTGGAGTTTCTACAACACGGAAGCAAGATAGAGACGAAGTATGCCACATCACTCACCTTCTCAATCCCTGCTTCTAGACACCTCAACAACGCCATCGAAGAAGAAGCCTCAGACTTATTCGTGGATAAAATTGTTGCCTATGACCGGAATGCACTCTACGGGATTCACCATTGGCCAGAAAATCGGGCACAGTACTATCGAAGCAGCAGACTCGGTCAAACAATGGGAAATGTGATGAGTGAGTTGAAGATTGTCTCCATTCAGTATATCTCTACAATCACTCACTTTGGGTACTCCTTTCTCAACAAGATCGTGCTCAAAAGACTAGATGAAAAATAGTACGAGATTTCTGAGTCAGACTTTCCACGATTGCTCCTCAATGACATCGAAGACATGTATCTACTCAAAGTCCAAGGAAAGTTGTGCAACCTACCTAAAGAAATGCATCTTGCTTTCATCACAGCTCTTCTCATCTTCATGCTACACATCGTCATCAAAGAGCGAGTAGAAGATCTTCAACTAGGAGTAGAAAGTTACCAAAAGAAGTTGAATCTCACAAAACCAAACCTTTACAATGTCCCCAACCTTCAACACGAATCTCAATACACCTTGATCAAGCAGCCAGCCTTCGGATTCACCTATCGCAGTGTCAACCGACGCAACTGCTTCATGGCATATGATGAAATCCACAAGTTCTGTGATGAAACACTGAAGTTTGTCAGAGATGGAATCAAAGGCCGACTAGATGACGTTGCACTATACAAGTCCAAAAGGTGGAATACCGATGAGGCCGGACAAGCTCGTAAATTCATCACAAGGATTGAGAACTGGCGGAATCATAGGGATCAGATAAGGAGATTTGAAAGCTATGTGGGAGACAGACCAGGATTTCCAGTGTTGACGTTTTAGAGACCCGAATGGTAGAAGTTTGTAAGATCTTGATTTGATTTGTCAATTTTTATATTCATAATGGTTTGTGCACGCATTACAGTGTACAACCCGAACTTGTAAAGAAAGGACCCTGAGGTACGCATCAGTGCCTCAATCCTAATATAAGGAGCGAAGGCTTCTTACTTTTAAGTAGAATTAATCAAATGTTTTATGATTTTCATAATTCTGCTCAAAAGGACAAGTATTTCACCTCAATAAAAATTAATCACTTGTTGAGGGGGAGCACTTGTCATACAAAACTACTTTGTTCTTAAAGGCCAAAAGTTCTTGGTAAATCTCCCCATAAGACTCAAAAAGACATATTTAATCTAAAGGATCACCAAAAACATCATTTCGTATGCTATTTTTGAGGGGGAGAAAATGTAAAAGTGATTAAAATATAAGTGGTCAAAAAGCTAAAAGTTGTATCTTGTGCGAGCTAGACTCAAAATTGACCCAGGAATTGATGAAAAAGGAAAGTTAGTAATCTCGAAAAGACTTATCCTCGACGGGTAATAACATCAAGTTAGTTACTAGAGCTAGTTGTCACCTAAAAGCTGACAATGGAACTCTCTAACTAGCCATGTAAGCGTGTCTCGAAAAGGATTTGTCTTAGAAGAAATGTACCATTTCGAGAAACTTTCTGTGAACTTGACCAGGACGGGTAATAACTTCAAGCTAACATAACTAGTGATGTAAGCGTGTCTCGAATCGGTCTTGTTCACTGAAAGTGGATCAATTCAAAAAGTGCTTGCTCTTCCTGCATGTGCAAATTTATAAATTACTTATGAGCACATGTGTAGGGGGAGCCCTTCAAAAGTAAACACAAAACTCTCAAAGTGTTAAACAAAATGTTTGATAATCACAAACACTTTGAGAGATTTTCAATCAAAGGTTTCATGGCAATTGTCAGATAATCATGGAGTTATAAGGTGATTAAGATAGGAAAAACCGTCCTATGATCCACCAGAGCCGGAGGGATCTACCCAAGGACATCACCAATAGGTAGAATTAGAAGTCCTTAGGTATGATACGAAAAAAGGAGAAAAGAATGAAAGGGGAAAGAAGGAGTTAAAGAATTAAAAAGAAAAGTAAAGAAAAGGGTGAAAAGAAATAGCCCTCCATATGTTCAACCTTAGGGCAGACACCGGGTTCAATTCGTATGCTACTGGTGGTTGCTAAGGCAACGCCGGTATTGAAGATAAAGTTGTCATGGACCCAGTGACGCAATGCACTAAACCTTCTTCACCACTCAAGTTCTCTTAAAAGAACTTGTTTCATTCTCACGGGGAACCGGTGTAATCTATCGACTTGTCTCCTAGAGATGGTTGATATTGAAGCAGGAGACCCCTCCCTAGTCTCCGTATAGGAAACCTAAGAGTGCACTTATCGAGTCTAGAGCCATGAGATACATCAAAGATCTCTTAGGGACACTTAGTATTTCTACAACTGGTGTTCTACATCAATGGACACCAGCTGTAAATTATCGAGTCCTTCGCAGATCTTAGCAATCTGCCAAGAACGTTTATGAGAGAATTACATAAGTATTTCTCAATGATTGAACGGAAATTCCTGCCAGGGTCAATATCAAACAGCCCTAACAGCAAGTCACTTCGGTAACCCTTCACGGGTTACGCTTAGTGTTCGCGGTGGTTCTTTAGCGGTCTACAGTTGTGGAGTGATCCCCAACGACTCACCCAGTCATTGAGCTACTTAGTAGGTCTCGTAAGCTCCTTTGGGGGTATCTGACATGGGAACGTCCTTGATAAGGATTAGAAGGAGTCTTCACACTATGCTGTTGACGAGCTCTAATTCTTATCTGTAAGTACCGGTTGATTATTGCTAACTGTTTACCTGCAGGTACATATCACCTCCATGATGGTAGATTCCAGCATGCTCATGCATACATCTTGAAGTCATTGAAAGCTCCCCTAAAGATCTAAGCACCACAAAATTCAAAGAAAGATTCTACGCCAAAAAGAAGAATCTACAAAGAATAAAGACAAAAGATCAATGTGAATTTTAAGGAACTTCATGAACTTAAAACACAAAGTCCAAAGATGTATGAGCATGTTGGAATGGCGGACAACCACCAAAGACGATGAAGTGACGAAAGGCAGATGACTACACAATCACTACATCATCACCAAAGAACAAAGTCTAAGAGCAAAGTACATTAATCTTACAACATTTTTGAAAACGTCAAAAGTTTTACAAATCAAAAGTCAAAGACAAAGATGAAGACGTCCAGCAACCGTGATGACCGACCCTTAGGGGGAGATTGGTGGGAACATACTTTTGTATTTATTCAAGTCTCGGTCATTATATTTTGTAATAGGTTGCTTTAGTATTAGTTTTCTTTATGTTTAAGTTAATGGGCAATATGTAAAAGCCCATAAGGCTTACAAAGCCCACGTAGAAAGCATGAAAGAGACTAGGGAATGTTGCCCTAGCTTCTCTCCTATAAATACAAGGCTTATGTAACCTTAAACTTTGTTGGTTATTTTGATATGTTAATGAAACTCTTTCACTTTTACTTTTCATAAATCTTGTAATCAACCAATCCTTATATCTATCTCATTCTTACTTGTGTAACATCAATATGGGCACCTAACAAAGAGAAAAAAACATACGGACTACCATTCTGTTTCCTTTTATATTTATTTTATGTTTTTGTTAGTTTATGATTAGCTTAAGTCGAGTCGAGTCTTGGCTTTACAACGCCACATTGTACATGTAATTGACCAAGATGATTAACTTGCCACCAGTAAAGATTGTCATTATCCAACAAAACCGTATTTATCATATCCCTACACCTCACGTTATAACCCTTTAAAAGACCACTTTGATAGTTTATCCAAGATGCTTATGCCAAGTGGTGGAGGTTTGATCCTTTCCCAAGCCTATGGTAATCTATGTGCTATGACAGGCAGTGAGAGATATTTTCCATTTTCATATTGTGATATATACTTTTATTACACCCGAGAGCTGTGAGTATCTAAACACTATTTGTGAGGTGCTAGTGTATAATTTCCGTGCTTGTTTTGGTTGAAGTGGAACGATTATTTGTTGTAATTACTTTTATAATAGTGTTAAATAACCCCTAGCTTGTATTTTGATTAGAATAAAAGCGCATTTGCTTGAGGACAAGCAAATCTCAAGTGTAAGGGTATTTGATGAGATGAAAAGTGTACCGCTTTTAGGGGGTCATTTAAGCCCTAAGTCGAGATCATTTGATGAAATATCCCCCTAAATCGTTCCTTTTGTCATTTTAGGTACTTTGGAGAAGAAATCTGGAAAAGGAAGCATTTTGGACGTTTTTGGAGCGAAAAGTGAAGAAAACGGCAAAGTCTCCAAATCACGCTGGAAATAGTACCTAACGGCGTATATATTGCATGTGACGGCGTCACGTTATGGCAAAGAGGTGGATAAAAAGTATAACAAGACATGCCAGAATGTTTTTGAGAGATAACACATGACGGCGTCACCAAGGCCGTCAAGAGCAAAAACACACGTGATGTCCAAGAGTTGATTAATACATGACGGCGTCAGATTTAGATCTAGGCAATACGAAAAGAATATTGGCGGCGAGTTGACGGCGTTAGAGTCATAACGTGACGCCGTTAGACTACAAAATCTATATATAGTTTTCTAATTTTCGTGTATGAGGGGAATTTTAGAGAGACTTTTGGGAGAACTTGTGGAGAAACCCTAGATCAAATTTTACAGGGTTTTTCACCCTTTTATCATCCATGTTTCAATAAAGATAAGTCTTCTAATAATCATTCAATATGTGTAGGATACTAATTAAGTCACAAACATGATAATAATAGTGGTGTAGGTGGCTTTAAGTGAGAAAGAGGAGGAGGAAAGAAAGAAAGTTTGGAACCTTGAGAGAAAATATGAAATATTAGATTAGTAAGAATGAGAAGGTCCAACCCTCTTCCTTGGTTGGAGAGGGGTATTTATACAAGAAATAAAAACGCCCACACCCGGGCTGTGGATCATGCATACAGTGGGTAAAGACCCGTCCTTCTTCCACGATGTTACTTAAACTAAAACTAACTAAATAATAAACTAACTATGAGCTAATCTTAATGCCATTACAACATTTAGGTGACCGAGTCTTTTATAGGAATATTTGTATTCCTAACAATCTCCCTCTAAGCGAGGTCACCTTGGAAATTAAGCTCTTTGATCTTTAAGCATTCTTTAGACTTTGTAGCTCGTAGGTTCTGATTCTTCACTTTTGGCTCACTTTGTACACCAAGCAACGATCTTGTGATTTGTGTTCCTTTGAGTTGTGTGATCTTTGAGCTTCTGTGAGATCATCAGCCACAGTAAATCTCCAAGCTCATCCTTAGTCGTATTGCCTTCATGTGATGTAGTGACTCTAGGACCGTCATGCTCACACCTTCTGTATTGAGAGACTTTTCATCAGAGTTGCTGAATCGTTGTTGGCAGTCTCTTTAACTTTCATGATCATCATTGACAGCGAGTAGGATATGTGAGCATGAGGTATGGATTGATCCGATTCAGCTGGAAATAGGGACCATTAACTCCATCTTTATATGTGTCCCTGAAATAAAACAGTTAGCAATAAAGATAGAGAACGAATATGGCTTTGTCATTCATTCTGCGAGGACACACTACCCTCCGGTTTTGTGAAAACCGACCTGTGATCAGGTAGAGTCTCTTTTAAAGAAGACTCTCCTTGACAGGAATTTCTAGCTTGTAGTAATGAATTTTCCAAAGAATTCACTTCGGAATCTTCATACTTAGCATGTTCTCATACCGGAACATCTCAAAGCAGACAGCACGATAGAGTGAATCGATGAATTGATATTCACGGATTGATGAGAAACAGATTTATAGAAATCACTTGCGTGTCACTTAATAAGCATTTTTTGAGACACAACGAGAGTTTTTAAGCTTTGAATCACATTTCCATCAAAAATACTTTTGTTTGAAAGATTATACACAATCAATGTGCTCGAAAGTGATTTGGTGAGCACACTAAAAGGTTTTTGCAAAAGTATCCGTCAATCCATATCCTGGAACAAGTTTTATTCAATGTTGAATCGCACCATTGTTGCTTTCTAGTTGTCACTTGATCATTGATCCAAGACGGATCTCACATGTCACCTACCAAGAGCTTGAATGATGTTCGCTCTAGAAGGATTTCCATCTTCATCATGAATATTTAAATATCACTCGGATCTTCTGGCAATACCACAAGGATAATGCGTAGGACTCTAAATATTTTATCTTATTTTCCATATTGTGTGAAACAATTAGCATATTTTGAAGTGTCCTATTGAGATTTATGGATGATCTCATGGCTCTAGACTCAATAGTGCATTTTGATCTGCTCTTGGAGAGTGGGGAGGCGTCTCTGGTTTAGGTACCAACATAGCTCGCAATGAGCGGTCGATACATTGCACAGGGTTCCCCGTAAGAATGAAACAAGCTCTTTTAAGAGAACTTGAGTGGTTAGGAAGTTTAGTGCAGTACGTCACTGGGTCCATGACGTCTTGTCTTCAATACCGGTGTTACCTTAGTAACTGCCAGTAGCTTATGAATTGAACCCGGTTTCTGCCCTAAGGTTGAATATATGGAGGGCTATTTCTTTTCACCCTTTCTCATTACATTTCTTTTTCATTCTTTAACCCCTTTGGATATCTGGCACACATGCATACTACGAAAAGAAGGTCTGGCCTACTTGCTGTGAGGTACATGAGAGATCCAATCATGCTTCTGTATTTGGTCTGATCAATGGATACTCCTGCAGAGTCATCATCAAATTTGGATCTTTCAACCATGTGTATCAACCGTGTCACTTGAATTAAAACCAAACTTCTTAAGGATGTCACTAGCATACTTGGCTTGATTAATAAAGATGCCGCTCGGGGTTTTGTGAGATCCGTAACCCCAAGAAGAAAGACATTCGTCCCATCATAGACATTTGAAACTTGGAACTCATTTCCTTAGCAAAGCGATCACATTCATTGGAGTCTGACGATGTAAAGATAATATCATCAACATAGATTTGAACATGAAGTAGGTTGTTTCCAGTCTTCCTAGTAAACAAGGTAGGATCAACTACACCCTTGGTAAATCGATTTGGAAGGAGAAACTTGGATAATGTGTCGTACCAAGCTCTAGGAGCCTGTTTGAGACCATAGAGTGCCTTCTTTAAGCGATATACATGATTTGGTCTTTCAAGATCCACGAAACCTTTAGGCTGAGTAACATAAACCACCTCTTTTGAATCCTCATTCAGGAAGGCAGTCTTAACATCCATTTGATAAAAAAAAATCATGTTATTGTTGGCAGCATTGGCAAGAAAGATTCTAATGGCCTCGATACGAGCGAGAGGTGCAAACGATTCTTCAAAGTCAATACCCTCTTGTTGACTGTATCCCTTAGCAACTAATCGAGCCTTGTTTTTCAACACATCACCATGCTCATCAAGCTTAACTTTGAATATCCATTTTAGAGCAATGATCATTGCGCATTCAGGTGGTGGTACTAATTCCCATACATCAAGACGATAAAACTCATGGATTTCATCTGGCATTGCAGTGAACCAAGATACTTTTGTCAGAGCATCCTTGAAGTCTTTGGGTTCGATTTTGGACAAGACGGAGTTGAAGAAGCACCACAAGGCATCAGTGGCAAGTTGTTTTCTGGTGGACACAGGTCGTGAGGGATTTCCTATGATGTTGTCAATGGGTGATCATTTGTCCATTTTCTAAGATGTTCATGAGGTTGAGGATAGTGAACTGATATAGCATTGTTTGACTCTCCTGAGGAAGATGTTTCGTTGGAGGATTTAGGTGCAAAAACATTTTCAAATGGTTCTTCCTCAGGTGGAGCAAAAGGATTGACTTCCCATGAGTTTTTAGATGTCACTCCTTGGCGTTCAGAAGACTATTGTATATTTGATTCATTTTGAGAGTTGCTACATTTTGGTGCATCCAGATCAAGAGAGATGGAGGTAGATGGACCATTTGGATCATGAGGTGCATTTACAGCCATAATATTGGGTTCAACAGCCGGCTGTACCGGTTCATAAGGTGGCTGTGACTCGAAGTACTCGTCAATCATAGGGTCAAATAACGTCTTCAATTCATCACACGTGGGAGAACATAGGGAGTAACATAGTTGGAGTTCTGTACAAGTCCCGAACTTATTGGTCCAGGAGATAAAAGATTATGTGAGGGTCCAGAACTGGTGTGTCATGAAGCCGTATGCTCTGTCAGCTCATCAAACGTGACATGGATTGTTTCCATGATTTGTCGGGTTCTTTTGTTGTAGATTCAGTACCCTTTTCGATCTGGCGCATATCCGATGAATACCCCAATATCAGCCTTAGCTTTAAGCTTCCCTAAGTCTTCACTATCGTTAGTTGGATAGCACAGGGCACCAAATACACAAAGAAAGGAGAGATCATGCTTTTTGTGATGCACCAGCTCATAAGGTGTCTTGTTGTGGAGAGGATGTATCAATGACCGATTTTGAGTGTAACATGCAGTAGCTATAGCTTCAGCCCATAGAAACATTGGAGTCTTTAAAAATATTAGCATAGTGCGAGCAGCTTCAACTAATGTATGATTCCGTCTTTCAGCAACTCCATTTTGTTGAGGAGTTCGAGGGATACTCTTTTGATGACTTATGCCGATACTTTCATAAAATTGAGATAGTTGTTGGGTAACAAACTCAGTTCCATTGTCAGTGCGAATGATTCTAACGGTTTTGTTGAGCCTTACCTGCAACCACTTGATGATTTTGATGATGATATCGGAAGTTTCATCCTTGGATCTTAAAAACTTCACCCATGTAAATCATGAGTAATCATCCACAATAACAAGAATATATCTTTTCCCATTGAAGCTTTGCACTCTCATGGGTCCGCACAGATCCATGTGAAAGGTATAGAGAACTTCAGTGTTGGAGTTGGTGGGTTTTGGTTTGTCAGTGTGTTTCTTGCTTTTACCCAATTGACATGTAGAGCAAAGATGATCTTTTTCATACTTCAATCTGGGCATGCCCCGAACAAGATCTTTGCGAGAAAGTTCATTAATGGTGCCGAAGTTTAAATGGTTCAAACGATGGTGCCATAACCATGATTTGTTCTTTGAGGCCTTAGAGAGCAAGCAAATAGGAGAGGACCGCATCATGTCTTCGATAGAGATAGTATACAAATTGGTACCACGACTTCCCTTAAGAAGATCAAATCCATCAAGTTCTCTAACAAACCATGTGTGTTTTCTGAAGGCCACTTCGAGATCAGAATCACAAAATTTTCCAACAGAGAATAGGTTGTGCCCAAGTCCTTCTACATAGTAAACTCTAGAAATCACGCTGTCACTAAACACATAATCACCATACTCCATAATAGCTCCAAAGTGTTCGTTTCCGAATTAAACTTTTTCACAAAATTTCTGAGCCGAGAGCGATCCCCAGTCATATGTTTTGAGCAGCCTGAGTCCAAATACCACAGGACGATTTGTACGACCTGCATTTGAAACCAGACAAATATGGATAACTGAAAAACATGGATCCTCAAGTGTAATTGGGATCCAATAGGTTAGCACACGTATACTTAAGAGATGCAGGATTAGTATTTTCATTGGCTCTCACAGATGAACCGATACTAGTGGAAGCTACTGACTTAATATCAAGGCATTGAGTCACTAAAGGGAATTTTCTACCAGTTGCCTTCCATTTCTAAACCGCTAAAGACTTAGGATCGGGCATGTTTGTCAATGGGCACTGGCTTCCTAGAGTGAACTTTCTTCCAGTAGGTTTCCACTGATATCCTACATTGGTAAAAACTTTTCTTGTTGCTTTCCAAGTATGGTTTTCCAGTTTGTATGTCTTAGCATACTTAACTAAGGATTTATAAGAAGAGTTTAAAAATGACACATCACATTCATCATGATTACCAGAAATTAAACAACCATTACAAGTCTTACAAGTAGCATTAAAATTTGAATTAATTACATTACGCTTAGCGCAAATACTAGAATCAACATGATTCTTTTCACTCAAATCAGTCTTATTGTTCCTAAGGTGGTCTTCTACTTTCTTCCCTTGATCACTTTTAGCAGGCGAAGTCCTATCATTCCTTCTATTTCCTTTAGGCTTTGACCCGCTAGCTTTAGTGATATTGATTACTCCTGTAGAATTAACGATGGGAACATTAGATTGTTGCATAGTTGTTAGGTTTCTAGGTGGTGATGTGCTATGATCAGAACTATCCAAAGGTATATCAAAGGTAACATGCTTTTTCAAATTCCTAGATGAGGATGCGCCATTTCTATCACGCATGTTGGGAATCTTGGGACATGTTCCTATGGCATATTCTAACAACTCTTGTGACCGTTTGGTGAGAAAGCAAATATCAGATGGGGCATTATCTGATCGTCTCACCATTCTATCTTCTTCAATGGTCTCACGGGTCATGTCAAGGCTGTTCTTAAGATGTCTAAGGTAATCACTAGGGACTAGCTCATTGTTCTTAAGGGGAAGAGGAATAAAAATAGCCTCACATGCATATTTTTTACATTGACAGACCACAGAATTGATATTGTCACTTCCAATAACCGGCATTTTCCCTTTCACCTTTGTCTTTAGACTCTCAATTTCATTAAGCAAAAAGGTTATCTTTTCATTGGTTTTATTACAAGTGATCTTAATAGAATCATATAACTCTTTGTAATGTTGTTTAACTTTAGAATTTTCAGCTTGAAAACAATCATTTTCATGTCTAAGTAAGCTGATTGTGTTTTGAAGTTGAAAGTTATGGGAATCTGCATACATTGGTTTATGGGTGTCGATCACAACATTCATGGGAGACTTCAATTGGGCAATTTGAGCCCTCAATAACCGGATCGTGTTCGTGTGAGCTTGAATTTTTTCATCCCTTTTTGCTAATTCAAAATATGCATCAAATTCCGGAGCATCAGAAGATGTCTTGGCCTTTGATATTTTCATTTTTTTTTCTAAGTGTTGATATTTTAATTGTAAGTTAAGATTATCAACTTCTAGTTTAGAAAGATGCTTGACCATGTTGTCATGATCATCACTTTGAATTTTTTCATGCAATTTCAAATTCTCCCCCTCAAGCTCAACAACACGATTATGAAGGTTATTCAAAGCAATAGACATTTCATGAAACTGACAAGCATTAAATGAAGAATCTGTAGCAGTATAGAACACATCTTGTGTAATACATTTAGCAATCAAAGTATCATTCATGATGAGAATATTTTTCATGGCTATTTCACTATGCTGAAGATCTATCGCATTTTGTTTACACTTACTTTCCACATTTTTAAACACCACTTTCATTTCCTTTAACTCAACATCAAGGGATTGTCGTAAACCCTCAAATTGTTCTTTGATTGTTTTAAAAAATGGGATGACTTCAGTTAAGTAACACTCTTTGGTAAGCTCAAATCCCCGTTCACCTTCAGTGATTCCCGTTGGTGTGATTCTCTTTTTGCATGTTTTATCAAAATCAGTGAACATTTGACAAAGGACATATATGCTAATAAGAGTTTTACATTGTGTGGGAAGTGACAACTGAACTAAGTGCATTGGTGTATTGGGGGGATACACCGTTGGGGCAACTGACTTTTGAGGTGTCTTGGCCTTAATTTCCTCAGCTTTCATTTTCTCAATGTCTAAAGGCCAAAATACCTGTTCTGGTGTTAACTTAGTTTGAGGTGCAAAAACAGTCACTCGGTTTTGTTCATAATAATCATGGGGCTTAACAATGACTCGGTGTTTAATGCACTTGGGATCCATCATTTTATTATCAAATCTCTCTCTATTGGCAGAATCAAGATCATCCAGTTCTTTATCAGACCAACTATTTGGGGGGTCATGATCGGGTGTAAGCATAACCTTAGCATCATAGAGGGCACGTTGAGAGGCTCTAACGCTCTTAAGGAAGTTTGTTTTAGGCATCCCTAAATCCTTATCACTATGCTTATCCCGCAGTTTAATGTGCTTTTCCATCATTTGAGCTGTCTGACAGGTTTGGCCTTGGATGTACAACTTGTTTTCAAGTTTGTTTTTCAACTGCTTAAGGTTGGAAAATTCACTTAACAGTTTAGTTTCCTTTTCCTGAAATTCATTTTTTAGAAGATTTAAACTATCCTGAATTTCCTGTTTTTCCTTAATAGCACGATCAAGTTGATTTTGGAAAGATTTAATCTCTTGTTTAAAGGCCATTTCCTTTAAGTTTTGTTCAGTAATGTAAGCATGCATTTGCTAATCCATTTTTTGTTCACGTTCGGTTAGTTCAAATTTTGCACGTTATTCATAACACCTAACTTGATCCTTAAGAATATTAATCCTAGTGGTCAGAGTGTCATAAGGTGCAACAGCAGTGTACTCATCAAATTCACACACATTGTCATCAATAGAGGATATATTACTTGATACAACAGACTCGACGTTGTGCTTTACATATTGTTCATATGGGACAATATTTCTATTTCCCATGTTAGCAATATCAAATTTAGCAACGTTTGTTTTTTGTACTTCGTTATATATCTTTTGTTCATGCATCACATTATTGTCATAAGCAATAGGAGACATTCCACAAGATACGTCAGAATTACTGTTGTGATCCGAATGTTGCTCAGTTGGGAAAACATTAATGTTTTCCAATTCAGCCTCATTTGATTCACCAACATTATTTTGTCGTATATCGTTGAAGGTCTTTTGTTCATCATTAACTGCACATTTATCATATAATTTCAATACCTCCAATATGATGGATGATTTGGAAGGACCAGATTGTCGTTAGGGTGTGACAACAGATGATAGATTGACCATGAAGATTGTCTGAGTAGTGGGTTCGTCATCAACATCTGAGTCGAAAGCATCACAATCCTCAGCCTGGAAGATGTTTGGATCATTAAGAGCTAAGTCATGAACTGGTTGTTCATCAACATCATCATCAAATGTCTTTCCATCATCCCCAGCAATAAACGCCAATTCTTCCTCATTTAGCACAACTCCATTCTCTTGAGCTTGCATGAGCAACATTTTGTCCTTGAAGTAGTCTGAGTTTTGAGGACGTTTTGGCTGAGTGCAGTTTCTGGCGATGTGACCAAAACCCCCACAGTTGTAACATTTTGGTTGCCTTCCTTGTCCTTGATTCACATTTCCAACTCTGTTCTGCAAGTTACCCCATACAGCATTCCTTTGATTCACATTTTGTCTGCCCTGAACGTTCTGCACCATTACTCTTCCATCTTCCACAATAGCCTGATTACGTAGATTGGAGGAAGTTCTGAATTGATTGTTGGTTGGTGGGAGTGCAGCCCTGAAATGTTAAACCAGTAGAGACACTTGATTGGAAAGATTGTCAATCATCTTGTCAGTATGAGAGTACCCTGAGTCGAGATGGGTATTCATGGCAGCCGATGACTGTAGAGATGAGTGATCCACTGATGACACAGGTTAAGTGGTTGGCAACATACTAGTCATGAAAGCAAGTGAGTCATTGGTGGCAGTTGGATTGAGCTTCTCTCTTAATTAACGATCATATGCTGCATGCTTCTCATGTTGTTTTAGGTATGCAAACAATTGTTCATAGTTCTTATTTCTCAATCCTTTGTTGAGCTTGACTGCTGTAACAAGGCGATCCCACTCAGGTGACATGTTGTTCACAAACTTAGAGTTGAGTTGGATGTTGGGCATTGTCATTCTAATCATTCTCATGTCATTAACCAGCTTGTGAAATCTGACATAGTAGTCGGTAATGTTTTCACCAGGATTCATTTTGAAATGCTCAAACTCATCATACAATTGAGATTCACGGTCTTCTTTGGTCAGCTCCAATCCAAACAGAAGCATTTTGACATTGTCCCAAACAACTTTGGCTTCGGTGTTGAAGTTGATTAGCTTGTACACATCTTTGGGTAACCCTTGTATCACGATGTTGGAGGCTCGAATGTCAGCATCATAACGCTTCTTTTCAACATCATTGAGGTCATTGTAAGTGCGTGGTCTATCAATTCCATGGGTGACAGATCCATCCTCAGCTATGGAGATAGCATCTCTGGTTGTACCCATCTGCATAGGACCTTCATCAATAGATCGCAGAATGTTCTCACCATTTTCTTTACCCAAGCAATACAATCTGATTCTTTGTGCCCATGATTCATAATCTGTCCTGTCTAGCATAGGAGGTTGGGTATCGGACCCAGCAGCTTGAATGTCATTCGAAACAGTTGACATCTCAAAGTATTCAAACGGGATTTTACAACTTTTGTGACTTAAACTGAGAAATGATTCTTTCTAGGGATTTTACTAATGTCAACAAAATAAACTAGAAGATATACTCAACAAGTTAAACTAAGAAAGAGATATTGGATGAGTCACAGGTTGCACCAAGTGTCGAGTTGTGACAAGTCAAGTTACAATATATCCAATTGAGATTAGTCAAGTCGTAAAAATTAACTCACAACGTCAGATCACAATTAGATTAATCGAAACAACTTAAGTTACAACAATTCACGAATTGCAAAATGATTAACCTATCACACGAATCTCACCACTTAGTTAATTACCACCAAAGTAGAGATACTCACAAAAATGTAAGCAAACCGCCAAGTACAAATAACCGCAATTCTGAGATTAACATAGAGGTGAGTAAAATGCAAGATCAGGTAGGGTAGCCGCAAAGAGGAGCAAACCACAAAATAAGCAAACCGCAAGGTGAGTAAAATGCTAGGTGAGTTAAACGCAGGGTGAGTTAAACGCTAGGAGCAAACCACAATAAGGAGTAAACCGCAGGATGGGTTAAACGCAAGTGCGGTAAACGCAGAAGACGCAAACCGCATGAGCAAACCGCAATCACTAAATCGCTAACCACCAAACTGCAAAAGTAAGTCGCAGTTCACAAAAGTCCAAACCAGACACTGTCCTTGCGTTTTGTACTTATACCCAAAATAGGAATCGGTATCAAGCAAACCACAGAGTCCAGTAGCAAACCGCAACCACGAAATGAAGTAGTGGAGCAAACCGCAGTCAAGAACAACGACCCAAACTTAATCCAATCTTCAAATAAATGTTTGATGCAGCAAAACCAACTGAAGAACTATATCATACTAGTACCAATGATCACGAAAGTACACCAATAACGTATCAAATAACACTATAATGATCAAACTAAGATGTTTTCAATAAAAACACTTCTAACTCACAAAAACCACACAAAACCAAACCAAATATGATTCACCAAGGCCCTAAGATGAAACCTTGGCTCTTGATACCAATTGTAGGATACTAATTAAGTCACAAACATGATAATAATAGTGGTGTAGGTGGCATCAAGTGAGAAAGAGGAGGAGGAAAGAAAGAAACTTTGGAACCTTGAGAGAAAATATGAAATATTAGATTAGTAAGAATGAGAAGGTCCAACCCTCTTCCTTGGTTGGAGAGGGGTATTTATACAAGAAATAAAAACGCCCACACCCGGGCTGTGGATCAGGCATACAGTGGGTAAAGACCCGTCCTTCTTCCACGATGTTACTTAAACTAAAACTAACTAAATAATAAACTAACTACGAGCTAATCTTAATGCCATTACAACATTTAGGTGACCGAGTCTTTTATAGGAATATTTGTATTCCTAACAATATGTCTATGTGTTGTTTGATTCTATCTTATGCTTGTCTTTACTTTAACATGCTAGGCTAGGTTTTCTTTGTGTTTGCTTAGATGTAACTAAACCTAGCTATTGATTATTGCTTAGTTGTTTGTTATTAATTGTAATGGATGAATCATATCGATGTTAGGCTTAAGGAAACTGGCAGACTTCCAATTGGTAACATGCTTGAACGTATTAAGAAACATGAATCGGATGTGTACTACGATTAATTGGTTGTATTTAATGCATGAGTAACTACTAAGGAGGCCATGTCAGGAGCTAGTAGTCGGCTCGACATAGGAAGAGGTAGAAGCTTATAGAGTTAGGGAAGATTGTACACGGCCCTACGAATGGTATTAAGGAATATAACCCGTCCTCCACGCAATTGTAACAAACTAATCAACTAGTAAAAGATAGCTAGGGAGTAGTGAAATCTAAGTAAACACGTTTCTCTTCTTATTGTTTTTTCTCCAAAATTTACTTTCTTGTTATTTTATTTACATTGCATTAGTAGATATTTGGGTTAATTGACTAGCAACTAATTCCGCCCACTCTTCCAAAACCCGAGATTTTTACTTGCTTTCTAAAAAACCATAAGAATAAAAAAAGAATCATCCCTCACCTCTAGACCTAGTTTAATTAAGTTTTAATCCTAACGACACTATTCCCCGAGAGAATGATAAATCCCCCGGCACTTGCAACTACACTATACTACATCTATCAGGTACACTGCCTGGTGGGGATTGCAAGCTTCTCAATATCCCTTGAGAGGTAAAACCTTTTGCAAGGTTGCAAAACCACGCATCATATATCAACCTTCTTTCAATCGAACACATTCTGCACTAGTTTTTGCAGCTCTTTCTGATGCAGCAAGGTCCACCAAGTTCTAAGACAATGAAAAAGAAAAGTAGATAAACAAAACTAGCAAAAATAAAAAAAAAGGTGCATAATGACTAATGTTACATAATACATAGCAAAACAGATACACGAACAGCGTCACAAGAACTCTCTACATAATCATCTTCAGCTTTATCCCAGCTCTCTATAATCTATACATGCATAATCTTCCACTTACGAACTTGCACAAGTTCAATTAGGAAAAGTTAGAAGGAATAGTAACCATACCATTCAGAAAATAGTATGAGACCTACTGCTGTGTAAATTCATATTTGTCTCCCCGATATGGCGATGAACTACAAATTATAAGAAGAGAAAAGAAAGCAGGAGATATGATCATTTAAGTTTAAAGAAAAAGAACATTATGTAAAAAGCAAGCCATAACTAAAAAATTAGTTTTGACTGTAATACCCCCTTCCCAGGTCCCAAACTTTTTATTTGTTTGTTATAACTGTATGAGTAAGATGTTTGCTTTGAAAGGTGGGCTTACTATAAGATTACCTGAAAGACTACCCTTAAAAACGTTGCTGATACATATAAAATGAAAGTACTATGGAATGTACCATCACCAAACTCCATAAACCGGATCTCAAAGAATGTTATATGTTGCCCAAGACATTAATTTTTCAATGATGTTGAAGAAGAATCAATGCATTTAACCACTGTTCAAACACTATATTGTTACAGCTTTAACTTACTTTACATCACTTCCCTAACGATATATGCGAATAGACGGATAACCTTTACTTGATGCCTGGAAAAGTTCTTAAAAAAGTATATCAATCAAATTTCAGTAGCAAACTGTAGACAAAGTACCCTTAATTCTGTGAACCAATCAACCAAACATGTTATGAAGAATTAAAAACCACATTGTGAAAGCTAATGTTTGTCTCATAACTTTGGCCATGTTTTCCCAAGCCGGTTTCTGAGACACATAATTAAAAATAAATGTCAAACTAATTTATTTTGGTGATTTTATATCTAATAACTGTTGAAATTTATTTAGTTTATAGGCATACCAGTGTTTTAGAGCAATGTCTAAAGACATTTTAATTACTTTTTCAAATTTCAAATACAATTCAGTGATGATGGTGGTTGTGTTCTATAAAGATGCCAATGCACACAATAATTCGGGTAGACATATTCATCACTTAGCTCACACTAACGGTTAAATTCTGGTCCTACATTACGTTATGGATTGTGGTACTATTGTTTCTACTGCATTTGTTCTAGCCCATAAGTGTTGATAACTAAACTATTTTCAAAACACAAAGACACTATGAAACCAATGTCGAGCCACTTAGAGTAGATACCCCCATGCAACAACATACATTATCTAATTACCGGGAAAGAAAACATAAACAACTTCTTTGAAAGCATGGTACTTTTCCATCTAATGCTCTAAAAGAAGCATGTGTTGTGTATTAATATAAAGGGCAACTGAACATACCAAGCTCTGTAATTCCTTTTTCGTAATTATTTCTATGCTGTAGATATGTAGGCATTTCAAGAATGCTTGTTAATCATCTGCATTGCGTAATCTATTCTTTACATTTTCGCAAAATGTAAACTCTTTGATGGTTGTACATACCTATAAAAACATGAACCACAATGTGAGAGAACTATAAATAGAAAATTTTGATAACTATTAAGTAAGGCATGATTGATGTTCATACGAACAGAAAGTGTATTTTCACAAACAATTTAATCATATAGTCAGGTTCTATTCCTAACTTCCATAAACTATTGTAGAAATTCCATTCACAACTGGTTTGACATTTGCTTTTGTTGCAACTATTATGGCACGAATAACCAATGGATATCATTTGTGTGCCACAAAATGATATTATGGTGATATAGTGATTTAATAAATACTACATCATTGTTTGTAATTTTATATCTTATATTCAAAACTAAATATATGAATATGTACATATATTTAATTTAAAAACTAATTTGATATAAATACTATATTATTTGTTTAATTAAATAAATTATATTTAATAAGCGCCTAATATTAGTTAAAACCGACCCAATTCACCCCTCGTAGTGCTGGTGTTTCACAGAGGTCCCAAACACCCATTAAAAGTACCAAAAAATCCGATAATACCAAATACAAAGTTACCTGCCATTACACCTCTAACGGTGTCCTTCTCTTCGAGGAGGTCAATACGTTCTTAAATTTCTATCCAAAATTCTCTAACCTTTTCAAGTTGTATCATCCCTATTTCATAGCAGTTAAAAAAATCACATATGTTGATAAAACAGGCTTACATAGAACATGCTCGTTCTACACGATAACCGAGAAGCTGTAACTTTCAGGGGTGTTTGGATTACGTTACTTTTCCAGCTCAAGTACTTAATACACCACATTAAAAGATGATGTCTTTAAAGCTTGAGAATTATAGGAACTATGTAACTTTTTGTAGCACCTGAGATTGGAAAAACGCACTTATAAACGTTAATAAAATGGGTCATGCATGCATTGGTTCAACTAAACCTTCAGAAAGTAACACCATATAATACACGTTTAATCATCTCCAAGCTCCTATCAGTCATAAGTAACTCGAATTGATATAAAGAAATGGATAGGCAATGCCAATATCAAACATAAACATCTACTATGATTCACTTATATGTGCCTACATATATCATTTCTGTCGGCTGCACCTCTAATACTCACCCTAACATTATCATACTTCCAATATAATGGTAGAAATAAAAGAATCAGCACATCGCATTCATAATTAAGCCGGCTTAATAAATAAAATCAGATTCACAACACAAATGGTTGACAGTCACCATATTTGAAGTTAGAGCATAATTTTGGTTAAAAATAAATGCAACATTTAAGAAACTACTGCATAGTATATATCAATTAATCCAAAAAAATTAAAGTAATCAAGTAAAGATTACCAGCAATTTCATCAGTAGACCTGCTGATGAGTGTGTAAATACTCATCATTTTTATCGTTTCTGAATTGCCAAAACATCAAAAAACACTCAGAAATGCATCAAAATACAGAAATTATCCCAAAAGTGTGTTTTATATGTTTTAGATGCAAAATGTTTAAAAACAAATGAAAAACGAACAAAGTTTGCATAATTGGCAGTTTCAGTCCCTTAAGTTTCAAAAATTAACAAAACTAGTCCCTGAAGGTTTAAAGCGAAAGAAAAGTCAACCCAAGTCCTTTGGAATTCAAAAATTCTCAAAACAAGTCCTTGGGTGAAAAGTTTGAGAAAATTACACAATTGGTCCCTCAAGTTTCAAAAATGGCAAAACAAGTCCTCGGGAATTTAAAAATTGGAATTTATCAAATATTTCCCTTGTACTATTCACATGTTGCAATTTTAGTCCTTTTGATAACTTTTGGGAATATTAAAACTCAACCCTTCAAAAATTAGAAAAATACATTTTTGGTCCCTATAATAATTCTACAAACCAAACCGGACCTAATACTATCCCATTAAATCCAAATCCACAACCAACACCAGCCCACCTTATCCCTCCAAAAGCCCACACACCACAAAAGCCCACACACCATCCAAAAGCCCACCTTCCCCATTTTAATATAAACCCCAACGGTCAACATTGACCCTTTGACCCCCTTTGACCGTCTCCTCCACCTCACACCCCACTCCCAGAATACTCCAAACCACCATCATAACCCCCTAAGCCTGCTACCCCTTCTACACACTCAACCCCTCCCCTTGCCTAATCAAACAACCATATCACTCCAAAAGTACCCCTCTGACATCAAATATTCACAGAAAGAAGCCAAAAACAGTTTGGCGCCAAAAACTTTGAACGGCCAAGATCATGCCCCAGTCATCCAAAGGTCCATTTAGCAGCTGGGAAAAGTCCAAGGGTGTCTCAAAACCCTAAATTTGCAGCTATAAAAGAAGAGGAGAGCCTTGGAGTAAGGTGTCTAGTTTTTAGCTTAATTTTAGCTTATATCAAGTTTAATGTAACTTTTGAATTCCAGTTAAATCTTAGCTTGTAATTTGTTTTTTTTTTCAAGTCAATTTAAGTTTCTGAACCCTTTATTTGAACTCTTGTATCATTTTCAGTTTATGTTATAAGAATTCAAGTTCTACATAATTATGATGTAAACTCAAAAATTGTTGTTTAGTAATTATTTAAGCTCATTTAAGTTTCCTGTAAGCTTTTCTAAGCTCATCTAACATATTACTCACTTCTAGCTTAAAATCAGAAAAATACAAAAAAAATTAGTCAAAAATAAAAAAAATAAAAAAAAAATAAAAAAAAAAAAGAGAAGAAAATGAGAAGCATGGAGCCTGGTGCATACTGGATGGCCATGGGATAGAGCTTCTTGGGAAGCAATAGGATTGGTTAAATGGTTCTTGGTTCTGAGAAGTTTGGCAGGATAGCATATTGTAAGCAATCTTTTTAATCCTATGTCACATTGTTTATTAGTTTGATTAAACTGCTTAATGTTGTTTATTTGCTGTTATTAGTTGTCATTATAGGCTTAGATTAGGTCTAAATTAAATAAATCTTCTTTGTGCAAATAGTTGTTGTCTTGATACGTGGGAATCGCACCAGGCTTTACCTCTCAAGGGATCTTGAGAAGCTTACAACCCCCACCAGGCAGTGTACCTGATCGTTGTAGTATAGTATAGTGACAAGTACCGGGGGATTGATCGTTCAGCTAGGAATAGTATCGCTAGGATTAGAAAACCTAATTACTAGTGCTAAAGATGATGGATGATTCTTTTTGTGTTTTTATATTTTTATGAAAGCAAGTAAAAATCTCGGGTTTGAAGGATTTGGGCGGAATTAGTTGCTAGTCAACTAACCCAATACTAAAGATGCAATTAAAAGTAAATACTAGAAATGAAAATAAACTAAATTAACTAAGGTTGTGAGCAATAAGTGGAGAAAATGTGTTTACTTAGATTTCACTACTCCCTAGACATCTTTTACACGTTAATTACTTGTTATAGTTGCGTGGATGACGGATTGTATTCCTTAATACCATTCATGGGGTGGCGCACTTACTTCCCCAATCCTATGAGTGCCTACTTCACTCCTATGTCGAGCCGGCTAAGAAGCTCCTAACATGGGATCATTAGAATTTACTCATGCATTAAATACAACCAATAAAACCTAGTGCACATCAGTTCATGTTTCCTAAGACGTTCAAGCATGTTACCATTTGGAGATCTGCCAGTTTTCTTAAGCCTAACATCGAAATCATTCATCCAATACAACCATAAACAAGTAATCAACACATAATTAACATCTAGGTTTCATTAGATCTAAGCAAACACAAGATAGATCTAGCCTAGCATGATGGAATTAAGACAAGACCAAGATATAGACAACCAACACATAGACATATTGATTGAATTAAAAGAACACTTATCTCAATTACACACGAAAGGGTTCAAGGGCTGAGAACCCTTGAAAAACCTGTAAAATTCGCACTAAGTTCGGCCTTAGGGTTTCTACAAAACTTCCTCTCTTAATGTGTAAAAATTAGAAAACTATACATAGGAAATAGGGTCTGACGGCGTCAAGACCAAATTGGTGACGCCATCATCTCGACGCCAAAATACTTCTCGGACTGCCTTGATCTACTTCTGACGCCGTCATGTGTTATGGTCTTCCAGGCCGTCACCACTTTTACTCTTGACGCCCTTCCTTGTGACGCCATCAATTCTGTAATGGGTCGTCATGAAAAATACTCTTGACGCCGTCAAAAAGTTACTCTTGACGCCGTCACCTACTGTTCCCAGCTTGGAAAATTGAGACTTTGCCGTTTTCTTCACTTTTATGCTCCAAAAACGTCCAAAATGCCTTCTTTTCCAGATTTCACTCCCAAAGTACCTAAAATCACAAAAGGAACGATTTAGGGCAATATTTGATCAAATAAATTCAATTCCGGGCTTAAATGACCCCCTAAAAGTGGTTCATTTTTTGCCTCATCATATACCCTTACACTTGAGATTTGCTTGTCCTCAAGCAAATGCGCTTTTATTCTACTCAAAATACAAGTTAGGGGTCATTTAACACTAATATAAAAGTAATTACAACAAATAATCGTTCCACTAAAGACCAATAGACAAGCACGGAGGTCATATACTAGCACCTCACAAATAGTGTTTAGATACTCACATCTCTCAGGTGTAATAAAGTATAAATTACAATATGGAAACGGAAGATATCTCTCACTACCTGTCATAGCAAAATAGATTACCATAGGCTTGGGAAAGGATCAAACCTCCACCACATGGCGTAAGCACCTAGGATAAACTATCAAAGAGGTCTTTTAAAGGGTTGTAACGTTAGGTGTAGGGATATGAAATACACGGTTTTGTTAGATATAGGCAGTTTTTACTGGTGGCGAGTTAACAATCTTGGTTAATTACATGTACAATATGGCGTTGCTAAGCCAAGACTAGACTCGACTTAAGCTAATAAATGGAAAAGAACAAAAACATAAAATGAACATAGAATGAAAATGGATGGTAGTCCGTATGTTTTTTCTCTTTTTCTTTTTCTATTTTTTTCTTTTTTTCTTGATTTTTTTTTTTTTTTTTTTTACATACACTCTTACCCTACCATCCAAAATAATACATCATAGGGGATGAGAATTCCCCTTACACTTAAATTTTTACATACTTTACAATAAACTAATCTAATGACTCGAATTAAGAAAATCAAAACACTTGGAGTACTTTTAAGATTAACGTACATATGGGGGTAATAAATGATGTTCTTCCCCATTACTCCATAAATAAGTAATTTACCCATGAGTCCCAATCGTCCCAAAACAATATGTACAAGGATATGACTCGACTTAGCAACCATGTAATCAATTAGATAGTTAACTTAGGGTTTAACAAATAACAATAATGCACTAAAGATGAGCGCATACACGGAAGGCTAAGGCAATTTGGTTGTACATTTAAGTGGGGTGTAACAAATTCTTCCTTTAAGTAAAATGCTTAAAGTTAGAAACGAAAAGATAGGCTCGGAGGGGTGTACTAGGGGTTTCGTGTACTAAAAATGAGTACAACGCTAAGGGTGTGGGAAAAATTAATTGACTTAAGTAGTCAAGTAATATGACTTAAATGGTCAAGAAATTATAATACGGGTTTAACACAAGGGTGATCCTAATGCCTCTTAACATGTAGTAAATCCTACTAAACGAATGTAGTCTCACTAGCGGTCTCGGGATGCATCACTAACGCAAGTTCTAGAATCTAAATGCTACCGGTACACTCATAAGCACTAATAGTAAATGCTTTTCCTATCAAATCTAAAGGCGAACCTCACATATTTGGGTGGAAAATTTTTCTGAATATACGGTTATGTGCTAGTCATAGAATCTCCTATTCATGAGACGCTTGCTATGGCTAAAGTTTCACTCCTAAATGTTGTAAAAAAATTTAAATTTGGCGCTAAAATTGCACTAACAAGTATTTCTCATAGTTTTATTACACATCTACCATTAAACAAAGCAAACTCAAGCGAAAGTGTATTTGTAAGGTATCATCATTTTACCCTCCCCTTACACTTAAGATGAACATTGTCCCCAATGTTCAAGTAAAGAATGTAAAAGTAAAATAAGTAAAACAAATGAAATCAAATACTCCCCTGATTCGCTCGGTATGGATAATAAGGTGGCCAGGTTAAATCTTCCTCCAAGAAAATGAACAATCAAAGCTTCCCTTCTAGAATATAAATCATCATCTTGTCATACATAACCTGTAAATCCTGAGAAAACAAACAAGACAACCTCGCATAAAATCGGCGGCATCCTATATAAGTTACTAAATCCTAGAAAACAAAGTAAGATATAATGCTTGTGGAATGAAGTTTGCAGACTTCCTGGAGATTATAAAACTTAATAATTCACAAAAACTTTGAGACTCCGTTAGAAAAACAAAACTGGTAAAATTTCTAGATTTTTACACGTGACACCGTCAAGAGTAAACTCGTGACGCCGTCAGAATTGACCTGCAGAAATCCTTATGTTAAGTTTCCGGAAAATTTCTGGAAAAACTTGGTCCTACTTCCTGGAAAATCCTGCAAAACTTCATTATGACTCAATACAAGCATTTGACTCTAACAAATACGAATATACATGTCCATTTAATATTGTGGAGAATCATGATCGGTTTGTTTCTTAAAAACATATTTGGGGTTTCCCCTTACACTTATCTTTTGCAAAAATACCTTTAGGTGGAGTTAAGACTAGGCCAAAACAACAAAGTAAAGTATTTCCACTTTTTAATTGAGAAACATGATCTACCAACAATAAAAATAAAGCATGCATACGGAAGCAAATAACAAACAAACAAAAAATGAAAATCACACAAAACATGGGTTGCCTCCCAAGAAGCGCTTTTCTTTATTTACGAGTCTTGTAGCCCCTCAAGGCCATGGGTTACGTTTTCCTTTCCCACTTTTGTGCCAACTCAAAACATCTAATCCAATTCTCATCACGCTTATATTCCGGGCCTAGATTCATGCAACCCGAATAGTATGTTCTCCTCCTCTCATAATAGACATCATCACTAATTCCATCTTCCTTAACCTCATAGGGTCGAATTTCATCAATTTGTAGATTTTTGATTCCCTTTAATTCTTCCTTCATGTGAGGCATCATGAAAGTGAACTTTTCTATCCCATCAGTAAACTGAGCTATCCCCTTCTCATGGTCGTGATACATCTTAGTCTTCTCAACAAAAGGTTGTCCTAAAACTACTTCTCCTAGGTGTGGATCAATAATGCCTCTAACATCTTCTAGGATTACAAAGTCGCATTGATAAGTAAAATTTCCTATAAAGATGTGTACCCCTTTAACTCTCCTGACAAAGTTACATAGCCTTTTAGAATTGTAAGGGCCTTTTCTAGGACTTAACCTTTCGTTCATTATCCAATTGTAATAGAGCCTAGACATGATATTCATGGGTGCTTTTAAGTCAATGTATGTATGCTCTCTAGACATGTACCCAATCAAGCAAGGAATTTTCATGTTCCTCAAGTTATGCCTCCTAATCCATGGTGTCTTTCTATATTTTGAGGGGCAAGGGTGTTGTAAAAGGAACCTATGGTAACTCAATTCATCCGGGGTTGGAGCGAAGTCCGTAAACTCAATTTGCATTTGGAGAGGCTTAATGAATTCCTTAAATGTGTTAACTTCTCTCTTTCTTCTTTTATACGCAATAGGCCTCTTGCTAACTTCTAAACGGCGACTCTCTAATTCCATAAAGACCACACTAGTACAAACAAAAACACAAAGAATTAAGATAGACTAAAGAAACATAAAAATAAAAATAAAATCTTACTAGAAAGGAATCTAGCAGGTAGACCTAATAAAAAGAAATTCTAACCTAGACAATAACTATTCCCCAGGCAGCGGCGCCAAAAACTTGATATGTGGGAATCGCACCAGGCTTTACCTCTCAAAGGATCTTGAGAAGCTTACAACCCCCACCAGGCAGTGTACCTGATCGTTGTAGTATAGTGGTAAGTATTCCCGCCTGTCACGCGGGTGACCCGGGTTCGATCCCCGGCAACGGCGCCAAAAACTTGATACGTGGGAATCGCACCAGGTTTTACCTCTCAAGGGATCTTGAGAAGCTTACTACCCCCACCAGGCAGTGTACCTGATCGTTGTAGTATAGTATAGTGACAAGTACCGGGGGATTGATCGTTCAGCTAGGAATAGTGTCGCTAGGATTAGAAAACCTAATTACTAGTGCTAAAGATGATGGATGATTCTTTTTGTGTTTTTATATTTTTATGAATGCAAGTAAAAATCTCGGGTTTGAAGGATTTGGGCGGAATTAGTTGCTAGTCAACTAACCCAATACTAAAGATGCAATTAAAAGTAAATACTAGAAATGAAAATAAACTAAATTAACTAAGGTTGTGAGCAATAAGTGGAGAAAATGTGTTTACTTAGATTTCACTACTCCCTAGACATCTTTTACACGTTAATTACTTGTTATAGTTGCGTGGATGACGGATTGTATTCCTTAATACCATTCATGGGGTGGCGCACTTACTTCCCCAATCCTATGAGTGCCTACTTCACTCCTATGTCGAGCCGGCTAAGAAGCTCCTAACATGGGATCATTAGAATTTACTCATGCATTAAATACAACCAATAAAACCTAGTGCACATCAGTTCATGTTTCCTAAGACGTTCAAGCATGTTACCATTTGGAGATCTGCCAGTTTTCTTAAGCCTAACATCGAAATCATTCATCCAATACAACCATAAACAAGTAATCAACACATAATTAACATCTAGGTTTCATTAGATCTAAGCAAACACAAGATAGATCTAGCCTAGCATGATGGAATTAAGACAAGACCAAGATATAGACAACCAACACATAGACATATTGATTGAATTAAAAGAACACTTATCTCAATTACACACGAAAGGGTTCAAGGGCTGAGAACCCTTGAAAAACCTGTAAAATTCGCACTAAGTTCGGCCTTAGGGTTTCTACAAAACTTCCTCTCTTAATGTGTAAAAATTAGAAAACTATACATAGGAAATAGGGTCTGACGGCGTCAAGACCAAATTGGTGACGCCATCATCTCGACGCCAAAATACTTCTCGGACTGCCTTGATCTACTTCTGACGCCGTCATGTGTTATGGTCTTCCAGGCCGTCACCACTTTTACTCTTGACGCCCTTCCTTGTGACGCCATCAATTCTGTACTGGGTCGTCATGAAAAATACTCTTGACGCCGTCAAAAAGTTACTCTTGACGCCGTCACCTACTGTTCCCAGCTTGGAAAATTGAGACTTTGCCGTTTTCTTCACTTTTATGCTCCAAAAACGTCCAAAATGCCTTCTTTTCCAGATTTCACTCCCAAAGTACCTAAAATCACAAAAGGAACGATTTAGGGCAATATTTGATCAAATAAATTCAATTCCGGGCTTAAATGACCCCCTAAAAGTGGTTCATTTTTTGCCTCATCATATACCCTTACACTTGAGATTTGCTTGTCCTCAAGCAAATGCGCTTTTATTCTACTCAAAATACAAGTTAGGGGTCATTTAACACTAATATAAAAGTAATTACAACAAATAATCGTTCCACTAAAGACCAATAGACAAGCACGGAGGTCATATACTAGCACCTCACAAATAGTGTTTAGATACTCACATCTCTCAGGTGTAATAAAGTATAAATTACAATATGGAAACGGAAGATATCTCTCACTACCTGTCATAGCAAAATAGATTACCATAGGCTTGGGAAAGGATCAAACCTCCACCACATGGCGTAAGCACCTAGGATAAACTATCAAAGAGGTCTTTTAAAGGGTTGTAACGTTAGGTGTAGGGATATGAAATACACGGTTTTGTTAGATATAGGCAGTTTTTACTGGTGGCGAGTTAACAATCTTGGTTAATTACATGTACAATATGGCGTTGCTAAGCCAAGACTAGACTCGACTTAAGCTAATAAATGGAAAAGAACAAAAACATAAAATGAACATAGAATGAAAATGGATGGTAGTCCGTATGTTTTTTCTCTTTTTCTTTTTCTATTTTTTTCTTTTTTTCTTGATTTTTTTTTTTTTTTTTTTACATACACTCTTACCCTACCATCCAAAATAATACATCATAGGGGATGAGAATTCCCCTTACACTTAAATTTTTACATACTTTACAATAAACTAATCTAATGACTCGAATTAAGAAAATCAAAACACTTGGAGTACTTTTAAGATTAACGTACATATGGGGGTAATAAATGATGTTCTTCCCCATTACTCCATAAATAAGTAATTTACCCATGAGTCCCAATCGTCCCAAAACAATATGTACAAGGATATGACTCGACTTAGCAACCATGTAATCAATTAGATAGTTAACTTAGGGTTTAACAAATAACAATAATGCACTAAAGATGAGCGCATACACGGAAGGCTAAGGCAATTTGGTTGTACATTTAAGTGGGGTGTAACAAATTCTTCCTTTAAGTAAAATGCTTAAAGTTAGAAACGAAAAGATAGGCTCGGAGGGGTGTACTAGGGGTTTCGTGTACTAAAAATGAGTACAACGCTAAGGGTGTGGGAAAAATTAATTGACTTAAGTAGTCAAGTAATATGACTTAAATGGTCAAGAAATTATAATACGGGTTTAACACAAGGGTGATCCTAATGCCTCTTAACATGTAGTAAATCCTACTAAACGAATGTAGTCTCACTAGCGGTCTCGGGATGCATCACTAACGCAAGTTCTAGAATCTAAATGCTACCGGTACACTCATAAGCACTAATAGTAAATGCTTTTCCTATCAAATCTAAAGGCGAACCTCACATATTTGGGTGGAAAATTTTTCTGAATATACGGTTATGTGCTAGTCATAGAATCTCCTATTCATGAGACGCTTGCTATGGCTAAAGTTTCACTCCTAAATGTTGTAAAAAAATTTAAATTTGGCGCTAAAATTGCACTAACAAGTATTTCTCATAGTTTTATTACACATCTACCATTAAACAAAGCAAACTCAAGCGAAAGTGTATTTGTAAGGTATCATCATTTTACCCTCCCCTTACACTTAAGATGAACATTGTCCCCAATGTTCAAGTAAAGAATGTAAAAGTAAAATAAGTAAAACAAATGAAATCAAATACTCCCCTGATTCGCTCGGTATGGATAATAAGGTGGCCAGGTTAAATCTTCCTCCAAGAAAATGAACAATCAAAGCTTCCCTTCTAGAATATAAATCATCATCTTGTCATACATAACCTGTAAATCCTGAGAAAACAAACAAGACAACCTCGCATAAAATCGGCGGCATCCTATATAAGTTACTAAATCCTAGAAAACAAAGTAAGATATAATGCTTGTGGAATGAAGTTTGCAGACTTCCTGGAGATTATAAAACTTAATAATTCACAAAAACTTTGAGACTCCGTTAGAAAAACAAAACTGGTAAAATTTCTAGATTTTTACACGTGACACCGTCAAGAGTAAACTCGTGACGCCGTCAGAATTGACCTGCAGAAATCCTTATGTTAAGTTTCCGGAAAATTTCTGGAAAAACTTGGTCCTACTTCCTGGAAAATCCTGCAAAACTTCATTATGACTCAATACAAGCATTTGACTCTAACAAATACGAATATACATGTCCATTTAATATTGTGGAGAATCATGATCGGTTTGTTTCTTAAAAACATATTTGGGGTTTCCCCTTACACTTATCTTTTGCAAAAATACCTTTAGGTGGAGTTAAGACTAGGCCAAAACAACAAAGTAAAGTATTTCCACTTTTTAATTGAGAAACATGATCTACCAACAATAAAAATAAAGCATGCATACGGAAGCAAATAACAAACAAACAAAAAATGAAAATCACACAAAACATGGGTTGCCTCCCAAGAAGCGCTTTTCTTTATTTACGAGTCTTGTAGCCCCTCAAGGCCATGGGTTACGTTTTCCTTTCCCACTTTTGTGCCAACTCAAAACATCTAATCCAATTCTCATCACGCTTATATTCCGGGCCTAGATTCATGCAACCCGAATAGTATGTTCTCCTCCTCTCATAATAGACATCATCACTAATTCCATCTTCCTTAACCTCATAGGGTCGAATTTCATCAATTTGTAGATTTTTGATTCCCTTTAATTCTTCCTTCATGTGAGGCATCATGAAAGTGAACTTTTCTATCCCATCAGTAAACTGAGCTATCCCCTTCTCATGGTCGTGATACATCTTAGTCTTCTCAACAAAAGGTTGTCCTAAAACTACTTCTCCTAGGTGTGGATCAATAATGCCTCTAACATCTTCTAGGATTACAAAGTCGCATTGATAAGTAAAATTTCCTATAAAGATGTGTACCCCTTTAACTCTCCTGACAAAGTTACATAGCCTTTTAGAATTGTAAGGGCCTTTTCTAGGACTTAACCTTTCGTTCATTATCCAATTGTAATAGAGCCTAGACATGATATTCATGGGTGCTTTTAAGTCAATGTATGTATGCTCTCTAGACATGTACCCAATCAAGCAAGGAATTTTCATGTTCCTCAAGTTATGCCTCCTAATCCATGGTGTCTTTCTATATTTTGAGGGGCAAGGGTGTTGTAAAAGGAACCTATGGTAACTCAATTCATCCGGGGTTGGAGCGAAGTCCGTAAACTCAATTTGCATTTGGAGAGGCTTAATGAATTCCTTAAATGTGTTAACTTCTCTCTTTCTTCTTTTATACGCAATAGGCCTCTTGCTAACTTCTAAACGGCGACTCTCTAATTCCATAAAGACCACACTAGTACAAACAAAAACACAAAGAATTAAGATAGACTAAAGAAACATAAAAATAAAAATAAAATCTTACTAGAAAGGAATCTAGCAGGTAGACCTAATAAAAAGAAATTCTAACCTAGACAATAACTATTCCCCAGGCAGCGGCGCCAAAAACTTGATATGTGGGAATCGCACCAGGCTTTACCTCTCAAAGGATCTTGAGAAGCTTACAACCCCCACCAGGCAGTGTACCTGATCGTTGTAGTATAGTGGTAAGTATTCCCGCCTGTCACGCGGGTGACCCGGGTTCGATCCCCGGCAACGGCGCCAAAAACTTGATACGTGGGAATCGCACCAGGTTTTACCTCTCAAGGGATCTTGAGAAGCTTACTACCCCCACCAGGCAGTGTACCTGATCGTTGTAGTATAGTATAGTGACAAGTACCGGGGGATTGATCGTTCAGCTAGGAATAGTGTCGCTAGGATTAGAAAACCTAATTACTAGTGCTAAAGATGATGGATGATTCTTTTTGTGTTTTTATATTTTTATGAATGCAAGTAAAAATCTCGGGTTTGAAGGATTTGGGCGGAATTAGTTGCTAGTCAACTAACCCAATACTAAAGATGCAATTAAAAGTAAATACTAGAAATGAAAATAAACTAAATTAACTAAGGTTGTGAGCAATAAGTGGAGAAAATGTGTTTACTTAGATTTCACTACTCCCTAGACATCTTTTACACGTTAATTACTTGTTATAGTTGCGTGGATGACGGATTGTATTCCTTAATACCATTCATGGGGTGGCGCACTTACTTCCCCAATCCTATGAGTGCCTACTTCACTCCTATGTCGAGCCGGCTAAGAAGCTCCTAACATGGGATCATTAGAATTTACTCATGCATTAAATACAACCAATAAAACCTAGTGCACATCAGTTCATGTTTCCTAAGACGTTCAAGCATGTTACCATTTGGAGATCTGCCAGTTTTCTTAAGCCTAACATCGAAATCATTCATCCAATACAACCATAAACAAGTAATCAACACATAATTAACATCTAGGTTTCATTAGATCTAAGCAAACACAAGATAGATCTAGCCTAGCATGATGGAATTAAGACAAGACCAAGATATAGACAACCAACACATAGACATATTGATTGAATTAAAAGAACACTTATCTCAATTACACACGAAAGGGTTCAAGGGCTGAGAACCCTTGAAAAACCTGTAAAATTCGCACTAAGTTCGGCCTTAGGGTTTCTACAAAACTTCCTCTCTTAATGTGTAAAAATTAGAAAACTATATATAGGAAATAGGGTCTGACGGCGTCAAGACCAAATTGGTGACGCCGTCATCTCGACGCCAAAATACTTCTCGGACTGCCTTGATCTACTTCTGACGCCGTCATGTGCTATGGTCTTCCAGGCCGTCACCACTTTTACTCTTGACGCCCTTCCCTGTGACGCCATCAATTCTGTACTAGGTCGTCATGAAAAATACTCTTGACGCCGTCAAAAAGTTACTCTTGACGCCGTCACCTACTGTTCCCAGCTTGGAAAATTGAGACTTTGCCGTTTTCTTCACTTTTATGCTCCAAAAACGTCCAAAATGCCTTCTTTTCCAGGTTTCACTCCCAAAGTACCTAAAATCACAAAAGGAACGATTTAGGGCAATATTTGATCAAATAAATTCAATTCCGGGCTTAAATGACCCCCTAAAAGTGGTTCATTTTTCGCCTCATCATGTCTTAACTATTTCAAAAGGGGTGTTTGGTTCAACTTGTTTCTCTCTGATAGCTTTTGTTTCAGTAGTAATATTCAGTGTAGACATGTTACTCTAGGTTCATATAGGATAAATCAGTCTTTAAATTGGTAGGTTGTAGGTTAAAAGTCAAAATTTCTTTCAATCCATAGTGTATGCATAACTGTTAAAGATTTTAGGTTGCATAAACTTAGATGTAGATGCATCAGTGTTATAAATAGCTTAATTCAGTTACATTTTAGCTTAAAACTACATCTTTATTAATCTAGGATCATTAGAAGTTCACATTAGTCAATTTCTCATGTTACTTTAAAAAGTCAAAAGTTGAAATCCAGAAAATGGAGCAAAATTTCAGGACAGTTATAGGCATCATAGGTGATTGAAATTAAATAAAATTTGTTGTTTTATAATCTTTGGTGGTCTGTATTTCAATATCAAAAAGAATCATTCACTTTGAAATCTATTTGGTAACTCCAATTTGGGTCCAAAGTTTGGTGTTTGCTCAAGAACCTGCCCAGCACCCAGGGGTGCAGTATTGACCCATTTTCCTCACTCCCTTATCTAGCTTATCCCTTGAGCTTAGGGTCTGGTCTTTAGTGCTCTGAGGAGCTTGGTAGGTTAGCTTGATTGATTCATTAGTCATTTGCACTCATGTGCTTGTTCTACAGCTTATTTTTGCCCTGCTTATTGCCATTTTGGACTCAGTACTGCTCACGCATCAGTATGCAAAATGAGTTTGTTTGATTTCTAGTTTCTAATTGTTGATTAGTTTGTGAAGTGTTGTTAATATATTGTTGTGGATGCCTGAGTTTGTGTGTGAGTGTGTCAGCTTATAGTTTATGCTCAATAGCTTATTTGGTTAATTGCTTAATTCACTAAATTTCAATTAGAAGCATAATCTCACCACTGTATGCACTGAGTTTGTTGATCCCATGCATTAGTGTGATTTTTGTTCCTGAACTTGTGTTATTTGCTATTTGTGATTGACTGAGCTTGTTTGAGCTTGAGCTTGTGTTTGGTTTCATGCTTATTTGCTTAGTTAGGAATTGCTTAACTCATTTTACTTGAGCTCTCACCAACTGTCTCACTTCTGTGGGTCCCACAGAGCTCTCTGGTGGGCCCCACTAAGACCCCTTGGATTCTTTGGAATCCCCATCTAGCTGACTACTTGAATCCACCTTCACTTTGAGCTTAGGCTCTTTTGTGGGCCCTCTAGTTTAGCTGCAAGCTTGTCCCATCTCCTTGTGTATACTGAGTAATCAGTATATACAAGCTTTTTCATAAGCTCCTCAAAAGCTCGCCTGTGGGTCCCACTGGGTGAGCTTGGACATTTTGGAAAGCTCCCTAGCCAGACTCTTAGGTTCAGTGCTTATTTGTGGCTTTATTGCTTATTTGATAAGCTGGATTTGACCATAAAGAAGCCTGCAGGCCTGTGGGTTCACTAGGGAATTGGAAATTGCTTATTTGCTTTTACTGGCTTACTCTATGGGTTTTTCTTGTTGATTTAAGATTATTTAAGTTCCTTCAAGTTGATTTTAGCTTATTCTCTGGCCTGAGTACTCTGTGTGGTTTGTTTCAAGCTTATTGAAGCTTATCTAAGCTTAAAGCTCACTGTTTGGCTTATTAATAAGCACTTAGCTTATTTTCAAGTTTCATAGAAAGTTCCTTCATAAAAAGTGCTTATTTTCAGTAGTTAATTAGTTGTGTAAAAGAAAAATTAGAAAAATCCAAATTTAAATAAAGTGATAGCTTCTATTTAAGCCCTTTTGACTTATTTTCTGCTTATTTATAAGCATTTATCATTTTTAAATTTTTCTCAGATTCCTTTTTAGTTAAAATAATTTTAGCAATTTTTTTAGATTTTTCCTTGTTCATTTAGTATTTTTTATAATTTAGTTTAATTTAAATTAATTAAATAATTAGTTTTACTTAATAATTAATAATTAAAAAGTAGAAAAAATAGGTTTTCTGTTTTAAAATTAGTTTTATAATATTTTAGATTTTTCTAAATTTAATTTTCATTTTTCTAGTTAAATTCATAATTAATTAATAATTAGTGTAATTTAGTTAATTAAAAAGTAATTAATAATTAGTAATTAATTAAATAGTTGTAAAAATAATTTTAATTTTCCAAAAATTTTCTTATAACATTAGGATTGTAAAAATATAATTTTCACGTTCGTAGGACTTTATTTGCTCATGTTTCACTTTTTATTTCGCGCGTTCACGTTTATTTAAATTCAAACGCGCGTTTTTAGGTTAACGTACGTTTCTAGGTTATCTGATTATCAGTAATTGTTCCAATAGTGTTTCTAAGCTATTCTCAATCATAATCTTGTAGTTTAATCATAATAATCAAATTCCTGATCCTCCTGTTAAATCACCCGATCACTTTAAACGTTTTTAAATACAATTGCTTACCTCGCTGGGACATAACGACCCGGGAATACACTGTACTCCTTGGTTAGTTGGTCTGAGACGTTTGACTTGGTTGACCAATCACATTGGAAAACTTAGTTGACCGTTTCGGATCAATCAAAATTTGGCGCCGCTGCCGGGGAGGTAGCTGCGTATTCAAAACGTTTTTTAGAGATTAGTGGTTTTTCATTCATCACTGTATAAACACCACCACCTTTTTGTAAATCTTAATCATAAAACAAAAACGTCATTAGCACTTTTCCTAAAGTGTTAACAACACCAAAAAAAATCAAAAACAAACAAAACAGATCGATACGTTTTCTATATCGTATTTCTTTTAAGGTGATTCTTAAAGAGATACGATTTTGGTAAACGAAACGATACCAAAAATATTGTCCAAAAGTTTTTAACCCATACACAAAAACCCAAAAACATTCGTCTCTTTCTTGTGAATAATAAATTACATAAAAATAAACCGTCGCAAACCAAGGCAGAACACCTACCAACTGGGGGTGTGGACATAATAAATTCCCAAACCAAAGATTTAAAACTTGCCTTTGTATCCCTGTGAGTGGTGTACCTTTCTTAAAGAAGCCACTTGCTTGTGATTATTGGTTTAAGTTCACTGTTGATTTACCTCGATTTTGTTTTGATTGGTTTTTATCCCTAGTGCATGCGCACTCGTTCTTCTAGGTCCACGAGCCCATTACGTGAGCTTGTAAGAGTACCTAGAAGACCTCGTAGACGTTCAGCACCAACAGTCGGATCTGAGATCCGTACTGTTCCCACATCTTCCGTTATCATGGCTGCTGAGCCAACTATGAACGAGCTTCTCCAAGCACCCGTTGAGGGTTACGAAGATGCTATCGTTGTTCCGGCCATCGTGGCCGAGAGTTTTGAGCGTAAAACCGGATTGATAAATCTGGTCACCTCACGTCAATTCTACGGTTTTGAGAGGGATGATCCTCAAGATCACATTCGATGGTTTAACAAAATTACATCAACCATCAAATGCAAACATGTCCCTGAAGAGGCGATTAAACTTCTTCTCTTTCCATTTTCCATCGATGGGGCTGCCCAGATTTATCTTGATAAACAACCCCCTCGATCGATTGTAACATGGGAAGATTTGGTTAAAAAGTTCGTGAATGAATTCTTTCCTCCTTCCAAAACCACGAGTCTCAAGAATGAGATCATGAAATTCACACAGAAATTTGATGAATCATTCAGTGAGGCATGGGATCGTTCGCAAATGCCCTCATCACGGTTTTTCTGATCTCATGCAGCTTGACACTTTCTACAATGGTGTGAGCCAACTCGATCAAGACTCTCTCAATTCCTCCGCGGGAGGTAATTTCTTGAATCGAACCACAAAGGATGCTTTAGCGATCATTGAAAATAAGTCTAAGGTCCGCATTCCACGAAGCAAGCCGGTTGTTTCTCAAGTGAATGTTAGTCCTTCTACCTCATCGCCCGTGGCTCAATCTAGCACCGATGCTAGACTTGACAAACTCACGGAAGCTATTCATGCTTTGGCTCTCGCCAAAAGTAAGAAAATTTCTTCTTCTCAACCTTCTCCACAAGTTGAAATCAAAAAGGTAGAAGTTTGTGTCACTTGTGGTGGTCCACACTCGTATTACAATTGCACTGCCACCGAAGGCAATCCATTTGAAGTCAATGCAATAGCCGGAAGTTCCAACCAAGGAGGTAACCAATACCGTCCTCAAGTGGAACCAAACTACCGCGCTAGCAACCAAAGTGGACCACGCGGATTTCCTCAAAATCCAAATAGGTTTAATCCTAATCCACCAAGGGGTAATAACATGCAAAATCAAACTCATGCCCCGGTGAATCAATACCCACCCCAAAGGGCTAATCAAGGGTATTCAGCTCCTAATTACCAAGAACCTCTCCCGAACGAGCTCAATAACTACATTAAGGTTAATGAGACCAAAATGAGGGCAATGCAGAATCAAATCTCAACTTTGAAGAATGAATTTCAATCTTCAATAACCAAGCAAGGTAACGAGCTGAAGAATGAGCTTATGGCAACAAACAACAAAATTGATCAATCTCAAAACAAGATTGAGAATATGTTTGCTAGTCTCATGAGTCATCTCGCTCCACCCTCTACTTCGGTAGGTCTTCCTGGTAATACAGTTGTCAACCCTAAGGGTGAACTCAAAGCCATTACCACACGTAGTGGTAAAGCTTATGATGAACCGCCACTTCCTACTACTTCTTCTCCTCCTAAAGTAGTGGAAAGTGAACCTGAGGCAACCAAGGACAAGGTGCAATTTACTAGCCCACGAAGTACCGCACACGTCCACCCTCAGGTTGTTCCAAAGACCAAACCAGGAGTTGTATTATAACCACCAATAACTCCTATTGAGAACCCTAAATCCAAACCTTCAATACCATACCCATCACGACTTAATGAGCAAAAGCTCCGCGAAAAGGCTAGTCACCAAATGGATAAGTTCTATCAAATCTTTCAAGATTTGCATTTTGACGTAAGCCTTGCGGATGCTATCATCCTGATGCCCAAATTTGCATCGATGATCAAGAACTTGTTAAGCAACAAGAAAAAATTGTACGAAATGGCAAAGACTCCATTGAACGAAAACTGCTCTGCGGTTATCTTAAAGAAGCTTCCTAAGAAGCTTGGAGACCCTGGGAGATTTCTCATTCCATGTGTTTTTCCTGGGATGGTTGAATGCTTCTCCTTGGCCGATCTTGGCGCTAGCATCAACCTGATGCCTCACTCAGTATGGGAGAAACTCTCTCTTCCTAAACTTACTCCTATGTGCATGACTCTTGAGCTTGCCAACCGTTCAATCTCTCGTCCACTCGGCATTGCTGAAGACGTATTCGTGAAAGTAGGAAAGTTCCATTTCCCCGCTGACTTCATTGTTGTTAAGTTCGATGCTGATCCAAGGGTTCCTCTCATTCTTGGAAGAGGATTCCTGAGAACGGGCCGTGCTCTAATCGATGTGCACGAAGAGGAAATAACTCTTCGTGTTGCTAATGAAGCAGTAACGTTTAACCTCGATCAAACTTCGAGGTACTCCTCAAATTATGACACTGAATCGGTTAACCGAATCGATGTCATTGATGTTGCTTCTGAGGAGTACGCTCAAGAGGTTCTAGGTTTCAATGATAATTCTTCGAGTGAAAACTTCACTCCATCTTCTTACCCCATCATTGCAAATTCTTCTCCTTCCCTCACTGCGTTTGAGGGAAGTGACTTCATCTTAGAAGAAATTAAGGCCTTTCTCAAAAGTGATTCGATTCCCGATGGAATCGATAACCAAGAGATTGACCCCGAGAGGGATATTCTCCTGCTTGAGAAATTACTGAACAAAGATCCCTCTCCTCTTCCTGTTCTACCACAAACACTTCATAAAGAGGAGATCAAATATGTTGAAAAAACTGATGATTCTCCTCAGGTCGAGCTCAAAGATTTGCCTCCACATCTTGAGTATGCATTTTTGGAGGGTGATGATAAATTACCCGTCATTATTTCTAAAGACTTGAAAGATGAGGAGAAAACCGCGCTCATAAAGGTTTTGAAGTCACACAAGCGAGCAATTGCTTGGAGACTCTCCGACATTAAGGGTATCAACCCTGAATTTTGTTCACACAAAATCTTGATGGAGGATGACTTCAAACCCGTGGTGCAACATCAAAGGAGGGTAAATCCAAAAATTCACGAAGTTATCAAACAAGAAGTTCTAAAACTTCTTGATGCTGGATTGATTTACCCTATTTCTGATAGTCCTTGGGTGAGTCCCATTCATTGTGTTCCTAAGAAGGGTGGCATAACTGTTGTCACCAATGAGGATAATGAGTTGATTCCAACTCGTTTGGTTACGGGGTGGCGTGTATGTATAGATTATAGAAAACTCAATGAAGCCACCCGTAAAGACCATTTTCCTCTACCCTTCATGGATCAGATGCTTGAGAGATTAGCGGTTAATGAGTACTATTGTTTCCTCGATGGTTTCTCGGGATACTTTCAAATCCCCATTGATCCACAGGATCAAGAGAAAACTACCTTCACATGCCCTTACGGAACCTTTGCCTACCGTCGCATGCCTTTTGGTTTATGCAACGCTCCTGGCACTTTCCAAAGGTGCATGATGTCAATCTTTTCCGACATGATCGGAAAAACAATGGAGGTATTCATGGATGACTTTTCGGTCATTGGGGATTCATTCCAATCTTGTCTCTCCCACTTGGAAAGTATGTTGAAACAATGTGAAGACACAAACTTGTGTCTCAATTGGGAGAAGAGTCACTTTATGGTCAAAGAGGGCATTGTCCTCGGCCATAAAATTTCTAAGAATGGGATTGAGGTTGACAAAGCCAAAATTGATGTCATTGCAAAATTACCTCATCCCACTACCGTCAAAGGTATTAGGAGCTTTTTGGGTCATGCCGGTTTCTATCGTAGGTTTATTCAAGATTTCTCTAAAATCACCCGGCCTATCATCTCCTCGAAAAGGATGCTCCTTTTATCTTCTCACCTGAGTGCGTAGAAGCTTTTGAAACTCTAAAGAAAAAGCTTACTGAGGCACCAATTCTTGTTGCCCCCGATTGGGACTTGCCCTTTGAACTTATGTGTGATGCTAGTGATTATGCAATAGGGGCAGTCTTGGGGCAACGCAGGTCTAAACACTTTCAGCCTATACACTATGCAAGCAAAACAATGACCGAGGCTCAAAGTCATTACACCACCACTGAAAAAGAATTATTAGCTGTGGTGTATGCCTTTGAAAAATTCCGGTCATATTTGATCATGACCAAAAGCATAGTGTATACGGATCACTCGGCTTTGAAGTACCTTTTTGCAAAACAAGATGCAAAGCCGAGACTACTTCGTTGGGTTCTCCTCCTGCAAGAATTTGATATCATAATTCGTGATAAAAAAGGAGCTGAGAACCTAGCTGCTGATCATCTCTCCCGTTTGGAAAACCCTCATCAAGATGTCTTCAAAAAGAAGGAAGTTAATGAAACCTTCCCTCTCGAGACACTCAATGCGGTTGCCTTTCGTGAAGATTCTGTTACCCCATGGTTTGCCGATTTTGCAAACTACCATGCGGGTAACTTTGTGGTAAAAGGGATGTCATCCCAACAAAAGAACAAGTTCTTTAAGGATGTCAAACATTATTTCTGGGACGACCCCTACCTTTTCAAAATCTGTGCGGATCAAGTCATCCGGCGGTGTGTATATGGTCAAGAAGCCACCGAAATTCTCAAGGCTTGCCATGCTGGTCCCACGGGGGGCCACCACATTCCAAATTACACCGCCAAAAAGGTGTTTGATTCGGGATTCTATTGGCCCACGATTTATAAGGATGCCCAAGAATTGGTCAAATCCTGTGACGCTTGTCAACGTCACGGGAATATTTCACAAAAGAATGAAATGCCGCAAAATGCAATACAAGTTTGTGAAATCTTTGACGTATGAGGCATCGACTTCATGGGGCCATTTCCATCATCTCATGGGAATAAGTACATACTCGTGGCTGTTGACTATTTGTCAAAATGGGTGGAAGCAAAAGCTTTACCCACGAATGATGCCCGAGTAGTTGTGAAATTCTTGAAAGCTCTTTTTGCTCGATTTGGAACTCCACGTGCTATAATTAGTGATCGTGGTACGCATTTTTGCAATGACAAATTTGATAAAGTCATGCAAAAGTATGGTGTAACTCACCGTCTTTCTACTGCGTACCACCCTCAAACAAGTGGACAAGTAGAAGTTTCCAATGGAGGCATTAAGAGAATCTTGGAAAGAACCGTTGGTGAAAATCGTGCATCGTGGTCGGATAAATTAGATGATGCACTTTGGGCTTTCCGTACGGCATACAAAACACCCATCGGGTGTACGCCTTACAAGCATGTGTATGGGAAAGCGTGCTATCTACCGATCGAGCTTGAGCATAAAGCCTATTGGGCCCTCAAGCTTGCAAATTTTGACCTAAAAACTGCGGGTGATCATCGGAAAGTTTAATTGAATGAATTAAATGAACTTCGTGATCAAGCTTACGAGAACTCTTTGATCTATAAGGAAAAGACAAAGAAGATTCATGACTCCAAAATCAAGAACCACGTTTTCAACGTTGGTGATCGAGTCCTTCTTTTCAACTCTAGACTCAAGATCTTCTCGGGAAAGCTAAAAACCCGATGGACTGGTCCATTCACTATCGCTAAGGTTTATCCTTATGGCACCGTCGAGTTATCTCAAAATGACGGTCCTAATTTCAAAGTGAATGGACATCGTTTAAAACATTACTTTGGAGAGGACATACCATCCATGGTTGTCCCTGATCTCCAAACATTCCCCAAGGACAATTGAATTCGGGGATCGAGTCAAGCTAGCGACTCGACAAACAAAGACAGTAGCAACAACATGGGTTTTCACCCATGTCTCTGACTTCTTTCTACTTTCTAACACCCTAGTGTGGGGGAGTGGCCGTCCCTTGCAGCTATTTGAAATGTATATATCTCTGAAAAAAAAAAAAAAAAAAAAAAAAAGTGTGTGATTGTATGTACATATAAATAAAGTGAAAAATGCAAAACGATATTTCCACAGTTAGCTTATAACATTATCTTTTTACGTTCAAAGAAGCGGCATAATAGCCGGGACTTTGAATATTGAGGACAATATTCAATTCTAAGTGTGGGGGGGGGGGGGGGGGGGAATTCTAGCGAATTTTATCACAATATATCCTCTAGAACCCCCATTTTTGGCCCAAAATTTTCAAAAAATTCACTTTATTTCAAAATTTTTGTGGTTATCAGTCCGCCGTGTCTAAACGACAAAAGGATTGGCTAATCCAGGAGCAAACGGCTCTTGGTAAAGATATCTCAAACCCGTTGAAGGGTTGCAATTTGCCCAAAATTGTATGGTAAATCAACTGCCATAACCAAAAAAGTGAATGAGTTGGCTAGCCCGCAAGATTATGGCTTGTGATAAAGGCAGTGGAAAAACCATAATTGGTAATCAGCTCACCAAGATGTTGACTATTCCATCAAGAGTTGGCTAGTCCAGAAGCAAACGGCTTTTGGTAAAGACAAATCAAATCCGTTGACAGCTGGTGGTTTGCTCAAAATCACATGGTTATCAAGTGGACCATAGTTCTTACTTGAACTGATACATTTGGCTACTCCAGAAGTAATGGCTATTGGTAAAGAGTTTAAAATCCATTAAGTTTTCTCAAAAGATTGCTAGGGACTAGTGATCGAGGCAAAAGCAGTCAACTAAAGTCAACCACGGATGTTGTCAATATAGTCAAACTCCTTAGGCTCAATGCTCCGCGGAATATAGTGGTTTCCCCGGGTCGTTATGTCCCGACGAGGTGTGGATGGTTATCAAACGGCTTGTGATCGGGTGAATCTGGACGGGAAAGGATTTGTGAGTTATTTGAACTAAGGAATATACGAAGAAATAACTTAAACAAGCTATAAAGATGATTACGTGAAAGTTAGATACCTAAAAACGCTTGAAATCTAAAAACGCGTACGTTTACATTTGAAATAACGTAAACGTACAAAATAAAACGTGAAAAGTGAAATCTGAAAACCCCCAGGGGGTGAAAATGACTTTTTTACAAACCTAAGGGTAAAAGAAAATTTTTAGAAAAAAAAAATAATTTTTACACTATTGAATTATTTATTATTAATTAATTACTAATTAATACTAATTATTAATATTTAAAATACTTAAATACAATATAATATTAATTAAACACTAGAAAAATGAAAATAAAATTTCTAAAATTATAAAATAACTAAAAACAAGTTTTAAAAATAAAAATATGTATTTTTGTCTTTTTGTGATTTTTCTAGTAATTAATTATTGATTAATTATTAATTACCTAATTAAACTATTTTAAATTATAAAAAATAGCAAATGAACAGTAAAAATTCTAAGAAAATTTCTAAAATTATTTTACATTATATAAAAGCTAGAAAAAATATAAAAACTAGGTGTTACTTAATAAAAACTAATTATGCTATTTAAAACTTAATTATTAATTAATTATTAAGAAAACTAATATTAAATATAATAATTACTAAATGACAAAATAAAAATCTGAGAAATTTACTAAATTTACTTTAATATAAAAGGTAATTAATAAAAATATAAAAAAGCTAAGTGCTTAACAAAAATTTAAAAATGAAAATTAAAATTTAAATTACATTAAATAGAAACTATCACTTAGAATTAAATTGGATTTTCTTGATTTTTCTTTTATAAACCTATTTTACAACTAAAAACTAACAACTTTTGTGAAAACAATTTTTTTATAAACTAAAAATAAGCACAATGGAAAGCAATAAGCCAAACAGTTGACTTATGTTGACCAAAGCTAGAAAATAGCTTGAACCAGCTTAAGTGGGACCCACTATGGTTAAATCTGGTTCAAACAAGTTGAGTGGACATGTGTGAGCAAGAAAAAACAATTATGATCCACTGAATAAGCAAATAAGCTACAAAATAAGCACTTTGAAATTTAGTTTGGAACTGAAAATGGGACAAGCTTAGGGTGCTAAATCAGGTGGGGTCCACAAGGCTTTAGATCAAACACTTGGTCAATCCTTCAAGCCTACCAGGGGGGGTTGAAAGGAACAAGGTTTAGCCAATGGGACCCACAAGGGTGGCCAGAAACCACCACCAAAGGTGCTGGTTTAGCCTGAGATCTGCAGCAGCAAGGGAGGTATTCCTCCCTGCGGCTGTCTTTGATCAACTGTGGGGCCCAGGAAAAAAATGGCAAAAATATAAGAACAAAGGGACCTTGAAGATGAGCTGGGGAGGTTACTAATCCTAAGAGTTTCAAGGCCTAATTCCTAAAACTAAATTCTATAAAAATCTTGGAGTTTTTGAAAAAATCTGAAATCAAGCAATTTTGACTTTTTGAAGAACTTTGACTTTGATCAATTTATAACAACAAAATCTCATTTAGACATTTATATTAGACTCATTTGAACTTAATTTAACAAAGAATACACAGATTTGAGCTTGAGATTATAACTGTTCAAAATGCAAACAATCAAGCAGTTAAGGAAATTGGAGATTGATTTTGACTCTTTACCAAACAAGCACTAGTTTTAAAGGTTAAAATGAACTAAGACAACCTTACATGAGTTATACAAACAGTAAACAACAACCAAAACTACATTGATTTCCTTGAACAACTTATGCCAAACACCCCTTTACTTAACTGTTTTGAAGATTCAAGTGAGTTTATGGCAAAATCAATCAATCCAAACATACACAGACCATCCCTAAACTAAAATAAGCTGAGATAAACACTAAGCAATCAGAAATGAACAAAAATAACAAGGCTAAAATGAACATGTAGTACAAAGTATTATATAAGCTAAAATTGAGAATTGAAATGAGTAGAAGGGCTTCTGACCTCAGGACAATGATGTGAAGCTTATTAGAGCTTATTAACAACCCACTAAAACATGCTCAACCCACAATTACCCTTCCTGAATTACCAGAAACCATCATGAACTTTTGTTAACTTAATTTGACTTTTCTTGTTTTTGAGAGTCTATTGAACTAAACAAGCTTGAATACTACTGAGCTTATAAACCCTCTATAATGAGCTTATTGAAGCTTTTGGAATATTAAATAACCACTACTAATATCTTTAATACACTTTTGAGATTTTCAATAAAGCATAAGCTGAAACAGAACTATAAGGACTGAAATAGATTCCATGAACACTGAAAACATTGAAAACATTAATTTAAAATTGAAAATTACATTTGGAATTTGGAAATTAAGTTAAACAATAATAATACACCATTTTACACTACTCCTATCACTACTGCTACTTAACTACTCTTTTTTCTTTTCTTTTATACACCCTGGAGCTTGTCTCTTTCCTTCCCACTTATTTCCAGCCGTAGGATGAGATAAAATGATCCCAACCATTCAATTGGGATTTGGCGGGAAACTTAGGTTTTGGCAGCTAGGGGTGTTGCTTGTTAGGTTTTGTGGGAATTAATTGGGTTTGGAGTGTTGTGGTTTGGAAGCGGGGACAAGGATGGGAGAGATGAGGTGGAGGTGAGGTTGAGGTTGAGTGTAGCAGGGGATAGCAGGCAAGTGGTGGTGGAGAAGGTGAAGGTTGGGTCAAAAAAGGGAGGGAGTATATAAAAAACGGGGGTGTTATTTATTTTGGAAGTGGGCTGGGTGAAGTGGTGGTGGGCTAGGGGTGTTGTGGGCCTGGTGGATCAGATTATTACAAAGGGTGGGGTTTGGTTTCATTTATTTAGAACATAAGGGTCCATTTGGTTTGTAGATTAATCACAAGGACCAATTATGTAAAAAAACTGAAATCGAGGGACTGAAAATGTAAAACCTTTCAAACTTGTTTCATGGTCCTTTCCTGTCACATATCAATAGATCAAGGATAAACTATGCAATTTTTCTCTTTTTGGAATTCCCAGGGACTAAAATTGCCAATTTCCAAAGTTAAAGGACCAAACTTGCAATTTCCCCAATCTTTCCACCAAAGGACCATTTCTGCCAACTTTTGAATTTCTAAAGACCAAAAATGGTTTTTCTTTCAAAAATATCCCACCAGGGACCAATTCTGCCAATGTTTGAAACTCCAGGGACCAAAACTGTAAATTCTCAAAACTTTTCAGATTTTTCACCAAAGGACTAAATATGATAACTTATAATTTCAAAAGGACCTTTGGTGACTTTTCTTTCCAAATAAGTGCTCATGGACTATTTTTGCCAATTTTTGAAAGTTGGGGGACTGAAACTACCAATTTTGCAAACTTTGTACGTTTTTCATTTGTTTTTACTCTTTTTGCATCTAAAACATATAAAACACAATTTTGAAATATTTTTAGTATTTTGATACATTTCTGAGTGTTTTTGTATGTTTTGCAGTTCAGATTTGACCAAAAATGATGATTGTTTGAGCACTCATCAATCCCCCACACTAAACTATTGCTAGTCCCTTGCAATAAACTGTTTTGAAAATTCAATGGATTTTAAAGTCTTTACCAAAAGCCATCACTTCTGGAGTAGCCAGATGTAAGAACTGTGGTCCACCTGATAACCATGTGATTTTGAGCAAACCACCAGCTGTCAACGGATTTGATTAGTCTTTACCAAGAGCCGTTTGCTCCTGGACTAGCCAACTCTTGATGGAATAGTCAACATCTTGGTGAGCTGATTACCAATTATGGATTTTCCACTACCTTTACCACAAGCCATAATCTTGCGGGCTAGCCAACTCATTCGCTTTATGGGATATGGCGAGTTGAGGTACCATACAATTTTTGGCAAATTGCAAGCCATAAACGGATTTGATATATCTTTACCAAGAGCCGTTTGCTCCTGGATTAGCCAATCCTTTTTATCGGTTAGACAAGGCGGACTGATAACCACAAAAATTTTGAAGCACAAGTGAAAAATTTTTGAAAAATTTTTGAAATTTTGGCTAAAACGGGGGTACTAGATAGTAAAATGTGATAAAATTCACTAGAATAGCGAAATACCCCCCCCCCCCCCCCCCATACACACACACACTTAGGATAAATATTGTCCTCAATATTCAAAGTCCCGGCTATTATGCTGACTCTTTGAACGTAAAAGTGCAACATTACAAGCTAAGCGTGGAAACACCATTTTGTATTTTCACTACATTTGTAACCACAGTGGGGTGACTCCCCCACACTTAGGGTGAAAACCCTATAAGCATGCTACTGTTTTTGTTTACCGAGTCGCTAGCTTGACTCGACCCCGAATTCATTTGTCCTTGGGGAAGCATGATGTGGAAGAAACAATCTACATCGGACTTTCATTCAAGATGTTTGGACAAACATTTGAAGCACGTGAAAGTTCCACACCGATGAGATAAGTATCCGGCTCAAGATAATGATACATGAAAATGCCGGGATCAAAGATGGTATCTTCATTCCCGAAGGAGTGAAGAAGAGAGGAAGTCACCTTATAGGTGAAGAAAAGGAAGAAAACCATGATGAAAATCATGATTTGATCTTCTTCCTCAAGAGGAGGCTCATTAGCCTGAGTTTGGATTTCAAAGGTTAAGCTCGTAAACATCCCGGGAGGGTAGGTGGGAATTTGCAAATTCTCATGATTGAGTGCATCTCCCCCCGGGATATCAAACTCCGGAGGAGTCATGATATGATGAGTGAGTTCACCGGAGAACTCCTCATGAAGAGAATTATTCACGAGATGTGAATCTGTGAATTCATGTTCCGATATAAACTCATCACAATCCTCATTCTGAATATCAAAGAGTGGATTATCAGAAATCAAAGTGAATTCAGATTCGAATTCAAATAGAGGATTGGTGAGAGTAGTATTGAATGTTTCGGGAACAAAGAGATTAACATTCTCTATTGGACTGTTGGGATCAGAAGTGAGTGGTGGATCATGATATAGGAGACTTTCAATTTCTCCCAGATCGGCTTCGAAGTCAAGGAGACCATCATCACCTTCCAATGAAAGTGGATTGATGTGAGTAAGTTCATCGGCGAACTCCTCAAGAAGAGGATCAGCATCAAACTGTGGGAGTGATGCCTCGATATACTCAATGTCTCCATGAGATGTACAATCATCATTAAAATCTGAGAAAGTCTCAAAATGATCGTTTGAACACTCAAGAGGGGAAGGAATATCACACATATGCTCAAGAGTTCCCTGTGACTCTCTCAGGATTGGGACAAGGTTCTCAACACTAGACTGTATGAATTCGTCCGATTCCTTATCAGGAACAGTGTCAAGATGCTCGTCCCCCATGATCAAAGAGTGAGTGGGAACCTCGGGTGTGATAGCAGTTGTTTGAGATGGAATCTCAACTGCTGGGATATCAACTGATGAACTTGATGAAGTTTTATAAAATTGAAGGATATCAAGTGTATCTTCATCATCACTGTCATCAGGAATAAAACGGAACTGAGAGCTAGATTTGGCTGCTTTTTCTCTTGCAATTGATTCCCTAACAGATTTTTCATAGGCATCTTGGGAATTTATTCTAGCAGCCTGCTCTTCAGCTAGCAATTCTTCCATAGATTTTTGATGAATATGTCTTTGGGCAAAGTCTTTAACTAAACCCTTAAGCTCATCAACGATTTTCATCATATTTTGCATTTCTGGAAGAAGTGCTTGATTCATATCGTACTGTGGAGGTTGGTCATAATAAGGTGTCTCAAAATTGTCACAAGGGTATGGATTCCCCGTTTGACAATCTGAGCTGAAGTGTGGACCTCCACAGTAATCACAACAGTAAAACTGTTGAGTCTGGACTGGTGAATCATATGGATATTGGTCATAACCAAAGTTCTGAGCATCACCGGAAAACAGTTCATAGACAAACGTGTTTCCGGCTTGACACTCAAATCCTTGGTGAGGACCTCCACAAAACTCACACAGATATGTCAGTATCTCATGATGTGGTGGCTGGTAGGATGAATCAGACGTGTCATGGTAAGGATAGGGAGCTTGGTTATAGACAGACCCATCTCCTGACTCTACCATGCTACAGCCGGGATAATTCCCACCATTATGAGGACCACCACACCATTGGCAACCGCAATGGTGTGGATACGACATATGAAAGAATCAAAGGTTTACAGAGGGTAAGGAATGAAGAATCAAAGATGTGAGAGGGTAAAGGTGAATATTTTTGGGTTTTTGGATAAACATTTTGTACAAATAAGAAAGAAAATATTTTTGTGTTTTTTGTGTTCATTGAAAACGGAGTTTAAAATGTTTTCGGGAACGGTTTTGTTTTTATAATAAGAAAATATGAACAAAGGATGGTAAATATACAATGAGTGTATATCCAGATTCACTAATCTGTAAAACCGTTTAGAATAACGCGCACGACCTCCCCGGCAGCGGCGCCAAAATTTGATCGAGGCAAAAGCAGTCAACTAAAGTCAACCACGGATGTGGTCAATATAGTCAAACTCCTTAGGCTCAATGCTCCGCGGAATATAGTGGTTTTCCCGGGTCGTTATGTCCCGACGAGGTGTGGATGGTTATCAAACGGCTTATGATCGGGTGAATCTGGACGGGAAAGGATTTGTGAGTTATTCGAACTAAGGAATATACGAAGAAATAGTTTAAACAAGCTATAAAGATGATTACGTGAAAGTTAGATACCTAAAAACACTTGAAATCTAAAAACGCGTACGTTTACATTTGAAATAACGTAAACGTACAAAATAAAACGTGAAAAGTGAAATCTGAAAACCCCCAGGGGGTGAAAATGACTTTTTTACAAACCTAAGGGTAAAAGAAAATTTTTAGAAAAAGAAAATTAATTTTTACACTATTTAATTATTTATTATTAATTAATTACTAATTAATACTAATTATTAATATTTAAAATACTTAAATACAATATAATATTAATTAAACACTAGAAAAATGAAAATAAAATTTCTAAAATTATAAAATAACTAAAAACAAGTTTTAAAAATAAAAATTTGTATTTTTGTCTTTTTGTGATTTTTCTATTGATTAATTATTAATTACCTAATTAAACTATTCTAAATTATAAAAAATAGCAAATGAACAGTAAGAATTCTAAGAGAATTTCTAAAATTATTTTACATTATATAAAAGCTAGGAAAAATATAAAAACTAGGTGTTACTTAATAAAAACTAATTATGCTATTTAAAACTTAATTATTAATTAATTATTAAGAAAACTAATATTAAATCTAATAATTACTAAATGACAAAATAAAAATCTGAGAAATTTAGTAAATTTACTTTAATATAAAAGGTAATTAATAAAAATATAAAAAAGCTAAGTGCTTAACAAAAATTTAAAAATGAAAATTAAAATTTAAATTACATTAAATAGAAACTATCACTTAGAATTAAATTGGATTTTCTGGATTTTTCTTTTACAAACCTATTTTACAACTAAAAACTAACAATTTTGTGAAAACAATTTTTTTATAAACTAAAAATAAGCACAATCGAAAGCAATAAGCCAAACAGTTGACTTATGTTGACCAAAGCTAGAAAATAGCTTGAACCAGCTTAAGTGGGACCCACTATGGTTAAATCTAGTTCAAACAAGTTGAGTGGACATGTGTGAGCAAGAAAAAACAATTATGATCCACTGAATAAGCAAATAAGCTACAAAATAAGCACTTTGAAATTTGGTTTGGAACTAAAAATGGGACAAGCTTAGGGTGCTAAATCAGGTGGGGTCCTGTAACGACCAAGAAACACCTTCAGGAGGTCGGGGATGCTCAAAATAAAGAATAAACATGGTATTATTAGATTAAAAGAATGGGGAAGGTGTGTGTGTTTTCTAGAGAGAGAAAGAAGGAAACCACACACACCTAGAGAATACAAAGAGACATCCACCCTCCTAGTTGGGACTAGGAGGGGTATTTATACAAGAATACAAGGTAATCTATACACTAATGGCAAGACTAGTCCTTGTAGTTAAAGACTAATGCAATTTCCGAATATAACAAAACTTTAAGGCTAACAATCTCTCCCCAAAGTGAAGTTATATGGGAATTGCTTACAATGTTCCCTATAAGTAAAATTAAATACAAAGCATAAGCGCAGCAGCTCTGAGAGTGGTCTTCAAACTTCATTCTTTCATTCAGCTTCCTGAATCTTCTCAGCTGCCATCTTTTTACTTGCAGAAGAACAATGTGAGCAAATCTAATTAGGGATTAAATCTGGCTTTACACTCTCCCCTAATTAGTGCTCTCCCCCAAACTGACAACCATTCTGATGAATGCCCTGAAACTGAAGAAGTCTTTTGATAATTAACTGCAAACCGTCTTTAGTCTTCAAACACACAGCGGAAAATGTAGAACAGACTGTAGACTCGACCTTCTTCAAGATTGTCCATTCGGGGGAACTGAATATCAACATCTTCATCTCACCAAATGCATTCCAGTTATCTTGCATAAAGCAAATCAGCCCATAACGTACACATGAAATGATAAGACCAAAGTAACAAGTTGAAACACCGATCATCTTGAATTTGATGCCCGAAATTGGTGAAGGTGGATAAGGTAGAAGTACGTAGAAAAAGTTGAGAGGATAAGGATATAGAATCAACCAATCTCCGACACAAACCATTTCATAAATCATTAAGCCCGATCTCGTGAACTTGTTGTGCGTCCTCGATGTACACATTTCTCTCCCCTGATGATTGCGATCTCATCGGAATCAGCATGACATTGTGTACTTGAAGTATTAACTAAAAGCACTTTATCATTAATCACATAAGCCCGTGAGAAGATGTCGATAATCCCAATCTACTAACAATACCATTTGAAACTGTCTTACTCTTTATCAACCTCTGAATCAACAACGGCTCTCTGTAGTAGCCCCATATGAAGATAACCTGATATGATGAACTTGAGAATGAAGTAAAACCCCAGACTTGTGACTTAAGCTTGTACTATCCTGTGACTAAGAACGGTGTACCTTATACCCCTAAAGAAGTGTAATAAGCACAATCCATCTTGACATATCCTCAACTACGTGAGACACTGAGCACTACAACGTAACTCCTTAAAGTGATAGCTACTCTGTGGGTATAGAGAGAAAGAATCACAGAAGTAACTAGATATCCAAGTCTTCGTCACCATTAATATATGCCCAAACAAGTCATCTTCGCGGTAGTGAAGAAAGAAAGAAGATGAAATAAGTACACGCGCCCGTAAAATGTTACTTCAAACCCGACTAAATAATAACGAGTTATCCCCATATCACAAAATCCGATACAAGCTGTTGTTATTTGGTTGTGATTCTTGATCAGGATCGTTTAAGCAAAACGTGGTGTGTTTTTGGTGTGTGATATATTGGTATTTAGATAATGAGACATTAAAATGAATCATGTTCTATAAGATGTTTACCAATAATATCATGTGTTTTAGGTGAGGATGAAAGTTAGGTTTAGGGTATATATACATTAGGTTATTGATGAGGTTAGGGTTTTGTTTATGTAATAATCTTTTGATATTTCCGTACTCAAAATCCCATCTCGTTACTCGATATCCTAAGTCAATTTCGGCAGAGTTTCGTTTAGATTAGTCCAAAAGAAATCCTTACTCGATAAACGATAAGGTTGGAACAGCCTAACTCGGCAAAATTCAATACCAAACTCGGCAAAATTAGAAGAAAAAAAACTTAACTCGGCAGGATTTTCTAACTCGGCAAGTTTTATAACTCGGCAAGTTTTCCTAACTCGGCAAGTTTTCCTAACTCGGCAAGTTTTCCTAACTCGGCAACTTACCTAACTCGGCAACTTACCTAACTCGGCAACTTACCTAACTCGGCAAGATCCTAACTCTGCAAGATCCTAACTCGGCAAGATCAGCCTAACTCGGCAAGATCCTAACTCGGCAAGATCAGCCTAACTCGGCAAGATCGCTAAAAAACGTAATTTTACCGAGAAACACACCCAAAAAACACGATTTTACACCACAAAACACCACGATTCGCCCCCGGTTAGCTCTGATGCCAATTGTAAAACCCAAGAAACACCTTCAGGAGGACGAGGTTGATCGAAATACATCATTGTTTTAGAGAGAGAAAGTAGAGAGAGAAAGGTGAAGAAAATGTGGTTTATTAAAATGACAAGGGTTTGGTTACACACACAATTTCCCACACCCCTCATGGAGAGTCATGAGGGGTATTTATAGGCTCATTACAACATTACTTTGCCTACTTGACAATAGTAGTCCCTGTAGTATCTAATCTAGTCCATTTCATATGTGTGACGTTATCTTTATAAAAAAGGCGAAGCTAACAATCTCCCTCCAAGATATCGTCACACATGAATGGATACAATGAGACCTATAAACACATAAACATGTAAATTACAACAATAGTAAACTATGTTGATGTTGTTGAAGCGCAGAGTCTCTGTAGTCTAGATACTGAGGCAGACTTGAAGTTCTCTCTTCCGACGATCTCGGCGTATGATCTTTGACACTAACGGCAAAGGTCTTTGTAGCTCTGAACTTCAACTGTAATGGTCTAGTTAGGTTATTACTCCCTCCTAACTAGTGAGCCTTTATTCTTTTTCTTCTGCTCCCTCCTGAACAGATAACTCTCTTTTCATCTCGAGCGGATAAAGTTGATTCAAAAGTGTAGGAACATGGTTGTCGTTCGGGGAGCAACATGACAATATAACTCACATAACATTGCACAGAAGGTTGGTAATACGCTCCGATGTACACATCATTAGTACTTCTTCGGTTCTAGTGTAAGCACAATTCCCTCGAACAACCAACGTACTAGAGATGAAACACAACTTCTTTTGGCATGTTCTTCTCCCTCCTGATGGTTGCGATGTATCGAAATCATCATACTATTGTGCGTACATGCCAAAATTACCCGTACTTTACACTTCTCGTGCAATATAGATAGACCGTGTAAGCATAATTTGTGAGTATATGTCGCAAAATTATGACTCTCTTTTTCTACAATCTCATCTCTTCTCTTCAACCTATAGTCGACCTCTTCAAATTCCAACCAGCTAGTAAATGACCGTTGACTAGAGAAACAACCCAATATAACCAATCTGACAATAAAGTAAACATCCCGTAGATATGTTACTTAATCTTGTACTATGGTGTGACTAAGAATGGTGTAGAGAGTTCGTACACCATCGAATCTCTGAGTACTCTATACTCTTCAACCAACCAACCATCAAGTATAAGACATACATCACCTCTTGATTATCCACAACTTCGTGTGACACTGAGCACTACAACGTAACTCCTTTAAGTGATAGCTATAACCCGTGAGCACTACAATGTAACTCCTTACATCGGGTATAACTAGATAATCCAAGTCTTAATCACGATCTTTAGTGTTTGCCCAAACAAGTATCTTCGAAAGTCATGCATCCATCCACCCCTAGACTTTGAGATAAATAAGTACACATGCCCTTGAAATGAACTTTAAACCCAGAAAAGTGATAAAGAATTAATCCCATAATCACAAAATCCGATACTAGCCGTTGTCATTTGATTGTCATTTTGATACACTTGATGTTAATTCTTTCAAGAAGATTAAAGCTTTAAACGCGGAAATTTCTGATTTACAAAACCAACTTTCTAAACAAAAAACAGCTTATACCAATCTTGAAAAAGAAAGGGATGAGTTGAAAAAGGATTTTGCAAAGAAAGAAGACAAACTTTTGGCCGAAATCGTAGAGTCAGAACACATGATTGCTCATTTAGAAGAATTAGTGGTTAAGTCGGGTCAGTCAAGTCAAACAATGAAAATGATTTCAAATCAAACTAATCCGGTTTACCATACGAAACATAAAATGGCTCTTGGTAACAACACCCCAAGTAATCTCAAGAAAGCTCAGCAAGAACAGAATGTTTTGTATAATGGTAACGTGCTTTACACTAAACATGATCCTCCCGTCGTTCGGGATTCTGTGCAAACGATAGAACATGTCGAAGAGAGCATTTCTAAAATGAAACAAAAGGATTTGAAACCCATTGATTACAACAAATTGAACACACTTTCGGGAATTACTTTTGTTCCACAAAAAGAACCATCTGTGTTTTCAATAAAACGACCATTCTCAAAAATGTTTTCTAAGAAAGTAATTGTTTCAAAATCTCTTTCAAAAATGGAACAAATGTCTTCTAACAACACTTTTAATACAAGTGAGGCTAGAAACATTCTGGATGATGTTAAAAAGAGAATTCAAGAACTTCAAAACATTGTTGCTTCTAAAACTACAATCGATATTAACAACTGGCATTCCAGTTTTCATATTGAGCAGAAAAAAGTTTTTGAAAACGAAATTACTATCCCACTGAATAACATCAGTGCGAGGGTAATCCATTTTGAACGTGCTTTCTTAAAAGAAACGGCCGACTTTGTCAAGGACCACAAATCCCTGGTAAACAAAACTAATGATGCTCGTGAAAACATGAATGTTTTGGAAAACCTAAATGATTCTCTCTTCGAAGCTGTTATGACCACTGACATCATGTCCATCATTTTACAAACGTATTCTGTTCAAGACGATGAACGACTAAGAGCTGAGACCTCCGCAATTGTTTTAAAATATGAAAATGCTCTTATAAAGCTTGAAAAAGAAAATGTGTCATGTTTTAAACAACTTGATCGAAAAAAGGAAGAATGCAAGTATGACAAACTGTCGTATGAGCGTGCTTTCAAAAACATGAAAGAGCAAAATGATCTTTTGAGGGCTCAGCTTGAAAGTGAAAAAAGGAAGGGTGAGGAAACTAAGTTTGCAAAACCATCGACTTCGGAGAAACCAAATGTTTCAAACATGGTTCAAAAACCAAAAATGTCAATTTCACGGTTTGCTCCAAAAGTCGATGAGAAAAAGGAATTGTCAAAACCAGTCACTCCACCACCCTTGCCCAAGGAAAAGGTAATGGAAAAGATTGTTGATAAACAAAATTTGTTTGTTGAAAGAAACAAAAATGTGATTTCACCTGGCTCTTCTAAGTATAGTACACCAAATAAGACAACAAAAACTGTTAATGAGTCTGTTGGTTCTAATGACATGGTCCTCAATCATCATCTAGAAGAAGCTAGAAAAAAGGCACAACATAGAAAAAACGGAATTTTAGGTGCAAAACCTAGTGTGATGAATTCTACAAGATTCCAAAGCACCACTAGTAGTAGTAAACCATTACCTAGGAACTTTCATCAAAATACTAGGGATTGGCTTGCTTCTAAGAGTAGTGGCACAAATAAGAATACTAGGAAAGTAGAATGCAACACAAAGAATTCCAAATCAAGTGTCAAGACCCAATCCACTAAGACACCAAATCAAAACAAACCCATTGATAAGAAGCAAGAGGTTAAGAAACCTAGTAGGTGGATATCTAAAGAATGTAGTTTTTCCAAGACTGAGACTTCTGCTGCATCTGATACGAAAACTACATCTAGATCTTACCTTAGGTGGATTCCTACGGGGAAAGTTTTTAAAACAGTTGGTCTTAGGTGGATTCCCACAGGGAAGATTTTTGATAGTTGCACCAAGACAAATAATAGTGATAATCTTCAGGATAAGGAAGTAGAAACCACAACAACCGTTGATAGTCAACACCCGCAGAGTGATGTTTCAGGTACTTCTAACACTGTTATTTGTGAAACCTCTTCATCTTTGGTTGCAGGTGCTTCAACTATCTCAGAACCCAGTTCTTCAGAGGGTTCGAATTCTGTAAATTCTATAAAATCATTCTTTCAATCTTCTATTTTTGATTTTCCATTTCTTTTATAAAAACAAAAACAAAATACAAAAATATATAAAATTTCAAAAAAAAAATACAAAAACAATATAAAATCAAAAAAATCCAAAAATATTCTTCTCACGACATATCTCTCGTATAAATCAATATTCTGTACGTGTCTAGAAATGTCTTTCAATAATGACACGGACATTTACAGATGCTTGAACGGGAGTTCTTTAAAATGTTTTTCTAAAACATGTCGTTTCTCAAAAGTTTCTTCACAATGGCTTTCGTATACTTCTGTACGAAACCCGTGCTTCAAAGTGAAATCTTTTCAAAACATGGGTCCGGGTTTAATAACTCGAAAAGATTTCAAATAAGGACCCAAATGATGACTTCTGATTATTTCAAATCAAGGACTCGTATTTTCAAGGATGAAATCTTTTTCAAAAAGTTCGAGTCTAAACAAACGAAAAAGACTTCAAACAAAAACTCGTTTTCAAAATAGTAATCTTGAGCACTTTTTCTAGATTCATCAAAAGATTTTTCAAAATCTTTCAAATGAGTGCTCAAGATAACTCCCTCAAAACCCTTAATTGATTTTAAAATGTGCTATCATTAAGGGGGAGTACAAAAACAATATTGTTCCGAATTCATGCAAAATGAAATCTGTCTATCTCTCCAAAAAGCTTTTTCTTAATCAGTTGATATCAAAAATATCACGATATGCTATTTTTGAGGGGGAGAAGACATGATTAAAATGTGATCAAAGATGTTTAAAGCTTGTGATTGTATCTCAAAAGAGCTCGACTCAGAATGTACCAATGAATTGACGAAGCTTAAAATGTTAGTAATCGAAAAGACTTGTCCTGGACGGGTAATAATTTCAAGCTAGTCTAACTAGTGATGTAAGCGTGTCTCGAATAGGACTTGACTGAGTAGAGTGTACCATATCGAGAGACTTTCTTTGGATTTGACCAGGACGGGTAATAACTTCAAGCTAGTCTAACTAGTGATGTAAGCGTGTCTCGAATCGGTCATGTTCACTGAAAGTGGATCAATTCAAAAAGTGCAAACTCCTCACGCATGTGCAAATTTCTTAAAATTCCATGAGCACATGTGAAGGGGGAGTCCTTCAAATGAAATGCAAAACTCTCGAAGTGTTAACAAAATATGTTTCATAATCATAAACACTTTGAGAGATTTTCACAAATGGTTTGATGGCAATAATAGGATAGTCATGATGTTATAAGGTGACTAAGGTTAGGAAAAACCGTCCTATGATCCGCCAGAGCCGGAGGGATCTACCCAAGGACAATTCCAATAGAGTAGAATTAGAAGTCCTTAGGTATGATTGAAAAAAGGAGAAAATGAGAAAGGAGAAAGAAGGGGTTGAAGAATTAAAAAGAAAAGTTATGAAAAAGGGTGAAAAGAAATAGCCCTCCATATGTTCAACCTTAGGGCAGACACCGGGTTCAATTCATATGCTATCGGTTGTTACTAAGGTGACACTGGTATTGAAGACAAGACATCATGGACCCAGTGACGCACTGCACTAAACCTTCTAGCCACTCAAGTTCTCTTAAAAGAGCTTGTTTCATTCTCACGGGGAACCGGTGTAATCTATCGACTTATCTCTTAGAGATGGTTGATATTGAAGCAGGAGACCTCTCCCTAATCTCCGCATAGGAAACCTAAGTGTGCACATATCGAGTCTAGAGCCATGAGATACATTAAAGATCTCTTAGGAACACTTAGTATTTCTACAACTGGTGTTCTACATCAATGGACATCAGCTGTAAATTATCGAGTCCTACGCAGATCTTAGCAATCTGCCAGAACATTTATGAGAGGATTCACATTTGTGATTCTCAATGATTGAATGGAAATTCCTGCCAGGGTCAACATCAAGCAGCCCTGACAGCAGGTCACTTCGGTAATTCTTTATGGGTTACGCTTAGTGTTCGCGGTGGTTTCAAACGGTCTACAGTCGTGGAGTGATCCCCAGCGACTCACCCAGTCATTGAGCTACTTAGTAGGTCTCGTAAGCTCTTTCGGGAGTATCTGATATGGGAACGGCCATGGTAAGGGTTAGAAGGAGTCTTCACACTATGCTGTTGATGATCTCTAATTCCTTATCTGTAAGTACCGGTTGTTTTATTGCTAACTGTTTACCTGCAGCTATATATCATCTCCATGGCGAAAGATTCCACATGCTCATACATGCATCACAAAGTCAAAGGAAAGTTCTCACAAAGATCAAAGGATAGCAACAGTCAAAGAAAGATTCTACGCCAAAAAGAAGAATCTACAAAGTAAAGTGACAAAGATCAAAGTGAAAGAACGGAAACAACAAATGCATGTATCACAAAGACTTAAGACGTATGAGCATGTTGGAATGGCAGACAACCACCACAAACACAGAAGTGACAAAAGGCAGATGACATCATTGTATCACTTCATCAACAATGAACAAGGAACAATGAACAATGTACACTGACTCATCTAGTGATTCTTAAAAAACGTCAAGAGCTATGAATGTTAAAGTATGAAGACAAAGATGATGACGTCGCGCAACCTTCAATGACCAACACTTAGGGGGAGATTGTTAGCATCGTATTTTATTTATAAAAAGTGTCGGTCATTAACGTGTAGTTATAGGTTGCTTTAGAATATCATTATGATGAAGTTTATGTGTATTATTCATGATTTTATAAAGTCTAAGGGCTAGTTATGTAATAAGGTCAAAGATTAGAGAAGCCCTAGACTTTGAGTATAAATACTCATGTAAACCTCATTTGTGAGGTTGGTTCTCTAGTTGGTTCTCTTAGTAATTACAAGGTTATTATTTTCACACACTAGAGTTCCCATCCACTCTCTCTCTCTCTACTTACTTTCTCTCTCTAGGTTTAGGCTTGAATCATATGGGAAATAGGTTGTTCTACGGTCCTACAGGTCCACAAGGCTTTAGGTCAAACACTTGGTCAATCCTTCAAGCCTACCAGGGGGGTTGAAAGGAACAAGGTTTAGCCAATGGGACCCACAAGGATGGCCAGAAACCACCACCAAAGGTGGTGGTTTGGCCTGAGATCTACTGCAGCAGGGGAGGTATTCCTCCCTGCAGCTGTCTTTGATCAACTGTGGGGCCCAGGAAAAAAATGGCAAAAATATAAGAACAAAGGGACCTTGAAGATGAGCTGAGGGGTTACTAATCCTAAGAGTTTCAAGGCCTAATTCCTAAAACTAAATTCTATAAAAATCTTGGAGTTTTTGAAAAAATATGAAATCAAGCAATTTTGTCTTTTGAAGCTTTTGAAGAACTTTGACTTTGATCAATTTATAACAACAAAATCTCATTTAGACATTTATATTAGACTCATTTGAACTTAATTTAACAAAGAATACACAGATTTGAGCTAATTTTGAGATTATAACTGTTCAAAATGCAAACAGTCAAGCAGTTAAGGAAATTGGAGATTGATTTTGACTCTTTACCAAACAAGCACTAGTTTTAAAGGTTAAAATGAACTAAGACAACCTTACATGAGTTATACAAACAGTAAACAACAACCAAAACTACATTGAGTTCCTTGAACAACTTATGCCAAACACCCCTTTACTTAACTGTTTTGAAGATTCAAGTGAGTTTATGGCAAAATCAATCAATCCAAACATACACAGACCATCCCTAAACTAAAATAAGCTGAGATAAACACTAAGCAATCCGAAATGAACAAAAATAACAAGGCTAAAATAAACATGTAGTACAAAGTATTATATAAGCTAAAATTAAGAATTGAAATGAGTAGAAGGGCTTCTGACCTCAGGACGATGATATGAAGCTTATTAGAGCTTATTAACAACCCACTAAAACATGCTCAACCCACAATTACCCTTCCTGAATTACCAGAAACCATCATGAACTTTTGTTGACTTAATTTGACTTTTCTTGTTTTTGAGAATCTATTAAACTAAACAAGCTTGAATACTACTGAGCTTATAAACCCTCTATAATGAGCTTATAGAAGCTTTTGGAATATTAAATAACCACTGCTAATATCTTTAATACACTTTTGAGATTTTCAATAAAGCATAAGCTGAAACAGAACTATAAGGACTGAAATAGATTCCATGAACACTGAAAACATTGAAAACATTAATTTAAAATTGAAAATTACATTTGGAATTTGGAAATTAAGTTAAACGACAATAATACAATAATAATACACTATTTTACACTACTCCTATCACTACTGCTACTTAACTACTCCTTTTTCTTTTCTTTTATACACCCTGGAGCTTGTCTCTTTCCTTCCCACTTATTTCCAGCCGTAGGATAAGATAAAATGATCCCAACCATTCAATTAGGATTTGGCAGGAAACTTAGGTTTTTGCAGCTAGGGGTGTTGCTTGTTAGGTTTTGTGGGAATTAATTGGGTTTGGAGTGTTGTGGTTTGGAAGGGGGGACAAGGATGGGAGAGATGAGGTGGAGGTGAGGTTGAGGTTGAGTGTAGCAGGGGATAGCAGGCAAGTGGTGGGGGACAAGGTGAAGGTTGGGTCAATGAAGGTCAAAGGGAGGGAGTATATAAAAAACGGGGGTGTTATTTATTTTGGAAGTGGGCTGGGTGAAGTGGTGGTGGGCTAGGGGTGTTGTGGGCCTGGTGGATCAGATTATTACAAAGGGTGGGGTTTGGTTTGGTTTATTTAGAACATAAGGGTCCATTTGGTTTGTAGATTAATCACAAGGACCAATTATGTAAAAAAACTGAAATCGAGGGACTGAAAATGTAAAACCTTTCAAACTTGTTTCATGGTCCTTTCCTGTCATATATCAATAGATCAAGGATAAACTATGCAATTTTTCTCTTTTTGGAATTCCCAGGGACTAAAATTGCTACTTTCCAAAGTTAAAGGACTAAATTTGCAATTTCACCAATCTTTCCACCAAAGGACCATTTCTACCAACTTTTGAATTTCTAAAGACCAAAAATGGTTTTTCTTTCAAAAATATCCCACCAGGGACCAATTCTGCCAATGTTTGAAACTCTAGGGACCAAAACTGTAACTTCTCAAAACTTTTCAGATTTTTCACCAAAGGACTAAATATGATAACTTATGATTTCAAAAGGACCTTTGGTGACTTTTCTTTCCAAATAAGTGCTCAGGGACTATTTTTGCCAATTTTTGAAAGTTGGGGGACTGAAACTGCCAATTTTGCAAACTTTGTACGTTTTTCATCTGTTTTTACTCTTTTTGCATCTAAAACATATAAAACATAATTTTGAAATATTTTTAGTATTTTGATGCATTTCTGAGTGTTTTTGTATGTTTTAAAGTTTAGATTTGACCAAAAATGATGAGTGTTTGAGCACTCATCAACTAGCAATAGTTTAGTGTGGGGGATTGATGAGTGTGTAAATACTCATCATTTTTATCGTTTCTGAACTGCCAAAACATCAAAAAACACTCAGAAATGCATCAAAATACAGAAATTATCCCAAAAGTGTGTTTTATATGTTTTAGATGCAAAATGTTTAAAAACAAATGAAAAACGAACAAAGTTTGCATAATTGGCAGTTTCAGTCCCTCAAGTTTCAAAAATTGACAAAACTAGTCCCTGAAGGTTTAAAACGAAAGAAAAGTCAACCCAAGTCCTTTGGAATTCAAAAATTGTCAAAACAAGTCCTTGGGTGAAAAGTTTGAGAAAATTACACAATTGGTCCCTCAAGTTTCAAAAATGGCAAAACAAGTCCTCAGGAATTTAAAAATTGGAATTTATCAAATATTTCCCTTGTACTATTCACATGTTGCAATTTTAGTCCTTTTGATAACTTTTTGGAATATTACAACTCAACCCTTCAAAAATCAGAAAAATACATTTTTGGTCCCTATAATAATTCTACAAACCAAACCGGACCTATTACTATCCCATTAAATCCAAATCCACAACCAACACCAGCCCACCTTATCCCTCCAAAAGCCCACACACCACAAAAGCCCACACACCATCCAAAAGCCCACCTTCCCCGTTTTAATATAAACCCCAACGGTCAACATTGACCCTTTGACCCCCTTTGACCGTCTCCTCCACCTCACACCCCACTCCCAGAATACTCCAAACCACCATCATAACCCCCTAAGCCTGCTACCCCTTCTGCACACTCAACCCCCCTCCTCCCCTTGCCTAATCAAACAACCATATCACTCCAAAAGTACCCCTCTGGCATCAAATATTCACAGAAAGAAGCCAAAAATAGTTTGGTGCCAAAAACTTTGAACGGCCAAGATCATGCCCCAGTCATCCAAAGGTCCATTTAGCAGCTGGGAAAAGTCCAAGGGTATCTCAAAACCCTAAATTTGCAGCTATAAAAGAAGAGGAGAGCCTTGGAGCAGGGTGTCTAGTTTTTAGCTTAATTTTAGCTTATATCAAGTTTAATGTAACTTTTGAATTCCAGTTAAATCTTAGCTTGTAATTTGTTTTTTTTTCAAATCAATTTAAGTTTCTGAACCCTTTATTTGAACTCTTGTATCATTTTCAGTTTATGTTATAAGAATTCAAGTTCTACATAATTTTGATGTAAACTCAAAAATTGTTGTTTAATAATTATTTAAGCTCATTTAAGTTTCCTGTAAGCTTTTCTAAGCTCATCTAACATATTACTCACTTCTAGCTTAAAATCAGAAAAATACAAAAAAATTTAGTCAAAAATTAAAAAAAAAATAAAAAATAAAAAAAAAAGAGGGAGAGAAGAAGATGAGAAGCATGGAGCATGGTGCATACTGGATGGCCATGGGATAGATCTTCTTGGGAAGCAATAGGATTGGTTAAATGGTTCTTGGTTCTGAGAAGTTTGGCAGGATGGCATATTGTAAGCAATCTTTTTAATCTTATGTCCCATTGTTTATTAGTTTGATTAAACTGCTTAATGTTGTTTATTTGCTGTTATTAGTTGTCATTATAGGCTTAGATTAGGTCTAAATTAAATAAATCTTCTTTGTGCAAATAGTTGTTGTCTTAACTATTTCAAAAGGGGTGTTTGGTTCAACTTGTTTCTCTGTGATAGCTTTTGTTTCAGTAGTAATATTCAGTGTAGACATGTTACTCTAGGTTCATATAGGATAAATCAGTCTTTAAATTGGTAGGTTGTAGGTTAAAAGTCAAAATTTCTTTCAATCCATAGTGTATGCATAACTGTTAAAGATTTTAGGTTGCATAAACTTAGATGTAGATGCATTAGTGTTATAAATAGCTTAATTCAGTTACATTTTAGCTTAAAACTACATCTTTATTAATCTAGGATCATTAGAAGTTCACATTAGTCAATTTCTCATGTTACTTTAAAAAGTCAAAAGTTGAAATCCAGAAAATGGAGCAAAATTCCAGGACAGTTATAGGCATCATAGGTGATTGAAATTAAATAAAATTTGTTGTTTTATAATCTTTGGTGGTCTGTATTTCAATATCAAAAAGAATCATTCACTTTGAAATCTATTTGGTAACTCCAATTTGGGTCCAAAGTTTGGTGTTTGCTCAAGAACCTGCCCTGCACCCAGGGGTGTAGTATTGACCCATTTTCCTCACTCCCTTATCTAGCTTATCCCTTGAGCTTAGGGTCTGGTCTTTAGTGCTCTGAGGAGCTTGGTAGGTTAGCTTGATTGATTCATTAGTCATTTGCACTCATGTGCTTGTTCTACAGCTTATTTTTGCCCTGCTTATTGCCATTTTGGACTCAGTACTGCTCATGCATCAGTATGCAAAATGAGTTTGTTTGATTTCTAGTTTCTAATTGTTGATTAGTTTGTGAAGTGTTGTTAATATATTGTTATGGCTGCCTGAGTTTGTGTGTGAGTGTGTCTGCTTATAGTTTATGCTCAATAGCTTATTTGGTTAATTGCTTAATTCACTAAATTTCAATTAGAAGCATAATCTCACCACTGTATGCACTGAGTTTGTTGATCCCATGCATTAGTGTGATTTTTGTTCCTGAACTTGTGTTATTTGCTATTTGTGATTGACTGAGCTTGTTTGAGCTTGAGCTTGTGTTTGGTTTCATGCTTATTTGCTTAGTTAGGAATTGCTTAACTCATTTTACTTGAGCTCTCACCAACTGTCTCACTTTTGTGGGTCCCACAGAGCTCTCTGGTGGGCCCCACAGAGACCCCTTGGGTTCTTTGGAATCCCCATCTAGCTGACTACTTGAATCCACCTTCACTTTGAGCTTAGGCTCTTTTGTGGGCCCTCTAGTTCAGCTGCAAGCTTGTCCCATCTCCTTGTGTATACTGAGTAATCAGTATATACAAGCTTTTTCATAAGCTCCTCAAAAGCTCGCCTGTGGGTCCCACTAGGTGAGCTTGGACATTTTGAAAAGCTCCCTAGCCAGACTCTTAGGTTCAGTGCTTATTTGTGGCTTTATTGCTTATTTGATAAGCTAGATTTGACCATAAAGAAGCCTGCAGGCCTGTGGGTTCACTAGGGAATTGGAAATTGCTTATTTGCTTTTACTGGCTTACTCTATGGGTTTTTCTTGTTGATTTAAGATTATTTAAGTTCATTCAAGTTGATTTTAGCTTATTCTCTGGCCTGAGTACTCTGTGTGGTTTGTTTCAAGCTTATTGAAGCTTATCTAAGCTTAAAGCTCACTGTTTGGCTTATTAATAAGCACTTAGCTTATTTTCAAGTTTCATAGAAAGTTCCTTCATAAAAAGTGCTTATTTTCAGTAGTTAATTAGTTGTGTAAAAGAAAAATTAGAAAAATCCAAATTTAAACAAAGTGATAGCTTCTATTTAAGCCCTTTTGGCTTATTTTCTGCTTATTTATAAGCATTTATCATTTTTAAATTTGTCTCAGATTCCTTTTTAGTTAAAATAATTTTAGGAATTTTTTCAGATTTTTCCTTGATCATTTAGTATTTTTTATAATTTAGTTTAATTTAAATTAATTAAATAATTAGTTTTAATTAATAATTAATAATTAAAAAGTAGAAAAAATAGGTTTTCTGTTTTAAAATTAGTTTTATAATATTTTAGATTTTTCTAAATTTAATTTTCATTTTTCTAGTTAAATTTCATAATTAATTAATAATTAGTGTAATTTAGTTAATTAAAAAGTAATTAATAATTAGTAAATAATTAATAGTAATTAATTAAATAGTTGTAAAAATAATTTTAATTTTCCAAAAATTTTCTTATAACATTAGGATTGTAAAAATATAATTTTCACGTTCGTAGGACTTTATTTGCTCACGTTTCACTTTTTATTTCGCGCGTTCGCGTTTATTTTAAATTCAAACGCGCGTTTTTAGGTTAACGTACGTTTCTAGGTTATCTGATTATCAGTAATTGTTCCAATAGTGTTTCTAAGCTATTCTCAATCATAATCTCGTAGTTTAATCATAATAATCAAATTCCTGATCCTCCTGTTAAATCACCCGATCACTTTAAACGTTTTTAAATACAATTGCTTACCTCGTTGGGACATAATACCCGGGAATACACTGTACTCCTTGGTTAGTTGGTCTGAGACATTTGACTTGGTTGACCAATCACATTGGAAAACTTAGTTGACCGTTTCGGATCAATCACCTACACGCCTAAACTCATAATCTGATCCATCCCCCTCCGGACATGGCATCTTTGGTGTTATCTGTATCTTATATTTGGATGTGCATATGTTTCCTGAAGATGAGATATAAATGTATATTGGGATGTTTATCTTGAAATAATATTCTTTATAAATGTTAATGTGGGAACGGGCTGAAAAGGCATTACTGTTATATAAAAAAAGCAAAAAAGGAGGCATTTTTCTAGAATTGCAAGTAGAAGTCTCTCAAATTTGGAAATTAGCTTAGTTTACGCATAGATAATCAGTTCTCTTGCGGTTTGTAACAGATGATTTAAATTATCAGATAGTGAGATGTGACATCTGTTTCTCTAGATAATAAAATCTAATTATTTTGAAAATGCTAATTTCCCATTTAGCACAATAAACAGATTATATAGTAGTGTGTGCGGGTCTTTGTTATGCAGCTTTTCTAGGACTTCTTCACATGGTTCTGTCATTGAGTGTGCCTCGGGACTGAAGCATGTAAGTGTTACGGTTGTTTCGTCATTGATAATGGCTTTGAAGGAGTAGTTGTGTTCGTTACAAATGTACTTCGTAAATTTGTGGTGTCTGTTCTTATTATATCTGCATCAGCTGTAAACCTAACATCCTGCAAATAAATTTAACATTTTGTTAGTTGTGTATTTTGGCAGTTTATGTACATGTGAAAGGTGTTGTTTCATACCACATAGTATTCGGGATTGATCTCAGTCGCAGTGACCAGTTGTATCTGGTTTCTGAATCTCTCTTGGTCTACATTGTCGTGCCTCTGTGTCTGGACTTCCAGACAGGTGCCGGTTCTACTGCGGCTGCATACATGTAGTAAAGGAATTCACATGGTATTTCAAGTATCAGGCTATGGCACTTACACATCATGAATTTGCTGCGTTTCTAGTATGCTTGGGTTGAAATATTAGCCGGTGGCTGGGGTTTAAAAAATAATAAAAAATCAAAATCAATAAGAAACCCCAAATAAAAAATCATCAAAGCATGCTATGTTTTCTAAAAGAGGGGAGAGAGGAGGGGCTGGTGAAAATGTTCTTATACCTGCAATACGTTTGATCTTGAACTGATCCACAGAATGGCTATGACTATAACTTTGAATCATATCATCATATTCTTTATGCTTGACATGAAGAGCATCAATAACTACTTGTAAATGTTTAATTTCTTCTTTCATCAAGTCGTCAATCTTATGTGACTGAAAAACCGCATCTAATAAGTACCAAGGTCATCATTAGTATGTATTCGTGATAGCGAATAAGCATGTAAAAGCAAGGTTGACATGTAAATAAGATAAATACACACCTTTTGCAGATGAATTGCCATGCATAGATTGACAATACTTTCTATTTTAGCCACCAGAATCTGTATCGTATCTTCTATCAATTTCATTAATTCGAGAAAAGGTGAATGCCGCAAAGTAAGGGCTTCTTTGATATAAGCGAGACTTTCTTCACTTCCATCTTTTGAAATGGAATCCGATTTCAGGAGTCTGCAAAGGAATATCTCCTCTGCAGGTCATGATGGGACTGAATATGCAATGAAAATAAATTAGTTTGCTATGTTCAACAATAGTTAAATTTACAAACTGGTACACAAATTACAAACCTCGAGAAGAGTCTGTATGTTGCAATACTTCCAATGCCCTTTGGTCGGTGCCCACACGTGCCCCAAGGAGAATTAGGTCATCGTCCAACTAAAACAAAGGTGTTTAGACTATAGTCTTGATAATGCCAATGATAAAGAAGAAAGTGTGAATAAGATGTTACCTGACTCCATAGTTGATTCATTGTGATCAAAGCGTCATCATAAGAAGTTTTCCCCTGTTTTAGTTGTTTAATTTTATCTTCCATATCATGTAACTCCTGCTTCTGGATTTCTAACTGATGGACAAGCTTCTGATTTTGATATTGTAGCACTGTCGCGTTAACCTACAGACAGTGACAATTAGGACTTAAAATTAATCCAAGTACTATGATTTGATTTAGATTATTCTGTTTTAAGTAAATTACCATACTTGTTGCTTTTTTGGAGTTTGCCTAACTGAGCCTACTTTCTTACGGGTAACGGGATTTGTTACTAACTGAATTTGCCTAAATGAGGCAATAACAGAAAGCAATGAGCAATTTATAACCCAACAGAAAGCAATGAGCAATTTCCAAAACAGAAAATATAAAGAGCTAAAAAACAATCATAAAGGCTCCTTAAAACCAAATATTGACTCTGAGTATATTAGTAAACGACTACCTGAAGGCATGATCCGAAATACTTTCGACAATATCCCAATCAGTAATAATTCCATCGTTAATTGTTGGTATGACCAGGATAAAAAAAGAAAATTAAGTAAAAGATGGCAGATAGTAAAGAAGTTTAATAAATTGACCTCCATATGATCGCAACGGTATCCCATTGCAGCAGAGCCTACATAAAACTTACACTTTCCCTTAGAATTAAGCTCTGTAGCATCCAAACTATTCTTGTAACTAAACAAAATCATAAACATAAATTATGACATTATTATAGTTAGAAATTCAAATTAAACATACCATGGTATCTCCTTGAACAGCTCTAAAGAAAATTTTGCCAATTAAATATGTGAAAATTAAAATGACTTTTTGACGTTGTTTTGGATGCAAATTACCTTGAGTATGTTCTTGAATCTACACATGGATGCTACGTCTAGACATTGTTACAACCCTCATATAAAAAATGGCAAACTAACAAATTCATGCAATTATTACTAAAAAAATCATCAATACTTACTGTTCCTTCGGTGACAAGACCTCAAACATGGGAATGAATATGAACACCTGCATGATATGAAGAAAATTAAGAGGATCAGGGGTTAGTGAAGTAGGGTTTTTTGAGGTGCGGCTGGTAATGAGGGTTTTGTGGTATAACTGAATGAAAAGAGATCGAGTTCAGGGTTTTGCTATATACAATCTTTTTCTATTTTGTATGTTTTTTTTTAAAATCCAGTATAAATTTTTTGTAAACATTATAGTTTTTGCTTTGCAGTATATAACTCAAATATTAAGTTGCTCCAATGGTAAAAATTGTTACTAATCTATCATAAGATCCTAGGTTCGAATCCCAGACTTAATTTTTAGACTAATTAAATCCGGATTTAATTAAAACCATTTATGCTAATCCGAATTTTTTTTAAAAAAAATATGCTTAAGTGGCATTAATTTGTGAAGACATGGAAAATGCTAATAAAATAAATTTAAAAAATTTCTTGGAGCCAATGTGATGACATGGCTGATAATGAATTACTGGGCAATGACATGCGTTTTCTTGCATTATCTACGTGTAACGCCTCCTGTTATATATATATATATATATATATATATATATATATATATATATATATATATATATATATGGGTTAAAATAAAAAGTCCTTTATAATAAAAAGTGTAGGAAGGATTGTGAGAGTGACATGTGTCACCCTCATGCCACATCATATGACACGTGTCACCCCCACCCCCACCAAAAAAAATCCCGCCAAAAAATTTCCCACCAAATTTTTTAGTGCATCACAGTTATACAGTATATATATATATATATATATATATATATATATATATATATATGGAGAGAGAGAGAGAGGTATGGGTTAAAATAAAAAGTCTTTTATAATAAAAAGTATAGGAATGATTGTGAGAGTGACATGTGTCACCCTCATGCCACATCATATAACACATCATATGACACGTGTCACCCCCACCCCCACAAAAAAAAACCCGCCAAAAAATTGCCCACCAAATTTTTTAGTGCATCACAGTTATAAAGTCACTGCATCACAGTTATAAATTTTAGTTTATTAAGGTTATAAGTTACTGCAGCATAGTTGATGCACTAAACTATTAATTATGATGCGGTAACTTATAATAAAGATGCACCAAAACTTAAAAAAGAATCGTATTTTAATTGTGATACAGTTAGATACATATATGATGCAGAAAACTTATGATGATGTAGTTTCTTATAACTATAATGCAGTAACTATGATGTAGTTACATACATATGATGCAGAAAACTTAGGATGATGCAGTTTCTTATAACTATGATGCAGTAACAATATAATAATGAATGCAGTAACCGTGATGCAGTAAAATCATAATTGTGATGCAGTAAACGTGATGCAGTAGCTATATAACCGTGATGTAGTAAATTTATAACAGTGACGAAGTAAAATTTTTTGGCGGGATTTTTTTTTTTGCCCAAAAAAAAAATTTTTTTTTTTTTTTGCGGGAATTTTTTTTTTGGGCGAGGGGGGGGGGGGTGTGTGACACGTGTCATATGATGTGGCATGGGAGTGACACATGTCACTCCCACAATCCTTCCTACACTTTTTATTATAAGATACTTTTTATAATAACCCCACCCTATATATATATATATATATATATATATATATATATATATATATATATATATATATATATATATATATATATATATATATGTATGTATATATATGTTTGTATGTATGTATATATATGTATGTATATATATATATATATATACATGTATGTATATATATATATATATATATATATATATATATATATATATATATATATATATATATATATATATATATATATATGTATGTATGTATGTATGTATGTATGTATGTATATACTTAAAATATCATAATAGCGTTTAGGCTCACAAGCCCAAACGAGCTTTGTATGTAAGGCTTGGGCTCGAGCTCGATTAATAAACGAGCTGCAACTTAGGCTCGAGCTCGTTTAGGCTCGGCTCATTCGAGCTTTTTACCGATCCGATCCCAAGCTTTTCACGAGCGGCTTGGCTCATTTCCACCCCTAAGTGACATCCAATTGGGCAGTATGCTGACCCTGAATTTCGCTTGTACTTCTTCCTATTCCGCCTGAAAGGGTAAAAGTCTCGGGTAGGACTGGCACTTTAGACTTCCCTAGCCGAACCTCCCCTCCCCAAGCCCTTAAGGAATCTTAGTGGAAACTAAGCTAGCCTAGTTAGTTCTATTAGATAAAGGTTTTAAAGTGCAAGTTAGGAAAAATGGATGTAGATGACACTCTTTTAAAGGCTAGAGGAAATCCGCGCAAAGCGACTGTGTATAACGGCAAATAACTATACTTGCAAACTTGAGGTTTTAGTGTAACCCCTGAGGGTTCAATTTATAGACATTGCAGGAAAGAAAGTATGCGTTAAAAATGAAAAATATAAAAGTTCGATTATTAAACAATATTTTAACTATCAAATTAGTAACAAATGTTGTTAATATTTTTAATTAAAGGTATCTAAAAAGGAATTTGAAATTAAAAATAAAGGGTATTTTGGGCATAATCACATTACTCATATTTAAATTTTTTAAGTGTTTAAGAAATTTTATTTATGCTTTATATATAGTATAGATATAAATATATATACATATGAGTGAAAAATGTTATTTTTACATTAAATTTGAAAATATTATAGATGATATAGTTTGAGATGTCATAAGTTATAAATAAGAAATGACATTATGAATTAATACAGTAGTTAAATAATTGTATAAATAAAGGGTAGTAAGTTTCCCACGCCACTAACACACTACTGACAACATCACTTATTTTAATTTTTTATTTTTTATTATTTAAATTTTTTGAAAACATAAATTCACCTTCTTGAAAACATAAGTTGAGTTGTCTTTTACTTTCACACACATACTCGTATCTGTCACATTCTCTCTTAATTTTCTTTTATCACCATCATACTCATATATCCGGCCACGATCCTAGTTTGCAGCCACCGCACCAACTCCGACCAACCCAAGTATGTTACACACCGGACCTACTGACCATTGCCGGAATCTGAAACGTTTGAGCTAATGTCTTAGGCGCCTGATTTGAAATCGGATTTCTAAACCATGCTGGAATCTGAAACGATCCGGCCAACGTTTGAGCTAATAACGGTTGTGGGAGACGGAGTGGTGTTGGTGGCTGTTGATGAAAGGGTAGGGTAAAACATATCAATAATCAACTACAGTAATCATTTATAAATTGTGTGATTTTGGCTTAAAAAACATGAGTGAGAGATAAAAGAGGATGAAGATGGTGGCTGAAAAGTTTATATACAATATAAAAATAAAGTGTTGCATTTGTGGCTAACAAACAAAAATGTAAAATGATTGGTATAATGAGATGGTTTGTGTATACCAAACATATGGAGTGTAAATACACAAACCCTAAATAAATACTCTGTGATCTAATAATTTAAAATAGAATCTACATAAAATTACGCGTTCAATTAGATCCTAGGATTCTGTGCTCAACCGTTAAAGGTGAGGTGTGTGAATGACAGTTAGGTGATGATTTAAAAAGTAGCACCACATTGAGGCAAAAGTGTTACCTTTGAACCACCGTCAATTTCACGTTTACATCATCACTTTTCCACTTTAATCTTTATATAAATAAATTATTATCTAAATAAAAAAAAATCACATAAATAAATTTACAGTTGTGAACGTTAAGACTTATATTATTTTTTTGTTAACAAATTATGATCTTTATTCACAATCTCATACTAATATTTCACATATATATCTCACTAAAGTCATCAACCTCCTGATTGATTGAAGAGCTCCTCACAATCCCACATACTCCATTTCTCTAAGTTTGCCACTTATACTTAGAAATTTTGACGTTTGTTGGCCTTATAATTTTACCGAGTGGTCGTTTCATAACAGGATCTAGCGTATACTTATAGATAGTGAAACGTTAAAATGCCGACAAATTAATAGTAGAACTAGAGAAAAAAAGAAAATAAAATCGAGAAAAGTGAAAAGTAAGATAGATACCTTTTTGCTTATAGAAGCAATACAAGAAAGTGTGTCTCTTACTCAAGCTCTCCACTTTCTCATGTTTGGTTACTAAAAAATGAGTATGGTCAATAAAAGGATATTTCTTTGAAAAGAATGATTATAGTTTCTTTTTGTTACAACAATACCCAGCGACGGCATAATAATGTTCACTGTTTATAAAACAAGGATTTGTCATTTTTTTACTTAACCATATTATTTTTATAGATTCGAAAGTAGCTGCTAATTTTAACTGGGAGCATAAGCAGAAAAAATAAGCAATCTCATTATCTCAATCACCCTTTAAAAGTAGGGTAAGACGAGGAATAATTCGTTATGGTACATCTCTGAATTTCCAATGTTCTTGAAACTGGGCCAAGGTCTTTTAAGTGATGGGCTTGGGTCAGGGTGTGCAGGTGTGGCTTATATTGTACCCTCAAGAAAGTGTCCTTTGATAGTTTGATGTAGGGGTGAGCAAAAAACCGAAATATTCGAATAAACCAAAAACTGAAACCGCACCAAATTAAAAATAACCGAACCGAACTAATAATCGAACCGAATTTTCCAAAACCGAACTTTAAATTCGGTTCTTGGTTTGGATATGGTTTTAGTAATCAAAATCTAAAACCAAACCGAAAACCGAATTCAAATAAATTTATATATTTTTTATATATTTATATATATAAAAAGATCAATAAAACGTTATATATATATATATATATATATATATATATATATATATATATATATATATATATATAAAATTTTATCCTAATATTAAAAAATACATTTTATGTTTGAAATAACTTTTTTGGCTAAATATATTTGAATATTTTTCTTTTTTTTTAAATAAAGTGTGTAATTCGGTTAAACCGAAAACCGAACCGAACCAAACCGAACTAGAATTCAACCAAACCGATAATTCGGTTTGGTTTGGTTCACGGTTTGACCCTAAAAAAACTTTTAACCGAATTAACCAAAAAACCGAACCGATCAACACCCCTAGTTTGATGAATGATGATTCTAATGTGTCATTGTGTCTTATGTTTTACTTATCAGTTTTAAGTTTTATCAATCTGATTTCTCTTATTTTGGTGCTTATCAAAGGCTAAATCTCTATCATTTATCTAGTTTAATCTAATTGTGACGATTAAATTAAAATTTAATATGTCAACCTAAGTCGGGTTTTTTTATTTTATTTTTTTTATTTATTTATTTATTTTTAATTCATGAGAATTAAAATATAAAAGTAAAAAAATAAAAAAATAAAAATAAAAACGTGTATTAAAAAAACGTGAATTAAAAAAAATTGTGAATAAATAAGAAAGACAAAATATATATATATATATATATATATATATATATATATATATATATATATATATATATATATATATATATTACTTAGGTTAATCCTCACCATCTATATCTATACTACTTATAATACATCTTTGACCCTCTCTCATATTATTTTTTTAAGATTACCAAAAATAGATTTTTAAGTAAATGCAAGTAAATAAGCATAATTTACAAGTATTTAAAGCACAAATAAAACTAAAAAACACTATTTAACCCATATAATTAATACACTATTAAAAACACCCCATCACAAAAATATACAACTATTTAACCACAATATGCAATCTAATTATGCTTCCAAAACATTAAGCTTCCAAAAATTTTGATCAAGATGGTGTGTAAATGTCAAACGTTGTATATCGATAAGTTCTTCGTATAGAGTAAAATATAAATGTGTGTAGGATTTTCAATATGGTGTATATACATATCTTGTAAAAGACTTTATCTTATGAATTTTTAGTCTCATCAATAAATGTATGTTATTCAATTATTGCACTTTATAAAATAGCGTTAAGTATTTGATATACTGATTACTTGTCCGTGACGGACATGCAGACACTCCACTAGATATTTGGTGTCGTTAATATTTATTTTAGGGTACCTGCCGCTGCAACGCACGGGTACCCTACTAGTTATTATATAATGCATTTAGGACATTTTAATTATAAAAGTCTTTAAAAAAATTAAAACAAAAAACATTTCTTGTTATTGAAGGATTTCAAAAGTTAACCAAATAATTGTAACATAAAAAGTTGTAACCGTCGTATTAATGATCAAATAAGTGATTTAATGGGAAATAAATTTGTAATCACCATACCTATACTTGTAACATATAAACTGAAAATAAAAGGTTATTGATATACGTTAAAATGTCAGTTAGAAAATTAATAAAAAAATAATTCATGGTTTATGAAAAAAAAAATTATAACACAAACTAATCATACTTCACACATTATAGATTAAGCCATCCAAGATTCTTCTGGCCCTTGAAACTCACCAAAATGTCATAAATAAAGCAGTTGATTCATCGGGCACCCGCCGCCGTATTATGCTGGTATTCTTCTAGTTAAATCAAAATAAATGAATAGTGAGAATTTGTCTCATCGATTTTTGGCAAAGCAAAATAAAGCGGCTTCATCATAGTAATGCTTGTAGCAATTATTATTGGACACCAAGTCACGTGTTTAAGTGTTTTCCAAACAGATTACATTCACTGTTGTAGCTTGGAATATAACACTTCCAAGTCACACTTTATTATATAAATACCACAAACTTAAATGTTTAGACAAGAACTAATCTCAAATGTCTAGACACAAAGAGGCCTCACAATTCTATTTACAAAGTCGTCACATGCAGCCCTCAAAGACTGGTCTTTCTTGTGCGTATATTTTTGAGAAATTGTTTGACCTCGTTGTCTCACAAAAGTTCTTGTTCTTGAAGTCGGACACTTTGCAGCTGGTCTACGGTCTTGAATAATCGGAAATACTTACTGCTTCACAACCATTATTGAGATGACTACTAGCTACTAACAAACTAATCTTTAGTTTAATAAATGGATTTATATTACAAATAATGTAAAAAAGTTATCTTTAATAATGTAGTTTTCTTGATTCTAGGAATCTCTTGCACTTGAAATCTGAAGACGAAAGATAGTCTAGAAAATCAGCATAACTTGTATCTTGATAACTTCTAGGATTTGACTCATCGATGAGTTTTGGTGATGGTGTAACGTTACGGCTTGCTTGTAGACTATGTAACGAGGCCACAGAGAGTCAAGACCTCGTGGAGTTAACTGCCACCCTATGCACCACACTCTTGAACCTTCCATTGCTAAATATCTGTCACCAAAACATGAAATGAAATAGCAGTAGTTAAGATAAAGGTACCGAAATATATGAGTTGATAAACATGTTTAGCCGGGTTGGCCTATTAACTCGATTTCATTTTAACTATTTCTTCTACGAATTTGGCCCTTTAGAAATGAACATATACATACAGCTCGAATATAATAAGCCTATTTCCCAATAAATCACGGTCAAAACAGTCATAAATGTAAAGATCGAGTACTGACCTCAAATTGGTCACCAATGTTAACAACAAATGAATTAGGAATTGGTTTAACAGTAACCCATTTTCCATTATGTTGTATTTGAAGTCCTTCAACCTGGTCTTGAAGCAGAAGTGTGAGCAAACCATAGTCTGAGTGAGGTGGGAGACCAAGTGTAAGTTGAGGCTGTGGGCATGCTGGATACCAATTCACCATCATAAGCTGGTTTCCTTCTTCTGAAATCGCTTTTTCGTTTGTTACTCCAAGGCTTTCTAGTATCGCCTCCATCACCATTTTGTATAAATGCCGAGTTTTTGTTGAGTACTCACCTAATGTTTCTCTGTTACAAATATACGAGATACTATTAGCAAAATTTATGTACTCTTCATCGTTTACTCAAAAAAAGAAAAAAATTAAAAATAAATAAACTTATTGCTTACTTACAACTTATTAAAAAGTTTACAAACTTCTAAGAGTACGTATAAACATGTACTGTAAAAATAATCGATTGTAGTTAAGCAAAATTAGTATACAACAAGAAACTTAGAGATTAGTTAAAATTTAAAAAAAAATAAAAAAAAAAAAAAAAATAAAAAAAAAATAAAAAAGTTAAAATTTTAACTTTTTAGTTAACCGGTTATACAATACATTTCGAAGATTTTGAAAGTTTGTTCTTGCTGCGGCATTCTTTACCTGTTCATTCACATTAGAATGGAGAACTTTGGCTTACATTCAAAATTGATTGTTTAATTATTATTGTCTTACGATCAAGTTATATATAGATGAACACTCTGTAGTTTTCGTGTATAATAGTTTAGTACGTAGAGATGATTCCAATTTTATGAGCAGTTGCAATATATTGAGACACCATAGCTTGTTAAATAATCAAATTTTATCTAAAACTCAAAAACGAATAAATACATCTTCAAACAGCATAAACACATTGCATTATAATGTTGTCTCTTTTTGTTCATTTGCTTGCTAGTTAAAATATTTCATATTAATATACAGGGGTAAATACCATATTAAAGCACTATATTTGTCAAAAAAATCACTTTGAGTATCGAACTTTTTTTTTCCTCATTGGGGTACTAAACTTTTATTTTTGGCCTCCTTTACGTACTTTAGGACGCTTTTGCCCCTCAAATTTTTGAAAATCCAGAGGCAAAAATGTCTCAAAAAATGATTTTTTTGACAAGTATAGTATTTTAATATGGTATTACCCCTAATATATATATATATATATATATATATATATATATATATATATTGATGAGGCGAAAAATGATCCGTTTTTAGGGGGTCATTTAAGCCCGAATTCGAATTTATTTGATTAAATATTGCCCTAAATTGTTCCTTTTGTGATTTTAGGTACTTTGGGAGAGAAATCTGGAAAAGGAAGCAATTCGGACGTTTTTGGAGCATAAAAGTGAAGAAAACGCCAAAGTCTTAATTTTCCATGCTGGTAACAGTAGGTGACGGCGTCAAGAGTAATTCTTTGACGGCGTCAAGAGCAGAAATCCATGACGACCCAGTACAGATTTGACGGCGTCACGAAGGTAGGGCGTCAAGAGTTAAAAGTCATGACGGCCTGGAAATGATTAAGTCTTGACGGCGTCAGATGTAGATCAAGGCAGTCCGAGAATAGTTTTGGCGGCGAGGTGACGGCGTCACAATGTTTGTCTTGACGCCGTCAGACCCATTTTTCTATATATAGTTTTCTAATTTTCACACATTAGAGGGAGAAGTTTTGGAGAAACCCTAAGTACGATTTTGGTGCAACTTTTACAGGTTTTTCAAGGGTTCCAAACCCTTGATACCTTTCATTGTAATTGAGATAAGTGTTCTTTTAATTCAATCAATATGTCTATGTGTTGGCTGTCTATATCTTGTTCTTATCTTAATTCCATCATGCTAGGCTAGATCTATCTTGTGTTTGCTTAGATCTAATGAAACCTAGATGTTAATTATGTGTTGATTACTTGTTTATACTTGTCTTGGATGAATGATTTATATGTTAGGCTTAAGAAAACTGGCAGATCTCCAATTGGTAACATGCTTCAACGTCTTAAGAAACATGAACCGACGCGCACTAGGTCTTTATTGGTTGTATTTAATGCATGAGTCACTGTTTACAATCCCTATAGTTGTGCTGGGCATGGTGTAGGAGGAGATAAGAGCTCATAGAATTGGGGAGTTATGTGTGCCACCCCATGAATGGTATTAAGGAATACGATCCGTCATCCATGCAATTATAACAAGTAATTAACGTGTCAAAGATGTCTAGGGAGTAGTGAAATCTAAGTAAACACATTTTCTCCAAATACTGCTCTCAACTTTAGTATAAATTAGTTTATTTTTATTTTTAGTATTTTATTTTGATTGCATCTTAGTATTGGGTTAGTTGATTAGCAACTAATTCTGCCCAAATCCTTCAAATCCGAGATTTTAAATTGCTTTCTAAAAAATATAAAAATACAAAAATAATCATCCCTCACCTTTAGAACTAGTATTTAGGCTTTCTAATCCTAGCGACACTATTCCTAGCTGAACGATCAATCCCCCGGTACTTGTCACTATACTATACTACAACGATCAGGTACACTGCCTGGTGGGGGTTGTAAGCTTCTCGAGATCCCTCGAGAGGTAAAGCCTGGTGCAATTCCCACGCATCAAGTTTTTGGCGCTGCAGCCCGGGGAATAGTTATTGTCTAGGTTAGAATTTCTTTTTATTAGGTCTACTTGCTAGATTCCTTTCTAGTAAGATTTTATTTTTATTTTTAGGTTTCTTTAGTCTATCTTATTTCTTTGTACCTTTGTTCGTAACCACCCGACATCATGGACAACGGGAACATCTTTGAACCCGTCATCCCACCACAACAAAACCCACCATTAGAACCCCTTAGGCCCCGAACCTTAGGAGAGTATTCCCGACCTAGCCACCAAGGCTACCGAAACACCATTGAGATCACCGGAGCCAATGTGACCCCCTTGCGATCCGAAACCATCCGGTTGGTGCAAAGCGGATGTGCATTCCATGGACTTCGTTCCGAAGATCCAAACCAACATCTTAAGGACTTCCTCAAAATCGTAGATTCCATAGACCTAGATGTTGCAACTAAAGAGACAACCCGATTACGCCTATTCCAATTCTCTCTACGGAATCAAGCTAGTCAATGGCTTGAGCGTTTACCCGCGGGATCCATCACCACATGGGATGATCTCACCACTCGTTTCCTTGCTCAATTTTTCCCACCGGGGAGAACTACTAAGCTTAGAAATGACATATTGATGTTCCAACAACGTCAAAATGAATCTCTTTATGAAGCATGGACTCGTTTCAAGGACTTACTCCAAAAAGTCCCTCATCATGGCATAGATCTTTGGCTCCAAGTCCTTTTATGACCATATCGACATCTCCACGAGGCGAGCCATTGACCAATCGGCCGGTGGTAAGCTACGTGATCTAAGTGCGGAACAATCATGGGAACTCATAGAAGATCTTGCTCTCTATGACAACGAAAGTTGGAATGATCCCCGTGACTTGAACAAAACGGTCAAGGCAATATCTTTGCCTTTGAACAATTCTAGCACTCCCGACCGTAGGATCATGGAACTTGAGGACCAAGTCAAGTTTCTCATAAAATCTTACGAAGCTCCTAAGCCTTCAAGCCAAGTGAACAAAATCACTTCTTCATGCGAATTATGTAGTGGTCCCCACGACACTCGTGATTGTGTGGAACTCCCCGGAACAGCTTTTGCGGACTACGCATCCACGCGTACCGACGAAGCGGGAGATAAGTGGTACACTTTCAAGCCCGAGCCAAACACATACGGTGATACATACAACCCCTCTTGGAAAAATCACCCAAACCTTAGGTGGAAACAAAAGCAACCCAATTCTTCCAATCCGCCTAATCGTTACCAACCTAACGGTCCACCATCCAACCGTACTTTCAACAACAATCCTTCTAACAACTATGGTAGTACCAACAATCTTGAAGGATTGATGTCAAAGTTCATGGCATCTCAAGAAGCTCGCATAGCTAGGTTTGAAACCGAATTCAACCAACAACAAACGGAGATGACCAACAAGATTGACAACTTGTTGAAAGCCCTCAACAACCAAGCGTTAATCACACCTAGGAAGGACACTAGGGACACCAATAGTGGAATCCAAATTAAGGATCCCTCATCATCCAAACATCCACTTTGTCAACGTTGTCACCATTAAACTGATAGATAAGGAGATAGAAGAGAGTGACAAGGATGAAGTTAGAGTAGAGGCCGAGACTAAGGATGAGAGTAGGGAAGTTGAGGTTAACAAGGAAGAGGAATTAGAGGAAGTAGAGCCTATAGAAAAGTACTTTGCTAAGTTGCCCACCGAGGAAGAACGGGAGTACCATAAGGATTTATTCGATAGTCCCGAGAGACCATATATCTTTGGCACACCCCTTATCAAAATGGGAGACCCCTCTAACATTAACATACCATGCAATATCGGGCACATGCATATATGGAAAGATTACATCGACCCTAGATCCCCCGTGAATATCATGACTAGGACTTATTACAATTGGGTGATGAAGAAGCAACTTGATTTTAGGATGATGACTAATAAGAATCTGATAAGTAATTTTGCAGGAAGAGTACAGGGATTGCATGTGATTATAGGGAATCTCACCTATGAGATCGATTTTATGATAGTTGAGGACACTCGTCCGGTGATAGATGCTTGCCTAAGCCAAATAATATTTGGAAAACCATTTGTTGAGGCCACTAGGATGAGTTATAATCCGACTTTAGGGATAGCTAGATTCAAGGAAGAGAATGATGAGGTTGCTTATCAAATGCCCTACAAGATTGAGCAATACCGCCTTCTCTCTAATTTCGAAAAAGAACACAAGCAAGCAGCTTATTATAGGAATGAGGAGGATAGACGTAGAGGAGTAGAATATGTAAAGAATAGGATGCTCGGTTTCTATAAAGAATGCTTACAACTAGGTCCAGAATACAAAACTGGTTTAGAAGACGACCTAGAGAGTGGAACCAATGATGAAATCATGTAGTAACACATGACCTTGAGTCTAGCTACAAGACTCGTAAATAAAGAAAAGCGCTTCTTGGGAGGCAACCCATGTTTTGTGTGATTTTATTTGTTTGTTTGTTATTTGCTTCCGTATGCATGCTTAATTTTTATTGTTGGTTGATCATGTTTCTAAACTAAATAGTGGAAATACTTTACTTTGTTGTTTTGGCCTAGTCTTAACTCCACCTAAAAGTATTTTTGCAAAAGATAAGTGTAAGGGGAAACCCCAAATATGTTTTTAAGAAACAAACCGATCATGATTCTCCACAATATTAAATGAACATGTGTATTCGTATTTGTTAGAGTCAAATGCTTGTATTGAGTCATAATGAAGTTTTGCAGGATTTTCCAAGAAGTAGGACCATGTTTTTCCAGAAATTTTCCGGAAACTTAACATAAGAATTTCTGCAGGTCAATTCTGACGGCGTCACGAGTTTACTCTTGACGGCGTCAGGTGTAAAAATCTGGAAATTTTACCGGTTTTGTTTTTCTAACGGAGTCTTATGGTTTTTGTGAATTATTAAGTTTTATAATCTCCAGGAGATCTGCAAACTTCATTCCACAAGCATTATATCTTATCTTGTTTTCTAGGATTTAGTAACTTATATAGGATGCCGCCGATTTTACGCGAGGTTGTCTTGTCTATTTTATCAGGTTTTACAGGTTATGTATGACAAGAAGATGATTTACATTCTGGAAGGGAAGCTTTGATTGTTCATTTTCTTGGAGGAAGATTTAACCTGGCCACCCTATTGTCCATACCGAGCGAATCAGGGGAGTATTTGATTTCATTCTCTTTACTTTTTCACTTTTACATTCTTTACTTGAACATTGGGGACAATGTTCATCTTAAGTGTAAGGGGAGGGTAAAAAGATGATACCTTACATATGCACTTTCGCTTGAGTTTGTTTTGTTTAATGGTAGATGTGTAATAAAACTATGAGAAATACTTGTTAGTGCAATTTTAGCGCCAAATTTAAAATTTTAAATTACATTTAGGAGTGAAACTTTAGCCATAGCAAGCGTCTCATGGATAGGAGATTTTATGACTAGCACATAACCGTATATTCAGAAAAATTTTCCACCCAAATATGTGAGGTTCGCCTTTAGATTTGATAGGAAAAGCATTTACTATTAGTGCTTATGAGTGTACCGGTAGCATTTAGATTCTAGAACTTGCGTTAGTGATGCATCCCGAGACCGCTAGTGAGACTACACTCGTGTAGTAGGATTTACTACGTGATAAGAGGCATTAGGATCACCCTTGTGTTAAACCCGTATCATAATTACTTGACCATTTAAGTCATATTACTTGGCTAGTTAAGTCAACTAATTTTTCCCACACCCTTAGCGTTGTACTCATTTTTAGTACACGAAACCCCTAGTACACCCCTCCGAGCCTATCTTTTCGTTTCTAACTTTAAGCATTTTACTTAAAGGAAGAATTTGTTACACCCCACTTAAATGTACAACCAAATCGCCTTAGCCTTCCGTGTATGCGCTCATTTTTAGTACATTATTGTTATTTGTTAAACCCTAAGTTAATTATCTAATTGATTACATGGTTGCTAAGTCGAGTCATATCCTTGTACATATTGTTTTGGGACGATTGGGACTCATGGGTAAGTACTTATTTTATGGAGTAATAGGGAAGAACATCATATATTACCCCCATATGTACGTTAATCTTAAAAGTGCTCCAAGTGTTTTGATTTTCTTAATTCGAGTCATTAGTTTAGTTTATTGTAAAGTATGTAAAGATTCAAGTGTAAGGGGAATGCTCATTCCCTATGATGTATTATTTTGGATGGTAGGGTAAGAGTGTATGCGCAAAAAAAAAAAAATAAAAAAAAAATAAAAAAAAATAAAAAGGGACTACCATCCCTTTTTATTCTATGTTCATTTTGTGTTTTTGTTACTTTTCATTTATTAGCTTAAGTCGAGTCTAGTCTTGGCTTAGCAACGCCATCTTGTACATGTAATTGACCAAGATTGTTAACTCGCCACCAGTAAAACTTCCTTTATCCAACAAAACCGTGTATTTCATATCCCTATACCTAACGTTACAACCCTTTAAAAGACCTCTTTGATAGTTTATCCTAGGTGCTTACGCCATGTGGTGGAGGTTTGATCCTTTCCCAAGCCTATGGTAATCTATTTTGCTATGACAGGTAGTGAGAGATATCTTCCGTTTTCATATTGTAATTTACACTTTATTACACCCGAGAGATGTGAGTATCTAAACACTATTTGTGAGGTGCTAGTATATGACCTCCGTGCTTGTCTATTGGTCTTTAGTGGAACGATTATTTGTTGTAATTACTTTTATATTAGTGTTAAATGACCCCTAACTTGTCTTTTGACTAGAATAAAAGCGCATTTGCTTGAGGACAAGCAAATCTCAAGTGTAAGGGTATATGATGAGGCGAAAAATGATCCGTTTTTAGGGGGTCATTTAAGCCCGAATTCGAATTTATTTGATCAAATATTGCCCTAAATCGTTCCTTTTGTGATTTTAGGTACTTTGGGAGAGAAATCTGGAAAATGAAGCAATTCGGACGTTTTTGGAGCATAAAAGTGAAGAAAACGCCAAAGTCTTAATTTTCCATGCTGGGAACAGTAGGTGACGGCGTCAAGAGTAATTCTTTGACGGCATCAAGAGCAGAAGTCCATGACGACCCAGTACAAATTTGACGGCGTCACGAAGGTAGGGCGTCAAGAGTTAAAAGTCATGACGGCCTGGAAATGATTAAGTCTTGACGGCGTCAGATGTAGATCAAGGCAGTCCGAGAATAGTTTTGGCGGCGAGGTGACGGCGTCACAATGTTTGTCTTGACGCCGTCAGACCCATTTTTCTATATATAGTTTTCTAATTTTCACACATTAGAGGGAGAAGTTTTGGAGAAACCCTAAGTACGATTTTGGTGCAACTTTTACAGGTTTTTCAAGGGTTCTAAACCCTTGATACCTGATGAGTGTCTAAATACTCATCATTTTATACCAATCTGAGCTGCCAAAATATCCAAAAATACTCAAATATGTATAAAAATACTTAAAATATCTTAGAAGTGTGTTTTATATGTTTCAAATGCAAAATATGCAAAAACAGATGAAAAACGTACAAAGTTTGCATAATTGGCAGTTTCAGTCACTCAAGTTTCATAAATTGGCAAAACTAGTCCCTGGTTATTCTAAAAACATGAAAAAGTCACCAAAGGTCCTTTTTAATCATAAAGTTACATATTTAGTCCTTTGGTGCAAAGTTTTATAAAATTACAAGTTTAGTCCCTGTACTTTGGAAATTGACATAATTGGTCCCTAGGATGTAAAAACTTTGAGAAAAATTAATTTTGGTCCTTGTACTAATAATCTTTTGCAGGAATGGTCCTTGGTGTGAAGTTTGGTGAATTTACATAATTGGTCCCTCAAGTTTGGTAGTTTGTTAATTTTAGTCCCCGGGTATTTAAAAAATGAAAAATATCAAAAATACCCTTGTACTATTCACATGTGACAATTTAAACCCTTATGATAAACTTTGGAAAATTACACATCATACCCTCTACTTTGCCCAAACTACAACTTTGGTCCTTGTGTAATTTCTAAAAACCAACCGGACCCTATTATTATAAACCAATCCAAACTAATACATTCGCCAAGCCCACCCCTTCCTATATTACCCAAGCCCAAAATGAATCCAGCCCAACCCTTTTAATAATAATACCGGGTCAACGTACCGGTCAAACCCACACCCTTTTCTCTTTTCCCTCTCCCTCACTCACAGACGGCAAATACCACCACCAAAACCACCATACCACCTTCCACCTCACACTTCTGCCTCTCCACGCAATCCCTCCACCTCACACAACACCCCAAAGTCCATTTATTGCCTTGAAAACCTCTCCAAGTAATCCACAGTTGTCCCACGACTTTTGGCGCGAAAAGGCGTTTTAAACGGCTATGATCAAACAGACAATATCAAGGGCTCTGATGTGGTGGGAAAGGTCATTGTGGGTCCCACAAGCTCAGAAAAACTCTACAAAAGGGAAAAGAAGCTGTGGTGATGAAGTATTAGTTTAGTTTTAGTTTAGCTTAATCGTAGGTAGTATAATTTACTCATTCAGTTGTATTTTCAATTAAAAAAGCTTGTACTCAGTTAATTTCATGTATTTCAGTCCTTAATGCAAGTTAATTTCAAGTTTCAGTTGCTATTTCAGTTTATGCCATTTCCAAGTTTGATCAAAATCTCAAAAATCTCACTAAGCTTGTATGTTGTTAATTGTTGTTGTTATTGAATTCATAAGCTTATATAAGCTCTGACAAAGCCTTATTAAGTCTTATAAAACCTTACTTAGCTGTTTAGAATAGAAAAGCAAAAATTCAAGAAAAATCAATAAAATAGAAAATAAATAAAAAATTTGTGGAAATCAAAGAAGAAGGATTGAGCAAGGTAAATTTTGGATTGTTTCTGGTTTAGAACCTTTTGGGAGGTGATAGGATTGGTTATGTTAGCATTAAAAATATGTATTATGAAGTGATGGTCATTCTCATATTGTAACTTTGTGTCGTGTGTTAAGATTAGTAATAGTTTAGTCATTGGGCCTTGGACTTGGCAAGCTAATATGTTATATGCTATGTTTCATAAGCCTAGTTATCTAACCATGTAACCAAGTCCAAGCCCAAGCCCATAGAAAGCCCATAGGGCATCTCATGTATCTTACTATTTAAACACCTCAAAGGCTCATTTGAGGTGTGTGCTTGTGTGTGTATTTGTGTGTGTTTTCTTTGAATAAAAGCTCTCATATTTCCATCTCTCTCTATTCATACGAATCATATACATACTACAAGTCACCATCTTTCCATCTTTCATCTCTACTTCTTATAAGCTTCTATTGGTGTGATAAAGTTGTGATATTTAAGGTCCTACAAGTGGTATCAATCGTCTAACAATGATTTAGGAGGGTTTTTGAGTTTGTGTGTTTCGTTTTTTTAAGCTTAATATCACGTTTTTTTTTTTTTTTTTTTTTTTTGAAAAGTTCTTTACTTTTCTTGTTTTTTCTTGGTTTTTAACACTTTTTTGATTACAAACTAGTGTTATAAACCTTATCTAACAAGAAAGTTTTAATCTTTTTGAAAATTTCTAGCTTAAAAAATTCGACTTTGGTTTTGTACTTGTTTTCGAGATCTCAAAAAGTTTTTATAAAATTCATCAAGTTTGGAACTTTCTTCAAGTTTTGGTGATTTTATGCATAGAAGTACAAGAATCTTGGAACAAAAACTTGATTTCGGAGTCCTTTAAGTCCAACGATTTTTGTTGCTAAATATCGAGAACATCAAACCCTCTTCTATCGAGAACCCTCTCAAAGTGATCTTCAAACGATTCCGTGGTTTACTCGGTGTTTTTCTCACTTGTATAAGTTAGTAAAAACACTTCGACTTGGGATAACTTTCTAAATTGTATAATTTAGATAAGTTTTGAATTTTCTCGATAAGTGAATATTTTCGAGAAAGGTTTGCAAAAAATTTCGAGATCTTGGAAAATTTTCGAGAAACTTGAAAATTTTCGCAATCTTGAAAAATTTTCGAGAAACTTGAAAATTTTCGCAATCTTGAAAATTTCGAGAAACTTGAAAAATTTTCGCATACTTGGAAAGTTTCGAGAACTTGAAAAATTTTCGCAAACCTGAATTTATCGAGAAACTTGGAAAATTTTTTCGAGAACTTGGGTAACTTATCGAGAACTTGGGTGAATTTATCGAGAACTTGAAAAATTTTCGAGAACTTTGACAAAAGTGAGGTTTTTGACGACTAAACTTCAAACGGCCATAACTTTTGATCCGTAACTCCGTTTTCGACGAATCAGCTGTCAAAACGACCGTCAGACAGAGGAGAACAACACGCTAAATTGATTTATCGATTTAGGCAATCAGTATGGGCAATCAGAATATGCAGAATGCAGGTCAGTTTGCAGGGAATCAGTATGGTCAGTATGCAGGGAATCAGATGGGTCAGCATGTTGGAAATCAGAGGGGTCAGAATGTTGGTAATCAGGCAATGGGTAATCAGAATAGGAATGTGGCAGCTCCAGTTGTTGGGAATTATGGAAATGTGAATCAGGGTAATCCGGTAAAGTGTTTCAACTGCCAAGGAGTAGGTCATATGACAAGGAACTGTCCTACTAAGCCGAACAAGAAAGATCTAGAGTACTTGCAGAAAGCAGTGATGTTGGCACAAAAGGCTAAGGCAGGGTTTCAGTTGAACGCAGAGGAGAATGATTTTATGGCTCTTATGGATGACATGGAAGATAGAGAGGATATCGATGCGAACTGCATATTCATGGCGAATCTTCAGGAAGCTAAGTATGACACAGATTCTGACACACTTCCTGTTTATGACACCAATGCACCATCTGAGGTACCAAATTTCAACACATGTCACAATAATGATATATTTGATATGTCTCCTCGTGAGGAACAACATTTTGAGAAGCAAGCACCCACTTATGATACATACCTGGACACGCCAAGTAGTAGCAATACTTCTTCAGCAACTTCAGATGTGAATCATAATGGAGGCTTCGTTTCCCAGCATGATGAGGAAATACGTGCTTTATTTGAATCATTATTAAATAATTGTGGTATTGAAATCGAGAAAGTGAAAAAGGTCAATCGCGATGTTAAGGCCGCGAATGAGAAATTGACCACTGAGCTTGAGAGATACAAGGAAAATGCAAAAAGTTTTCAAATTCACAAAGAACGCGAGTCAGAATTTGAAATTGGTTATAAGAAATTACTTGTTAAAGATAGGGAATGGAAAAACAAGTTTGCTAATCTTGAAATAAGTTCAACAAAAACCATTAACTCTTTAAAACAAGAAATTTCTGAATTAACAAACCAACTTTCAAAACAAAAAACAGCTTATACCAATCTTGAAAAAGAACGGGATGAGTTGAAAAAGGACTTTGCAACGAAAGAAGATAAACTTTTGGAAGAAATCGTAGAGTCAGAACACAAGATTGCACATCTAGAAGAATTAGTGGTTAAGTCGGGTCAGTCAAGTCAAACAATGAAAATGATTTCAAATCAAACTAATCCGATTTACCATACGAAACACAAAATGGCTCTTGGTAACAACAATCCTTGTAATCTCAAGAAAGCTCAGGAAGAACAGAACGTCTTGTATAATGGTAGTGTTTTTTACACCAAACATGATCCTCCCGTCGTTCGGGATTCTGTGCAAACGATAGAACATGTCGAAGAGAGCATTTCTAAAATGAAACAAAAGGATTTGAAACCCATTGATTACAACAAATTGAACAAACTTTCGGGTATTACTTTTGTTCCACAAAAAGAACCATCTGTGTTTTCCATAAAAAGACCATTCTCGAAAATGTTTTCTAAGAAAGTAGTTGCTTCCAAATCGCTTTCAAACATGGAACAGATGTCTTCAAACAACACTTTTAACTCAAGTGCTGCCAGAGGATATCTTGATGATCTTAAAACAAGAGTTGGGCAACTTAAAACGACTTTAGAATCTAAAACGAGACTTAATGAGATTAACTGGAATTCCACGGTTCATTTACAGCTTAAAAAGATTCTTGAAAATGAATTTGCTCTTCAAATTAATAACATTCATGCTCGTGTAATTCACTTTGAACAAGCATTTTTGAAAGAAACAGCTGACTTCGTCACGGATCACAAATCCCTGATAAAGAAGGCTAATGAATCTTTTGAGCAAATCAATGTTTTGGAAAACCTAAATGATTCTCTCTTCGAAGCTGTTATGACCACTGACATTATGTCCATCATTTTACAAACATATTCTGTTCAAGACGATGAAAGACTGAGAGCTGAGACCTTCGAAATTGTTTCCAAATATGAAAATGCTCTTATAAAGCTTGAAAAAGAAAATGTGTCATGTTTTAAACAACTTGATCGAAAAAAGGAAGAATGCAAATATGACAAACTGTCGTATGAGCGTGCTTTCAAGAACATGAAAGAGCAAAATGATCTTTTGAGGGCTCAGCTTGAAAGTCAAAAAGAAAAGGGTGAGGAAACTAAGCTTGCAAAACCATCGACTTCGGAGAAACCAAATGTTTCAAACACGGTTCAAAAACCAAAAATGTCAATTTCACGGTTTGCTCCAAAAGTCGATGAGAAAAAGGATTTGTCAAAACCAGTCACTCCACCACCCTTGCCCAAGGAAAAGGTAATGGAAAAGATTGTTGAAAAACAAAATTTGTTTGTTGAAAGAAACAAAAATGTGATTTCACCTGGCTCTTCTAAGTATAGTACACCAAATAAGACAACAAAAACTGTTAATGAGTCTGTTGGTTCTAATGACATGGTCCTCAATCATCATCTAGAAGAAGCTAGAAAAAAGGCACAACATCGAAAAAACGGAATTTTAGGTGCAAAACCTAGTGTGATGAATTCTACACGATTCCAAAGCACCGCTAGTAGTAGTAAACCATTACCTAGGAACTTTCAACAAAATACTAGGGATTGGCTTGCATCTAAGAGTAGTGGCACAAAAGAGTATGCTAGGAACGTAGAATGCAACACAAAGAATTCCAAATCAAGTGTCAAGACACAATCCACTAAGACACCAAATCGAAACAAGCCCGTTGATAAGAAGCAAGAGGTTAAGAAACCTAATAGGTGGATATCTAAAGAATGTAATTTTTCCAAGACTGAGACTTCCGCTGCATCTGATAAGAAAACTACATCTAGATCTTACCTTAGGTGGATTCCTACCGGGAAAGTTTTCAAAACCGTTGGTCTTAGATGGATTCCCACAGGGAAGATTTTTGATAGTTGCACCAAGACAAATAATAGTGATAATCTTCAGGATAAGGAAGTAGAAACCACAACAACCGTTGATAGTCAACACCCGCAGAGTGATGCTTCATGTACTTCTAACACTGTTATTTGTGAAACCTCTTCGTCTTTGGTTGCAGGTGCTTCAACTATCTCAGAACCCAGTTCTTCAAAGGGTTCAAATTCTGTAAATTCTATAAAATCATTCTTTCAATCTTCTATTTTTGATTTTCCATTTCTTTTATAAAAACAAAAACAAAATACAAAAATATAAAATTTTCAAAAAATACAAAAACAATATAAAATCAAAAAATCCAAAAATATTCTTCTTACGACATGTCTCTCGTATAAATCAATATTCTGTACGTTTCTAGAAATGTCATTCAACAATGATACGGACATGTACAGATGCTTGAGCGGGAGTTCTTTTTAATGTTTTTTCTAAAACATGTCGTTTCTCAAAATTTTCTTTCACTATGGCTTTCGTATACTTCAGTACGAAACCCGTACGTTCAATGATGACTTCTGATTATTTTCAAATCAAGGACTCGTACGTTCGATGACGAACTCTTTTTCAAAAAGTTCGAGTCTAAACAAACGAAAAAGATTTCAAGAATAAACTCGTTTCAAACAAAATTCTTGAGCACTTTTTCAAGATTGTTCAAAAGATTTCTCAAAATCTCTCAAAATGAGTGCTCAAGAAAACTCCCTCTAAACCCTTAAATTGATTTTAAATGAGCTATCATTAAGGGGGAGTATAAACAACAAAAATGTTCCAAATTCATGCAAATCTGTCTTTCTCTCCAAAAAGTTCTTTATTAATCAGTTGATATCAAAAATATCACGCTATGCTATTTTTGAGGGGGAGAAGACATGATTAAAATGTGATCAAAGATGTTTAAAGTTGGTGACTGAATCTCAAAAGAGCTCGACTCAGTAAGTACCAATGAATTGACGAAGCTTAAAATGTCAGTAATCGAAAAGACTTGTCCTGGACGGGTAATAATTTCAAGCTAGTTTAACTAGTGATGTAAGCGTGTCTCGAATAGGACTTGTCTGAGTAGAATGTACCGTATCGAGAGACTTTCTTTGGACTTGACCAGGACGGGTAATAATTTCAAGCTAGTCTAACTAGTGATGTAAGCGTGTCTCGAATCGGTCATGTTCGCTGAAAGTGGATCAATTCATAAAGTGCAAACTCCTTACGCATGTGCAAATTTCTTAACAATCCATGAGCACATGTGAAGGGGGAGTCCTTCAAATGAAATGCAAAACTCTCGAAGTGTTAACAAAGTATGTTTTATTATTATAAACACTTTGAGAGATTTTCACAAATGGTTTGATGGCAATTATAGGATAGTCATGGAGTTATAAGGTGACTAAGGTTAGGAAAAACCGTCCTATGATCCGCCAGAGTCGGAGGGATCTACCCAAGGACAATTCCAATAGATTAGAATTAGAAGTCCTTAGGTATGATTGAAAAAAGGAGAAAATGAGAAAGGAGAAAGAAGGGGTTGAAGAATTAAAAAGAAAAGTTATGAAAAAGGGTGAAAAGAAATAGCCCTCCAAATGTTCAACCTTAGGGCAGACACCGGGTACAATTCATATGCTACTGGTTGTTACTAAGGTGACACCGGTATTGAAGACAAAGACGTCATGGACCCAGTGACGCACTGCACTAAACCTTCTTAACCACTCAAGTTCTCTTAAAAGAGCTTGTTTCATTCTCACGGGGAACCGGTGCAATCTATCGACCTGTCTCTTAGAGATGGTTGATATTGAAGCAGGAGACCTCTCCCTAATCTCCGCATAGGAAACCAAATGTGCACTTATCGAGTCTAGAGCCCCGAGATTCATCAAAAGATCTCATAGGAACACATGATATTTCTACACTGGTTGTTCAACATTAAGGACGCCAGATGTAAGCTTAAGAGTCCTACGCAGATCTTAGCAATCTGCCAGAACATTTATGAGAGGAATCACATCTGTGATTCTCAATGATTGAATGGAAATTCCTGCCAGGGTCAACATCAAGCAGCCCTGACAGCAGGTCACTTCGATAATTCTTTATGGGTTATGCTTAGTGTTCGCGGTGGTTTCAAACGGTCTACAGTCGTGGAGTGATCCCCAGCGACTCACCCAGTCATTGAGCTACTTAGTAGGTCTCGTAAGCTCTTTCGGGAGTATCTGACATGGGAATGGCCTTGGTAAGGGTTAGAAGGAGTCTTCACACTATGCTGTTGACGATCTCTAATTCTTATCTGTAAGTACCGGATGTTTTATTGCTAACTGTTTATGTGCAGGGACACTTCATCTCCATGGCGACAGATTCCACATGCTCATACATACATCTGGAAGTTAAAGAAAGCTCCCTCGAAGATCTATACAACACAAAGTTCAAAGAAAGATTCTACGCCAAAAAGAAGAATCTACAAAGTATAAAGACTAAAGATCAAAGTGAAAGAAAGGGAACTACGTGCATATGAATATCAAAGTCCAAATATGTATGAGCATGTTGGAATGGCAAACAACCACCACAGACGCAGAAGTGACGGAAGGCAGATAACTCCACATCACAAAGGAACAAAGAACGATGAAAAATCAGTTATCAAAGATCACAAAGCATGAAGGAACAAAGACTAAAGACTATTCTACAACGACACACAAAGTTGAAGACAAAGAACACGGAAGACCCACTCACGTGGAGCATCATTCGAATGACCAACCCTTAGGGGGAGATTGTTAGCATTAAAAATATGTATTATGAAGTGATGGTCATTCTCATATTGTAACTTTGTGTCGTGTGTTAAGATTAGTAATAGTTTAGTCATTGGGCCTTGGACTTGGCAAGCTAATATGTTATATGCTATGTTTCATAAGCCTAGTTATCTAACCATGTAACCAAGTCCAAGCCCAAGCCCATAGAAAGCCCATAGGGCATCTCATGTATCTTACTATTTAAACACCTCAAAGGCTCATTTGAGGTGTGTGCTTGTGTGTGTTTTCTTTGAATAAAAGCTCTCATATTTCCATCTCTCTCTATTCATACGAATCATATACATACTACAAGTCACCATCTTTCCATCTTTCATCTCTTCTTCATCTTTGCTTATATTGTGTGTGATAAAGTTGTGTAATCTAAGGTCCTACAGGTTACATGTTCATGGTTCCTTGTTTCTCAGCTGAATCACATTTGTAAGCTTTTGTTCAACATTTTTTTCTTTCACTGTATTAGTTGGTATTTAAAGATATTATCTGTGTTTCTGTGTTGAATTAGTATATTAGAGTTATAATATAGCTTAATCTTATTTACTTGTTTGAGAGTTTTCTTAGTTGTTAAAAATTTCATTTTCTAAATCAATATAGCATATTTGACAAATCTGTTTTTATTGCTTGTAGAATTGAAGTTTTATGTTCAAGTGAGTTTATAATAGGTTAATAATCAGTTAGAAACCAATAGTTTGGATTAAATTAGTGTTTAGTAGTGTAAATCTCAAAACAGTCTAGTTAAAGGGTTGTTTGGCACAGGGGAGCAACCTGTGTATTTGTGGTATTTAGCGATCAAATCTTACCTTGACATGTTTTATTAGGTTCTGGTACCACAGATTAGTCATAAAAATTAGAGGTCATTAGTGAGAAAGTCAAAATCCAACTCCATATTCCTTGACAGTTAACTGTCAAGGATATTTGTCTCAAAAACCCACCCATAAGCTTATATCTTTAAGCTTTAGCTTATTTTAGGTCTATCATAGCTTATTATAACTTAATCAATCAGTTAGAAGTGTTAGAATCTCAAGAAAGTCAAACTAAGTAGTTTTGTTCAAAAGTCAAATTTACATTTCTCAGATTTTCTCAAAACTTCAAGGAATTTTGTAGATTTGTGTAATAGGTTTTAGAATCTGAAATTTGTTTTAGTAATTGTCTATCAGCTCAACTTTATTTTCTCATAGTTGTTATATTTTTAGGATTTTTTATCTGGGCCCCACTCAACCTCAAAATCACTTGCAGGGGAGGAACCCTGCCCTGCACCAGCAGACCTCACCCATCACCACCACTTTGGTGGTGATTTGTGACCACCTCAGTGGGCCCCAGACCTCCAACTTAGTTCCTTACAACCCCCCTCCTAGTAGACTCTTAGTGTTGACCTTTTGTTTGACCTGAAACCCTGTGGACCCCACTTTGTTTTGCTCCTAAACTCTGTCCCCATTCTGTGTCCTAACTGAGTTTTTGGAATAGCTTATTCTTGCTTATCAGCTTATCTACTGAGCTTATTTGGTAAATTCTAGCTTAGACAAGTCCAACATACTTATTAGAACCAGAAAATACCAAGGTGGGTCCCTCATAAGCTCATTTGAGCTTATTTGCCTTTCCAGTCAACCAAAGTCAACTGTGGTAGCATTAAGCTTCCACAGTGCTTATTATTAGCTTATAAAATAGTTGTTTTTACAAAAGTTATATATTTTTAAGTATAATTTAGTTTTGTAAAAGAAAAATCCAGAAAATACAATATAAAAATAAGTGATAGTTTCTATTTAACTTAATTTAATTTTAATTTTCATTTTTAGATTTTTATTAAGTAAGTTGTGTTTTTATATTTTTAATAATTTCCTTTTAGGTTAAAGTATTTTTAATAATTTTCTCAGATTTTTATTTTGTAATTTAGTATTTATTATAATTAATATTAGTTTTATTAATAATTAATTAATAAGTAAGTTATAAATAGCATAATTAATTTTTATAAGGTAACACCTATTTTTTTATATTTTTCCTAGCTTTTAGATGTTATAAAATAGTTTTATAAATTTTCTCATAATTTTCTAAGTTAATTTAGTATTATTTGTAATTTAAATTAGTTTAAATAATTTAATTAATATAAATAGTTTTTAATTAATAGAAAATGCATAAAAAGACAAAAATATTTATTTTTATTTTTTATACTTTCTTCAAGTTCTAATTTAAGTTTAGAAATTATTTTTGTAAGTTTTTAGTTTAATTTGTAGTGTTTATTATTTTTAGTTTTATTTAAATTAGTTTTAATTAAATAGTTAAATAGTTATTAATTAAATAATTAATAATAAATAATAAAATAATCTAAAAAATAGTTTTATTTTTAATTTAATTTTCTTTTAAGTTTAAGTTTATAGAATTTTCATTTTTAACCCTTTTAGTTTATTTTTCTTAAAACTCACCTTTTTCTCAGTACGCAATCGCGTCTGATTTTAATTTGGTGTACTTTTAAAACGTTTTAGATATCTAGGTTTTACGTAATCATTAATATAGTTAATTTAAGTTATAAAACCCTAGTTTAATCACACACACACACACTTATACCTTTCCTGTTCACATTCACTCAATCACAGATTCGTTTATAATAAAACATCGCACACCTCGTTGGGACATTACGACCCAGGGAAACACTGTATTACCCGGAAGCATTTACCTTGATTAGTTTGACTTTACTATTGACCATTCACAAGTGGTTGAGAAATAAAAGTTGACTGTTTGAGGTGAATCAATACATTTCATTGTAATTGAGATAAGTGTTCTTTTAATTCAATCAATATGTCTATGTGTTGGTTGTCTATATCTTGTTCTTATCTTAATTCCATCATGCTAGGCTAGATCTATCTTGTGTTTGCTTAGATCTAATGAAACCTAGATGTTAATTATGTGTTGATTACTTGTTTATACTTGTCTTGGATGAATGATTTATATGTTAGGCTTAAGAAAACTGGCAGATCTCCAATTGGTAACATGCTTGAACGTCTTAAGAAACATGAACCGACGCGCACTAGGTCTTTATTGGTTGTATTTAATGCATGAGCCACTGTTTACATTCCCTATAGTTGTGCTGGGCTTGGTGTAGGAGGAGATAAGAGCTCATAGAATTGGGGAGTTATGTGTGCCACCCCATGAATGGTATTAAGGAATACGATCCGTCATCCATGCAATTATAACAAGTAATTAACGTGTAAAAGATGTCTAGGGAGTAGCGAAATCTAAGTAAACACATTTTCTCCAAATACTGCTCTCAACTTTAGTATAAATTAGTTTATTTTTATTTTTAGTATTTTATTTTGATTGCATCTTAGTATTGGGTTAGTTGATTAGCAACTAATTCCGCCCAAATCCTTCAAACCCGAGATTTTAAATTGCTTTCTAAAAAATATAAAAATACAAAAATAATCATCCCTCACCTTTAGAACTAGTATTTAGGCTTTCTAATCCTAGCGACACTATTCCTAGCTGAACGATCAATCTCCCGGTACTTGTCACTATACTATACTACAACGATCAGGTACACTGCCTGGTGGGGGTTGTAAGCTTCTCGAGATCCCTCGAGAGGTAAAGCCTGGTGCAATTCCCACGCATCAAAGGGGAAAAGTGGAAAACTGAATTTTCAGTCAATCCCCATTTTGCCCTTCTATACTAGAAGGGTGAGAGAAAATGAATTGTGTAATTAATGCTCTTATTAAAACACCCCTTACTAAAAAAAGTACAATAAAATTTTCACAATATACAATTTAAACAAGCTACAACATAATATAAAATATAAAATAATTAAATACACTAATTAATGTTATTTTTAAAACACCCTAAAATGAAAAGTATATGTTATTATACACATTATACAAATCAATAAAACACACAAAACTTTATACAAGCTAACAAGTTGATGTTGCATATAGTTTTGAAAACTGGACCGGACCAACGGGTTCAACTTGGAAAAACATATAGTTTTGAAAACTGGGACACGACGGGTTCAGTTATTAAAAGCATGACTCGGTTTAAATCGACCCATTTTTCGACCGGAACGGTTCAACCGGGTTTCAAAACATTATGTTGACATGAGCTTAAGTATCAAAGTCAATAAGTCAACAAAGTCAATAAGTCAATAAGTCAACACATTTAATTCCTAAATCTTTAAATTTTTATTAGAGGTGGCAAAACGGGCGGGCACGGGCTAAAATGGCACGGGTTAAAACGGGCACGGGCTAAACGGACAAAATATAAATCGGGCCAAACGGGCACGGGCTAAAACGAGCAAATTATAATTCAACTATTAAAAACATTCGGAACAGTCCTAAAAACCCCTTTAATTCATCTTGTAAAAAAAGATCAAGCATCTAAGTCTTAACTATATTTAATAATTTTTTCTTAAAAAAAAATAGAGTATTAAATAAATAAAAATGCAACTAATTAAATATATCTATCAATTAATTAGAGTATTAAATAATTATGCATAAAATAGTTAATAAATGAGATAAATTAAAATTAAAATAGTTGGAATGTTTTATAGTTATCAGTGACAAGTGAATTGGTCGGAAAAAAAATGAGAGTAATTGCTTGAAAATTGAATTGTGTGATTCGAAAGCCCATTTAATAATATCTGTTTTTATCTTTTGCCTGTAAGAGCCCATCAAATAAATGCAAGGGGGTAAAAAACGCCCCAAACTTTTAAAAAAGTGTCAAAAATCGCCCAAAAATTACAAATTGGGCAAGATTTACCACCCCTAACTTTTATTATTTTTCATTTATAACCCATAAACTTTCTTTTATTACTAAACGATCTGTCGTTATAAAATCCCGTTGCTATGCACGGGTATTCGTCTAGTATATATAAAACTTGCAAACCTAATATGTAACACACCCCAAAAACATAATGAAATGATATTAGTAGTCCATATCACTTTAAGTTAAAAATGTTCAAATGTTTTATGTCATACCGGGGCGTGCCATGTTGTTAATTACACAATATAAGACATTAATGCCTTGTAACAAACTAGCTAATTAAGACATTTATCATAAATACCTATGAGTCTTGACACTTTTAATATTAATTTATTTTGTAGATATTTATGGCTTGATCAGCTCGTTATAAAACTTATGAACAGGGAGGGTTTATAGGTAGCTAGGAGTTCTCGTGGCATGCATAATTAAATTTGTTTCTATGCCAATCTTGTTTTGCATGTAATGATGATAGACTCAAATAAACATCAAGTTGATACATTTTTAAAATGATAAATATATGCAAACATATATAAAGTGAGTATAAATAACTAGGGTTTTACCTCAAATCAACAGGAGAAGAAGGCCAAAGAGAAGCAAAATCTTGCATGGGGTGACAATTTAGCTTCAAGAAATCTCTCCAACACAAAATACCATCATTGTTCTGGTTAAAACTTGTGCCATATCTAACCGGTGCATACAAATCCGAAGACATGTATCGTTGTCTCTCTTCAAATGGGAGCTCGAAAAACCTTTTGCTCACATCTATCATCTTACCAATAACCTCATTTCCAATTCCATGGTTAACCAACTGCATAAACATCAATTAATTAGACCACATTCATAATTAACTAGCTAGTCCAAAAGAAAGTACACAAATGCATCATATCGGACAGTATATTATAAGTATATACCTGAAAAAACCCGAACTCCTGACAAGCTTTCAAGAGGGATGCAAGGACTTGTGGTTTATCTGCACCTCGAAGCTGAGCAAAGTTGATAACCGGAAGGTCAATGCAACCCTCAACGACTAAACATTGTGGCCTTTCGGGTTCGGGAAGGATGTACTTGTTTGGAACTTGTGTGAGCCCATTGTCACACAAATGCTTAACACCTTTTTGATACATATTGTTTTTTTGTTGAAGATGAACGGCGGGTTGAACATGCAAAGACATTATCGTTATGTTTCTTATTTGTTATAGATGTGAATATGTGATACGAATGATATTATATAGCGTACTAACGTTATGGATTAAATATTTAATTTGGGTACGACTGATTCTCGTAATATGGGTACGTACATGCAAATGTGAGTTGACTTGGTTTTAGTCAGCATAAGGGGTCGGTTTTGGCTATAACTTTTGGACTTACGTGTTTTTCTATGAAGACTTTCGAATTTCAACTCAATCTCCGAATTTGGTACATGCAGCCAAGGAGCTCGTGTTTGAACAATGGGATTCGAATATAAATATATTTCAACTTGTATAAACTGGCATAAATCCAATGTCTTTATCTAGTACCACCTTAAAATAAAGACATTATTGTATGCAAACAATTGAATCCAATGTATTTACCTCGAGTTAGGTACAATTCCAATATCACATCCGTAAGACATCGATGCTTACATATATAGACAGTTGCTTTTCGAATGTAATATTAAATTACAAGTTCATGTATATCATGTCTACTTAACATAAAATTATATTCGATGTTACTTTTTTTTTGGGCGGATAAATTAAGAACATATATTGCAGTTGGATCTCGAGAATCTATGAGAACACTAAGAGCAACATTACAAGATTAACTCGACTGGATCAGTGGATCCTAAGATTGAACTTGCTATCAACATAATGACTTTGTAAGCAATGGATAGTCTAACACGACTAAATTGATCCTTGAACTTGAAACCTTGAGATACATACCACCCTTGAACTTAGCCCTTGAGATTCAATTTGAACCCGTGAGATTACCCTTGAATCAACAAAAATATTTGCATTAATAAAACACACCCTCTACTTGGTTTATAAATGTGTAATTATGGTTATACAACAATATTGTAGATGTAAGGGTCCGTTTGGTTTATAAGTAGGTTTTCAATAGGATTTGAATTTGGTGTAGATTTAAAAGAGAGAAATTGTATTTATTTTATTAATTTAATAATAAGATTTGATTTTAAAATATTATTTAAAAATAAAAGAAGGTATATATGTGTGAGAGAAAAAGAGTGATACTATGTTGTAATAAAAGTGTGAAAGAGAGAAAACCCATCATCCCCTTTTACTTTTACTTTTGGTAGGTCTTCTTCACTATTTAAATGTTAAACCCTTAAAACAAACAACAACTTCACCATAAATACCAAATCCAAATCCAAAACCCACTAACCAAACGGGCCCTAAATGTGTACAAGTAAGAGGTATAAGACTAGAATAAACTTAGTGATGGTTATAAAATATCGACAAAAATACACCGTTGGTCTCTAAACTTCCCACGAAACATCGCCATGTACCCTAACTTTGCAAAATCGTCGCCATGCATCTAAAACTATGAATTTTGAGGCCGAATGCGTCCCTTGACCCGTATTAGCTTGGTCAATGCTCAGTTTTGGTCATTTTTTCAAGGGCAATATAGTTCAACCACATTTATAACTCACATATGGTTAATGTCTAACCTGACATTCTATTAAATTCTATAAAATCAACAACGCGGCACACATACATTCAATCAAAATAACTAAGAATGGCACAAAACGATAAGGGGAAGGCTTTGTACAGTGGGTTGAGGAAAGAGGATTGCTCCAAGGAAGACCGTTTGGGCGTTAAGAAGGGAAGGAAGAGGCTGTCGACAATGTGTTAGCAAAGTTTGATAATTTGGAAACAAGGATTACAAAACTTGAAGCTCTGTTTAAATATCTAAAGGAAAGTAAGGAAATGAAGGAAAATGGTGATAAGGAAAGTTGTGGGTCTAGCTAAGTGTATGTTTAGATGGTAGTGAAGTTTGTAATGGTTGTCAACATGAGATCAATCAATAAAAATTTGGGTTTTGAATAAATGATAGTGTTTGGCAATCAATATTTTGCTTGTTGTTGTTAATTCTTTAGTGTGACTGTTACAAGTCAATTTGGCATTTTGATTATTAGATGTCTAAGTAATTAAACGATTTGCCTTTTTAACTATAGTGGGTGTTTGGATTAGCATTTGCATATTGGAGTTACATGTTAAAATATGTAAAGCATTTACATTTTTAACCCATGTAACCTTTTACAATTACTGGGTATGGTTTGGACATAGGTTCATCAAATGTTAAGTGACCACTATGTTTGGTTTTGCTGATACAAAGGTGTGATCGATTGTGGTGAGTATACCATCACATTTAGCATTTGGTTAGTTTGACTTTTTAAAGGTCAACGACTATCTAATATGTATAGCCATAAAATATAATGTATAAGACAACATAAAAATGACTTAACACATTGACTTTTTAGCATTTAGCATTTGGTTAGTTTGACTTATAGTAGTCAACTGGGCAAACAATGTCTGATACAACATGAAAATGAGTTAAAACATTGTCTAATACAAGGTTCTACTGATAATTAACAAAAATGGAAAAGACGATGCGGCCTCTACTGCACAACCTTCACCTGATGAACCTTCTAACGATGTACATAATGGAACTCGATGATCAACATACAAAAATATTAATCCTGTCACTGATGGTCAAACTGCAAATGTGCCTGGAAAAACAAGTATACAAACACCAAATATTCAAGTTATATAAGGTATAATTGTTGTAACATAATAAAAAACACAAGCCATGCAATTCAAATTTGAAACCTTACTTAGGATGGCTTGTTGGCAAAAAGGGCCAGTACGCAATTGGTAATCTTTTCACTACTTTTAAAACGTTTGTTAGGACCACTAGGCACAACATCACAATCACCAGCACCATCAGCAATGTTTTCACCATCAAAACCAGGAAATTCAACCATTATAGCCTTCCCGTTCCCATCAAAACCTCGCTTATAAGTTTTTACAACTTCCTCGCCCTTTTCCTCTTGCAAAACGTCCTCTTCCAGAATCAGCTTACCATTTCCTTTATTATTGATGCTTTTGTCATGGATAACATCTTTTTCCTGTTGGATAACAACACCAACCTGCAATTTGTTCTTATCTATACCCTTCCATTTACGGCGAGTCATAAAAGGTCTCCCACTTGACATTCTGAAGTTAGCATCTTTCTCTACCCAAGCCACAACCTCAAAACCAATGTTTTCCAAATAAAATACTGCTAACATCATATAGCTTAAGGACATCTTGGTCCCTATAAATCAATTGCAAACCATTTTCTAGCGATTTATTTGGATCACAGAAAAACACCGCCCATTTTGGTTCCTTAATCTCTAATAATAGATTATCTAGGGTTGAACTAAAGATACCCCAATCATACCTAAAATCACTAACAGTAATAATGGATCCTCCTTCATACCTGAATGGGGTATATTCAAATCCCCCATTTGTGTGAATCTGGAACAACACTTCTCCTTCTTCTTCTAGTTCTGTACATTTAAATGTTGCCACAAATATGTTCCTTTCCATTTTCCTATAACTTGCATCAACGGTGTTTCTCACAATGTGGAATGACTGATTTTTCTATGTATTGGGTATTATGAAACTTTTTAGGGTTATGTTGGTCGGGTCATTGGGTCAGGTTTGTTGGGGAGTAACCCAAACGAAAAACTTAAGCGTATTGGAGAAGTTTTGTCTAATTTCGCCGTTGGTCCCCAACCTTGCCAAGCTTGCCGCGTGTATACTTAAATTTCCCGCCATTTAATAACATTACTCTTTACGATATACTACATATGCGATTGCAAACTAAAAACCGTAAACAAGTAAAGCAAAAATGTAAAATCCAACTATTTTATTAGTCATCATCATCCCAAAGAATTTACATCTTCATTACATAAACCAATAAAAATAACAAGTGAATTTTTTGATGGGAGACTTGATATTCATAGTGGGACACTTGAGGTCCTTTTGGGGAGGCACATACCAATGTTTCCTCTTATTGCTGCTGCTTACCTTTGCCGCAACAAGACCGAGTACAACATTTGTAACCATTTTACTTGGTTTTGGACTTTTATGAACAAGGGTGCTAATAGGTTGTGCATTTGATGCATCAACTTCTTTTCCTTTAGAACTGGTATCTGGAAATACAACGAAAACACAAGGACATCAGATTTTAACCATTACTACTATCCTAATTTTCAATCACTATGTCAATGACACAAATAGAGAAAACTAAACTAACCTTTGATCACTTTGCCTTCTTTGGTAAATCTGCATAAATCTTCAAACATCTTATCAAACATTTCATCACTTTCTAACCAACTATCACCATATTTTGCCTTCACATACTCTACCATCTTATCCGTCACTTGTGGCTTACTAAGCTCCATGTCTGCCATTCTTTGGATTTTTATTTTCTTTTTTTTTATGGAACAAATATGGGTAGCTTGTTGAGGGTTGTTTTGAGTATATGTTGTAAAAATCATCGGGACTTACTAAAAAATCAACGGTAAGTTGTAGGTTTAGTAGTTCTCGCGAAAAAATTAATAAGCGTATCAGAGAAGTTGTCATCAAGTTGCATAGTTAAAAACTATATTAGAACACAGTTGGTCCATGAAGTTGAATGTTGTGTTAGACATTAACCATATGCGAGTTATAAATGTGGTTGGACTATATTGCCTTTGGAAAAATAACCAAAACTGAGCGTTGACCAAGCCAATATGGGTCAAAGGACGCATTCGGCATCAAAATCCATAGTTTTGGACGCATGGCGACGATTTTGCAAAGTTAGGGTACATGGCGATGTTTTGTGGAAAGTTTAGGGATCAACGGTGTATTTTTGTCTAAAATATCCATAGAGGATACTTACATAAGTGTCAGAGTAAATTACTTCGTTCGTTCTTGTGGTTTGCTCCAAATCACTACCGTAGTATATGATCTTCTTTTTTCGCTTTTTTGCTCCTAATGGTTTACATACTGCATGCTGTCAGTCCTTATCGCTAACTGTCGTTATCTTCTCCGTTAGCTCTCAATCGTCAAGTGACAACGTTAGTCCATTAACAAACGATCGTTTGCAACGTTAGTCCTTTATACTAACGACCGTTTCAAAATAAATCAAATTTTGGTTTTCTTAAAAAAATTATTTTCTACACGGTTTTATCGTTTTCACCTGTTTTCATGCCTTTCGTCCGTTTTTATACATTTTCATTCGTTTTTATACGTTTCGTCCGTCTTTATATGTTTTCATCTGTTTTTCTTACTTTTTAATTCGTTTTTATCTGTTTTTATACGTTTCTTACGTTGTCATATAGTTTTTATCCGTTTTCATGCGTTTTCATCCATTTTTATATGTTTTCGTCTGTTTTTATACGTTTTCGTCTGTCTTTATACATTTCCATCTGTTTTTCTAACGTTTTTATACGTTGTCATGCGGTTTTATCTGTTTTCCTCCGTTTTTTACACTTTTGTCCGTTTTTCTTACGCTTTCTTTCATTTTTATTCGTTTTCGCTCGTTTTCTTACGTTTCTATATGTTTTCTTACATTTTTGTCTGTTTTTATATGTTTTTGTCCATTTAAATATGTTTCATATGTTTAATACATTTTTCATGTGTGCTCATACGTTTTTATCTATTTTTATTCGTTTTCATATGTTTTTATACACTTTCACCCATAAGAAAATCTAATAAAAAAGCAAAAATATATAAAAACAGGTGAAAACAGATAGAAACGTATTAAAACGAATAAAAATGCAAGAAAACCGAATCAAACAAACGAAAACGTATATAAACGGATGAAAACGTATAAAAACAGGTGAAACATAAGAAAACGAGCGAAAATGTATAAAAAAAAGATGAAAATGTATAAAACGGATGAAAACGTATAAAAATAGATGAAAACAGATAAAAACGTATAAAACCGAATAAAACGCAAGAAAAATGTATATAAACGGATGAAAACGTAAGAAAAACGGCAAAAGCGTAAAAATAGGAGAAAAACGTATAAAAACAGACAAAAACGTATAAAAACGGAATTAGGTGTAGCTATATTACAAGCTTATGGTTTTACAATCTTAATCTGTATTTACTTCAATGATGCTATAAATCTCTATTAAAGTGGTTATTTATTTATAATTGAACAAAAGCGAAGAGGTGAAGCAGCTTTGCTGAATTGCAGAGGTGAAGGAACAAGAACTTCCCTCGAATCGATAAAAAGATTCCGAGCACGTCTGGTCAAAGTATATCTTGTCTTTACCACGAGCCATTTTCCGGCTAACAAGAATTGAAGTTTTGCAACTCGGAAAAGTCCGCGAAGTTAAGGTTTTGTATGTATCATATACTTTCGATCGAGCGACAACTTCTAAGGAATGTCTTCATTCCCCTTTGAAAGAAGTAAAAAGAATTGTGAAAATTCCGATTACATTACCGCATGCCAAAATGCAATTTTGAAAAGCAAGTCAGAAAAAAGCATCGTTGAGATAATACTTTTCATCCTAATCTCATCTACTGAAAAAGGGGCCCTTTTGATCACCTGAAGATTTTTTTAGGCGAAAATGGCATAATTATTACCGTGAGGACTGAGCTGCCAAAAGAGATTATCCACCCTAAAAAAAAAAAAAAAAAAAAAAAAAAAAAAAAAAAAAAAAAAAAAAAGAGAGAATTTGAACCGGCCTTTCCATTGATAGTCAAAACCGTGAAAACGTATAAAAACATACGAAAACGTATAAAAACGTAAGAAAACACATGAAAACTGGTGAAAGCAAAAGAAATCTGTCACACCCCCAATTTACCTGACTTGCAGCGGAATGGAATACCTGGGGGTGTCTGTCATAGCATCACAGTTACAGTTACATTGAACGACCTAAAGTGTCGTTTGGAAAATACTGCATTTGATCATTGAAATAATCCAGAGTTTACAAAATGAGGCCCCCAAAATGTGTTGCATGTTTATGAAAAACAAGTCCTACTAGATCAAACGTTTACATAAGTGCATGAAATAATGATGAGACGCGTCGACCCCGCGACTCCATGAAGGTCCAAATGCATGTCACATGAGCTACCTTAATAACCTGAAATACATTGCTAAAACGTCAACACGAATGTTGGTGAATTCCATAGGTTTGTAAAATGTAATGACGTACGGCCACCACAAGTAAAAGTGCAAGATAAAAATCTCATGAAAATTGTACAATAGACCTTAAGCTCATGACCCCGAAGCTATGACTGATGTATGCCCCTCCCGAATGTTTTACCAGAACACTCGTAACTGTAAAAGACATGAAATGCATCCGCTTACGGTTGGTAATCATTACCACGGATGGAGGCGTCACCCTCGATAGATCTATCCACTCACTCTCGCTTACCGGCAAATTAACGGTCCATGATAATAACAGGGGGCTTTAACTGAATGGTAAGGTAACTTAAGCAATGTACATATGTTTTGGTACTTGGGCTCGTACTAAAATGATTGATGCAATGTATTCCCCCCGTGGGATTTGAAAACAATCAAAAATGTTGAATTGAAAACGGGGCTATGAAAACTCACCTTAACTGATGAAACTGTGATGAAGTGAAATGAACAACAATGAACAATTAGCTGCCGCAACCCAATATGATGGTACCATGAACATGTAATGAGCTGAAAAACAAGGTGCGCACACTAGCCGCAACCTAATATGAATGATGAACGATCTACTTTAGATCATGAAATGATGTTATGAATGTCCATGTACATGTTTCCTATACCACTCTACTCTTTGAAAAACACTTGTTGTTATCAAAAGTATATATTCCAAGACTTAGGAAAAATATGGCTATTAGAAAAAAATAAACTAGTTGTAATATATATACTTATATATATATCGTATGTACCAATGCTTGTGTTGAAATCCTCGGTTTGAAATCCTTGAAATAACGCCTTGTGGTGATGAAAATATACTTGTGTTCACTAATACGTCATTAGTTATGAATTTAGGTACTTGGTTAATATTTCTAGAAAATCTAGAATTTAGTACGTAGTGTTATTATTATTTCTAAAAGCTGCCAATTATAGAGGATTTTTGCCGATATTGAAACATGAATATCTTTGTCGTTATAAGTCCATTTTACTGGTTCTTTATATCCACGGTTACGTCTTAGTATGTAGTATTATATTTTGGAAAGCTTGACTCCTCCGGGTTATGTCTAAAGCCTCTTTTTGTCCGACGAAAAATGTCCAACAGCATGTATTTTTCCGGAAAATAGTTTTCGTCAATAAACTTGCAAAAATCATAACTTCTTCGTTATAAACTCTTTTTAATCCGTTCTTTCGCCTACGGATTCGTTTTTGAAAGTATTTTCTAAAAATTTTGCCAAAGTTTCCTTTATGTTTACTGATTTTCCTGAATTTACCAAAATGGGACAGCATGTTTATAAACTTGTTAGAAATCCATTTCCAAGGTTCAAAACTAGTTTCTACTTCAACCAAATCTCTTGCAAACTTCACAAAACTATACTAATCCTACCATACACCTTCTTAGGGTGCCATGGGTTCCTAATGACTAGTAAACAAGTTAATTTAACAGAAGAACACCTAAAACCAATTTTAGGGTTTGTATGATCAAAAAGTCTTCAAAAATAAAGTGGTATAACTAGTATGAGCATGAAATTAAGCATGAATACCATGATTAATAAGTGTTAACTAGATGAAAACATGAAAATAAATTTGAATACTCACTTTGAGATTTTAGGTGATGAGATGATTAGAAACCTTGGATTACTTGTGTTTTTGTTGGATGATTCTTGATTAGAATGATGAAATGAACAACTTTGATGCTTTGTACTAAGAAAAATAATGGTTTGATCTTGATTTATGAAATGGGTCGTGGGTTTTGGGTGAAGAAGGAAGAGATGAGAGCCTTTTGGATCTTGAAAAGTGATGTTATGATTCTTAGAAATAAGTATGTTTATGTTTTAGAGGTTTATGTAAATATATGGTAAGTTTTTATAATGTATAATACTACATAATAAAGCATGAGGTTAAAATTTACTACTTGTGGTCTTGGATGGTTTAGGGGACCGGTTTTCAATGTATAAAAGAGTAGCCAAATCGGTTTTGATCACTTAGGAAATGTAGGGTATTATTAGTTGTAGTTTAGTGTAAGTATTAGTTATAATCGGGTACCGGGTTTGCTAGAAATAAATGTTAACAAAGTTGACCGGGACTTAATAAAGTCATAAAAATGTTAAAAATATATTGGGTACAATTACTGAGTGATCGGGTGATTATTGTTTAGTTTTCACGAAAACCGTCGTAATATTCATAAGCTTACGTTATAAATAAATAAATTTCCAAAATACTGGGTAAATGAATGTTATAACTTTTATGATGATAAAATGGATATAAAAATATGTCGGGACCATTGTGGGAATATTTAGTATATTCATCGTGTTTATAAACCGGGTGTTAACGTTTATTTATAAATAATTATAAGGAAAACGTTAAATGTATCAAATATATAAATTTGAAAATCCTAAGAGTGGTATAACATGTAAATGACCTACTGATGATATGCAGACTATCTCCAGTCCGTATGAAATGTCATTACTGATAATGCATGAATTCGCACCTGAACCAATACGGTTACGCGAATTTGAATACCCGTAAACTAAATTTACGATGAAATGTATAATGCACATGAATGATGAAATCTTTTCTGGAAATGAATAGTGTTTAGTGAATAGTAAAATTTCTGAATGCTTCTCGGAATGTCAAACTGACACAAAAAATGATGAATAGTAAACTGATGAATAGTGTTTTGATGAATAGTGTTTGATGAATAGTGTTTTTCCAAAGTTCGGGAAATGACCTGAAATGGTGAGTTGTGACAAAATCGGGCAAAAACAATGAAAACCAAAATTTGAGTTAATTAGAAACGGACGTTAGTATAAATGACTAACATTGCAAATGATCGTTTGGCTAATGGACTAACGTTGCCACTTGACGATTGAGAGCTAACGGACAAGAAAACAACGGTTAGCGATAAGGACTGACAGCGTGCAATATGTAAACAATAAGGAGCAAAAAAGCAAAATAATAATAATAATAATAATAATAATAATAATAATAATAATAATAATAATAATAATAATAATCAGGGACTACGGTAGTGATTTGGAGCAAACCACATGGACGAACGGTGTAATTTACTTTATAATTTATATCCATAGCATTAACTACAAATTCTTTTACATGTGTAAGAGTTAATATACAACTTTACTTTTTGGTTCGCCTTACGTTACTGAACTTACAAAAACACAAAAGCTGAATCGTTACTGAACTTTACATGTGTAAGAGTTAATATACAACTTTACTTTTTGGTTCGCCTTACGTTACTGAACTTACAAAAACACAAAAGCTGAATCGTTGAATTTATGTTGTTATTTTTGATAAGTTCAGTAAAAAAATAAACAGTTGAGTATATTAATTGAAAAAACAAGGCTAACAACCCGTATATCCCAACATTCTAACCATAAATTACGTGTGACCATGACGATAAGTTTAGCTGGTTACATTCTAACCATAAGATTGATCAAAATTTAAATCTCAAAGAAAATGTGGTATAATAGTTTGAAAAGAAAAGAATGAAGCTAGAGGGTAGAAGCCACCAGAGGCCCAGTGTGTGAATTGAATCCAAATGTCTTGGGAGTTTTTTCAAGGTCAATTGCAGTCTTACGAGGACAATCCTTCCTTGACCAATAATGCCTTCATAAAGTCATATATGCCTTTGTTATTGTCGGTTTTTCATTTTCTGAAGAAAAAAAACAACCAAACGACAAACATACCTCTGACGAGATTTAGATGCATGCATTTTGGTAAGCAATACATATTTTGTACTAACTTTGTAAGTGTTTAGCAGAAAATATTATTACTAAGTATTGGTTTGTTGTTGCTTTCGTTATTGGTTAGTTTTGCTCGAGTCGACTCATTTACACGCCCCCGCAATTTCACTAAGCAATGCAATCGAGCAGTTATTTCACATTTTCTTAGCAAATTCTCAGAAATTCTTGGTTGAAATATTAGGCATCAGATTAGTCTTGTGGAAAGTTATGTGACACCATTTAATTTAGATACATCTTACTTACCATAATATTCAATCCCTCTTTTGTCACTCTGCATCCTTTGGTCTAATCTGCATTCAATTTGTGGTTATAAACTGATAAAGAAACTATTGTACAATGAATACAATCTTCCCCTCATTCCAACCAACCAACTATTCTCCAAACTACTAGTAAATCATAACCACCCTTCTTCAAATTCAATGAGAAAAGGTTGACCATGCTATTCCACGTACAAATAATGAAATAATCACAAATATACGATGTGACGTGATTTGTACAACCTAGTGCTTTTACATACCACTTTACGTCATTAGAAAACACAGTTAGAAATAAGTGGAGTCAGATTGACAAAAAGAAACGTAGGTAACATAGTAATTACGACAGTGTTATTATACTACAACCACTGTCCATGCTCAAGAAAGCTAAATTAGCTAATCGTATGTTGAATCTCCACTTATAACATATAATTAAATTAAAAGCTTCAATAATATCAAACCTCTTGATAGTACCTCATTACAACATCCTCTTGCAAAAACCGAAAAGTGTTTCTTTTATAAGATGGGTCCCTCGTATGTTCATTCCACACTCTTACCACATATGACATGGAAACAAGAAAACCGCTAGAACTGTGGGTTTAAATAATTGTGTGGTTTTACTCAAGTGACAGATTTTCAACAGGAAGATGGTCAGGATTTAGATCTTGAGGTGGAGCCGAAGCGTTAGAAACCTTGTGCATTATCATAGCCTCTGCTACACGGATTGCTCTTTGTGATCCTGTGATTGTTACTTTCCTGAAACAAACATATTATTTACCTGTAAGAACCATATATGATATACCGATTTTCTTTGAACGGGTAGAAAGTTGCACGCATTCTATGTTGATTCATACACACTCCTAAATCAGTTTTTATTGATAAAATTTGTATTATTAGTGTAATCAAATAAACATAGATGGTGAAGCTAATGGTAACTCTCCATTTATTTTATTGAGTGGAATTATTTCATACACCAGCTGTGTATGTTTGGTTTACACAAGCAGCTCTAGAAACTTAACAAGTGTCTAGCCATGAAATACTGCAAATGTAATTCCTTGTACAAAAGTATGGAAATTTCTAACCATTTATTTATGAACAGCTCAGCTTATCTTTTATTTCTCAAGGGTCATGCACATAATTCAAAATTTTAGCATGAAAGGTAATGGGATCTCAAGTGTGAAAACCATCTACATCATTTTATTCAATTAGGTAGATTACTATTAGAGTAATATATTTAGTAATCATATTTGAGACACTATCTAAAAAAAAAATTGAAGTGTTTGGACAAAACGATTTGGGTCAACCCAAGCCAACCTCGCCAATTCGGATCCGTACCAAAAAACAAAACATATCCAACATGCCAGGTGATTATCAAACTTTGTTCCTATGTTTCTAAAGTTAACATTTTATAAGCTGCATACCTGTCACTTGTCCCGGAAATGAAATCACCTCTTTCAGAAATCTTGATCCTAGCTCCACTAACCTGTAGGGAGGGGGATTATTATATGAAAAACTTGGGTTCAACGTACAAAAAAAAAAAAGCACCTCCTTGCTTACCTGACTAATCTCCATGATGTTCCTACCACCACGGCCCACAACAAGCCCTATATGCTCATCTGCAACACCCAGAGTCACAGAGTTACCGACATCATCCTGCAAAATACCACGAAGCTCTTTGTAAATTGAACTTTTATACGATCACACTAATAATTCCTCAATTAGGGAACATGATAAATGGTCGCCTCCAAACCTATTTGGTAAGTTTTGGCAACTTTGATCATCTAATACTAATAGTGTTGAGTCACCAGTATCATATGCAAAAATAGCAGATAAAGAGTGTGGACAGAAGCGAAGTTAGGAAGTTAATAACCTTATTGTTCTGAAAGCGGTTGGTCTGGAACTTCCCTCCGGTACCTGGTGGTCCATAATTGGGGCCATTGTAAGGTGCTGCAGAACAGCAAAATGGAAACAAAATAAGCATAACATACATAACAATATATATACCATACAGAAAGATATGTGAACCGCATAACTGAGCTGAAAAGCTGCTAAAGGAGGCAATTTGACCCATTTATAAGGGACACATTTTATCTCTAATGCGTCATGTTAATAAAATTTAAAAAACACTGCATGAACATGTCTAGTTACTGTCATCATATATTAAAATGGACTTGGGAGGTTTTTACAGTAAAACTAACTATGCATCTGAATGCTTGTGATGTACACCATAGGATGTTTATGGTGCCTGAAATGTGTAACGCCTGGCCTTTTTAGTGAACTAATTCCCTCCTTAATTTCTAAAAGAAATAAAAAAGGGTTATGTCATGAAAATGAAGATGGATTCAAGTAAAATAGAAATTATACCAGCATAGGGAAATGCGGGGCCAATGGACTGTACATAGTAGGAATCTTCAGATAATTTCAATAGAATCAGATTAACAGCTTGCATCAGCTGCTGTAAAGTGCCAATTACCGTCACCAACCTATCATTCACTCCAATATAGTTGTTATCCTGAGGAGAAATCTTGATGTTGGCTTGAGAATCTTCAATGAAGGACCTGTAACACAAAAAGATCAAAACTGGATGTCATCAAAACTTTAAATGTCAAATAAACCCACTTGACCCCACTGTAAAAATGGCATCTTAGAACATCCGTGAAATGAGATGGTAGTGTGTGTATACTAAATATATATCATTTGGCATATTTGACAATGCAGCAGGAGTGTTTTCCTAAGCTATAGCAACATGGGCAACATAGAAGCATGGCTTTTGTTAATCCCTTAACAGTGCTCCATGAGCAACAGCAAAAGATAAAACACAAAAAGCCGCACACAAAAAAGAAAGACTCCAAGAGAAGTTTTTATGAACTTATAACAGACTTGACTAAAAACTAGTACAATCGCCCTATTTACTAACAGGTGTGTGGAAATAAATAAGAAAGGTGGATATCAAAAAGGTATGTTTCAGGACGCAAATTGTAGAAAAAGCGCCAATAAAAAGTAAGAGGCTGAAGAACAAAATGAGTGGCGTTATGCCATCATGTTATGATACCATCCTCATACCAATTTTACGCCCGAGTAAGAAAACCTTTCTTTGTCAGAGACACTCCTTTCAACCATCTTTACAGCTAATAAATTCTTTCTACAATCATGAGGAATTCAATAGCCAGGAAGCAAGTACATGATGTAAGAATCATATGTACTGCTGGATTTAGTTGATGCCATAAATTAGTTTGTCTGCTGGTTTTCAGAATATGCACAAAAGACCTTTGATCTACTACAGTAAACATGTAGATTATATCTGGTACAAAAGTGTTTACTGGCAAGCTCATAACTTTCGGGGCATGTCCCCAAAATGTGATAGCCACATTATTTTGGTGTCATGGGAGTCCCACGAAGAGTGTATCCAATCTCTAAATTTTATAAATTAATACACATTACCGGAGATACCTCCGCACTTTATCCAAAAAATAAAAAATAGCACAAACGTGAAACGCCTAATACAGTTTCACACAACAGATCGATCCACTTTTCCATCGATACAGTCATTTTTTCAGTAATACTTATCCAAATGTAAGCAAGATCATAAAGGTCCATTTTGTTGTTGCACAAAAACAAAACAAAAATGCCATTTTGTATTTTGCAAGAATGTATAGTACAGAGTATTTCAACAAGAAGATGATGTATAAGACGTTACTTCCATAAACGACAATAATAACTAGAAAACTAAGAGACAACAATTATCAAACAAGCAAGTACATTGAAGTAAGTTTATAAATAGATTATATTAATTCAGTTGAAATATTTACTGCACTGAACTTAGAGCAGCATGTCTATTGTGAGAACAAATAATTTTAAAGAGTCAACCACATCAACAAGGATTGGTACACAAGTTGCAGAAATATGCTGCTAAATTTTTGGCATGGTTTATAAACAATGTACAAGTTAACTGTAACCAATAGGCACCAAACAGCGTTCACTAAATCATGAATAACGTATCTCTACTAGGAAATCTTCAAAAGCAACGCCAGAAAAATGCAGTTATTCAAAGTAACGGATAAAATGTGGTGAGCAACATTCTTACCTTATCATGGATCCGCCCTTGCCAATGATTCCCCCACAAGAGCTGTTGGGTACAATTAATCTAACTTTTGATCTTGGCTCGGCCTCGTCACCTTCTTCAGCATAAAACTGATTAAGCATACACAACATTTTGTAAGTCTTGGTACTGGCACAGACTAGCAGACGCAGATGGTGTTAGAAGGATTACCTCATTAAACAACTTAGTTAGGATAAGTTCAACAGCCTCGAGAACTTCATCAATTGTTCCAGAAACCATAATAACCCTATCAGATGTTCCTGGAAAATACTCAAAATTGCGTGACAACTGAATTCGTGCATTAGTTCGTGACTGGAAATCAGAGATTGTCATTCCACCCTTTCCAATGATTGAACCAGCTTCAGCATTTGACGCAAGAAACCTCACATATGTAGTCTCTATTCCGTCTAGAACATGAAATAAAACATTCTTACATAGAGATCTAACAATAAGATGGTGAGGACTCATGGAGATGAAGATTTGAGAAAGAAACTGGGAAATAAACATAGAGTATTAAACTGAGCTGCAAGCTTCATCAAATAATCAGATAAAGTGGCTAATTATGTATAAAGTTGAAGTCTTAAATACATGAGCGCAAGCAATGGTTAAGATAACTTTAGATAAATAATGATAATGTTGGCAGCTTAATGCAGTCCCGAGGCATAAATATTCGAGGACATGCTATATACCAAAGGAGGCAGTAAATAATATTTTGTAGACGATAAAGTGTATGGGTATAATGTTAATAAACAGACAACAGATTGTTTCCTGCACTTTTATCCAAGGCCAACTCCTATGCTTTGCCTTGGAGTTTCTAGTCCAGCTAGGGCTCTATGGGTGTGTGTTCGAGTTGCAAATAAAACACGTCTGAATATCCCAGAGGTGAAAGAGGCTTGGTTTAAAATTGCGCGCATCGTTGCGCTCACATCGCGCATCAGAGTGATGCGTTTGAAAAAACGCAACGCGAAACCTGATGCGAGGTTGTTCCTGGATGCGGCCTAATGCGAACGCATCACATCGCAACGGTGTATTGCTCGCATCGGACGCAATGGACGCATCACTTCGCAACAGTTTTAATTTTGACTTTTATAGTTTAAGTTGACCTTTTATTTCTAGTCAAACCATTAAGTTGACATATTTCATGTTATAACAGTCAGTAATATCATTATGCACGTAATTATTCCATATTTAATCATTTACTTGTAGAGTAATTTAAGTAGAAATATTATATATTTTTTATTTATTACCTATCGCCGCGCGTCCGTGATGCGCTCGCAACCGCATCGCGCATCACGCATCGGTCTTTTGGACCTCGAGCGCAACGGATCGCCGCACGCAATTTAAAACCAAGGAAAGAGGATCACAGAGACTAATTGGAAAAAGAGCGCAAAACCAGATATAAGAAAAGTTGCATCTATATGAATTCTCCACAGCCAAATCCTCTTGTGTAGTTGTACCTATCCTTCTTGCCATTCCTATTTGAAACTCGCATCTGAGTTTTGATTTTTTTTCCCTCCCCTTCTCAATTGCGTCTGTATAACTTGTTCAGGGTAGCTTGCCGCTTAATTTCTTTAAATAAAAGTTTGCTTCTTTTTGTATTGTACATTTATTTGTCATTGCTCAGATCTTGGTCCTATGGACTAATCAAAGCCATACCTCATTAATGTATATGGAATTCAATCTCCTATTTAATCATATGTTGTACTGAAATATGAATGGAAGTCCATTTTTTTTTTTTTTTTTTTTTTTTTTTAAATAGTACATGGATTATACTGTCAGCCAGTAGCTTGAATTAACGGAAATGCATTCAAATGATCAGTATCTATTAGCTGCTAAATACAATGTGATATTTTACTCTAAACTATATGAATGTATACAAGCTCAAAACTTCAAGCAGGTCCCTCATGTGTTCCACTGATACGTGCATTTCGTCTAAGACATAATATTTACGAACATCAAAGGGTGTGTTTAGCACGGAGCGTTCTGGAGCAATTTGAAGAGCCTCGCGTTTAGCGTTTAGGCTATAAAGCTTGTTTAGCAACTAGCAGTTAGCGTTCACAAATTTCTTAAAAGCTACTTTTTCTAACGCTACTAAATAGAGATGTTCAAATTCTAACGCTAATTTTATGTCATTTTACACATTATAATTACAGCATTAAGTTTTTGGTAACATAGACGTGGCAATAATTATAATGTGTAATATGACATAGTCGCGGCAGAAAAAGTAGCTTATAAAAAATCTGCAAATGCTAACCGGTTATTGCCTAACAAGCTTAGCGCTACAAAAAGTGAAAGAGCAGCGGTGATTTTCAAAAACGCGTGCATTATGATTATTATATATAAGTAGCCAAAACTCTAGAGATAACTAGGCAAAAACTTGTCATTTACCTATCACACTTTATGAATAAACCAATAATTAAAAAAAAAAAAAAAAAAAAAAAATTGAGTGGGTCTTGCTATTACTAATTAGTAGTAAAATAACACATCCATTTAAATACACTCACCCATGTGACATTTAATTATGCTAAATTAGGCCGAATAATACATCTTAAATACAGTTTCATTTCATACACATTCAATAAAAACCTAGTGTAATAACATGCCACGTCATCAATGAAAATCTGAATTAAATTCTAACACATAAGATTTATATCTTAAATACACTCCTCATAATAAATTTACTAAGGACCTAATAATTTAATTTCTTTTTTATTAAAAAAAAAAAAAACACCTGAACAAGTTCTACGATACTCTGTAATAAACTTAACAAATTGGCATAACGAATCTGAATAGATACGCGCTAAATGAGATATTAAATCACAGGTCAGGGGCATATGATGACGTCATGAATGGCAGTACCTGCAACAGGAAGTGGTTGAGGATCAGATTTGGTTGGATCAACGACGGCGTCGTTTGATGAAGCGTAGCCTGAATCTGGTGAACCCATGGATGTGTTTGTACGAAACTCGTGTGTGTGTGTTTTTAGTATGTGAGAGAGAGAGAGAGAGTTTGTTAAATGTTAATTAAGGGGATGGCTGGCGTAGTAGTATAGTAGTAGTAGTAGTAGTAGTTTGGTGGTGTTGTCCACAACTTGCAAACGCCATCTCTCTCTTTCTCTTTCTTCCGTAAGAACCGCTTCTATCCGGAAAAGTCAATTTCCTGAATTTGCTATTATGGTCCTTCTATTTCATTTTTCTTATATAAACTTCCATGTCTAATCTAGGAGCCGTTTGTTTGATGGGTATAGATATCAAGTAATGACAATTATATCCATTCCAAGTGTTTTCTTGACCTATTAGAAATCAAAATACTGAATCTAAACCCATAGAACAAATCGATGGTAAGTTGGTGACCCTTTGTCATTCCGATCAGCCCACTGTAGTTTATTTAATTTTCTTCTTTTCTTTTGTGTTGTTCAAAAAGAAAATGAAAGTGATACCAACATCTATGTAACAAACCAAACAACAATATTTAAGTAGTAAAACCGATTCCTATTCTATCCTATTATCAAATCCATACCTATAGTAATTCCTGTATCCTGACAGACGCACCCCTAAACTACATATAATGGGAGAATGATTAATACCTTCGCAATACAACTCAATTAGTTGGTTGTACAAACAAACTTAACACAAAAAACTTGCTTCTAAGATTATATTCAACATCTTATTTCAATGTCAACCAACACAACTACTCAAGTAAATTGGTATAATGTAACAACTAAAACTTTAAAGTTTAGAAATTGGTGATTTAATAGTATTTATAGGATATTATAATGTTAGTCCAGTTAGTGTTTAATGAAATAAGAATCAAAAATGCAAATAGTTAACAAAAAAGACCTCCATGTTTTGTATTTAAAGAAAAGGACTAACGGTGTTGATCGTACAATAAACTGCACCTTCTTGATCAGAGCTTGCGGAGATACAAGCTGAATACTTCTAAGAACTTCTGAGTGGACTGAAAATAAGACAAGCAACGTGCTTGAGTTAGACAGAGCACAAGCTGGGACCCTGTGAACCGGCTCCGACGTGAGAATAAGTCATCCGTGTATTTATGAGTAATGTGTAGTGAGAGAAGGTAGAAAGGGAGTGAATGACATACTATAAACGGATGAAATCGGCCAACTATTTATAGGTAAACCTAGGAAGGATCTAGATTTTCCACATGTATCAGCTAGATTGGTTAAGAGGGAGCATATTATCTTTAGCCGATGGGAGGGCTACGAGAATAGGCTCCGAGATCGTGCTCACGTGCAGTTGTCTATGTCGATCGAGAATAAAGGATGACCGTTATCTGTGTAGGGTCCACGAGATATTCCTTTTGTCATTTAGTATCGGAGCCTCAGTCTCCTCGGAGGCAATTCTCTTCAAAGCGTTAGCTTCATGGTTGGACTCTTATGTATTGGAAGGTTCCCTTACGATGGGGCTTTACACCAATGACCACTTTTGAGAGCCACATGTGCATCGGAGGCTAGGCTTCGAGCCATGATATGGGTTACACCATTACGTCCCCCAGTCTGATGTGTTGTGCTGGCGTCGAAGCATAAGTCATTGAACTTATCCTTTTTCGCAGCATTCTTTTTTGGCAGGCTTCTTGCCTGTCTTTCAAGATAATTACCCCAGCCACCTAAAACGTCTTTTCGAAACCTGTTGTTTTCTTTACCGAGTGATGTACTCGGGTGCTTTTACTGCATTTAAATGACGTGTTCTTCCACCCACTTTCTTTTAAAATTGTCGAGTGGGTTATCGCAGAGGCATAGATTATGTAGGAAAAACTATGAAATTAGTAGAAAAAAGTTGAATGCCCTCAACAAAATTATCTGAGTACCCTCTACACTTTTGAGGACAAACAATGAAAGAATTAAAATGGGATGAAATGTTTTCCACAGTTTTATATATAGGAAAAAATGGAGAATGAAGCCACAGGGAGGGGTGAAAATTGGGATGTTGGGATGGGGAAGTGGGATACCCAACGATTTGTAAAATACTATTAAATTAATTAATAAAATATACATATTAATAACCAACGTATATAGCTAAGAAAAGAGTTTGTATTTTTATAATAATTACAACAACCATTGTGTTTCTGTCGATAACATTACTTTCGAACTGCATAATACACAAACTTAGCGAGTAACAAAAATGTTTGCAGATGCGAAAAAATATGTTACAATATCTTTTTCCATCGCGGCAACACGCATATTTCAAAACCTTGTAATATTTTCGTAGCTTATTTTTTTATTATAAATACTTTTTCTTATTGCAAACTTCTCTTTTTTAGTTAAGTTCTAGTGTATTATATTTTGTTGTTGAAAGTTTTTTCATTCTCAGCTTTTGTGAAGAATTTTTTTTGCCCCCATGTCCAGTTTTCTGGCTCCACCACTGGTGGGGAGCCCTCCTTACCATTGCTTAGGTTTTGTGTTGTCTTGGCCCCACTGGTGATTGGCTTACGTTCCAGAAAAGATCGGGTAACGACATTCCTCTAACTATTTTTGAGTTTCATGACCAACATTCAAAATTGGAAATCCAAGTTCATCTTTGTTAAGGAATCCTTTATGTTGGAGGCACGTGCAAGTTTGATTACCTCCTTCCATCATGGGCATGGTACCTTCTGCTTTCCTTACCCTGATGAACCCTTTGATGAAGCCCTTCATGACCATCTTGTCTGTCATCCTTTTGAAGCTCAGACCTTCCCAAAGCCTATCCTTTACCTTGCGGGTCTCGCAGGTTCCTGGGATAAGGCTCCGAGCAAGACCTGCATCTATGTGGATGGCGAGGGTATGTTTTTAGCCTACATAGTCTTGATCTTGCTTTGATGACTCATTATACTTATGTTTTTTTTCCTTTTCAAAGATGTCGTTCAAAAACTTTTTGCATGTCCCCGGGAACCGAACCATCACATTCTCCGCTCGGCATGCGAATATGCATGTTGTTGTCAGAAGCCCTTCATACTACGGGGTATGATCATAATGAAAACCCGAACGAGTGTTTTGTTAGTCTAGATAATCAAGTTGTTCTCGAGGTTGACGACGACGACGATGATGATGATGATGATGATGATGATGATGATGATGATGATGATGATGATGATGATGATGAAGATGAAGTTACCCCTCAGAGGGTTGATTCCGGCATGGGTGGTCGTGTTGCTAGAAGGAGATCTATTAATGATTCTTTGCAGGAAGGTTCTTCCAAAAGGAAACTCATAGCTATTGTGGCTGCGAGTAGCTCCAACTCAGAAGAGAAGAAGAGGAAACAAGATGTTACAAGAAAGGGAGGGTCAAAGGGGAGTGTTTCGCCATTGTCATCAGCAGGTCCCATTCCGAAGGGTGTGGGTAAACATCCTAGGGCTTTGGCTTATGGCCCAGGCTACAATGACGACTCGGATACTGACCCCTTCCTTCCCGGTAATCCTTTTTTCTTGGCTCTAAATATTACTATCTATTTTTGTTTACTTTCTTTTTTACTTCATTTCTATCTTTTTCTTCAACTACCCAAAAAGCTTATTCTTCCATATTGTGTTGTCCTGATTGAATGCTCCGGAGATTAAGAGGAGACTTGATGGGCTAACTTTTGAGGAGTTAGCCAATTTCTATGATGTCCAAGCCCTCCGTCTCACTATGGCTGGAAAGTGCTGAACAATGATGGCCGCGTTCTTACCGGGGAGGTTTCGAGGCTCAAGAATGAATTTATGATTCTTAAGAGCAAAGAGACTGGGTTGAAGCATGAGATTTCCATCCTTGAAGACAATTTGCAAAAATCTCATAATAACCAAGACCTTAAAGGAAGCCAGTTGGTGAAGGACTTGAGTCTGGGAGGTTGTCAAATGAGCTTGAGGTGATGCGAGAGGTAGCCAGGCCTTCGGAGGATGTCAGGAAAGTTCTTGAAGAGAAGGTCTTTAAGTTGAGGCCCTTAGCTGAGAAGATTGATTCTCTTCGTCAAAGATGTCGTAGCTTCGAGGATAAGGAGGCTACGTATCTGTCTACGGAGGCTAGCCTCCAAGACGAGATTGATATCTTTTCTGCCAACTTCGAATCTGCTCGGTTTGAACGTATTAGCTTTTGTTTACTTAGAAAAGTCCATGGGCCTTATATATAACAACCCAAAAAATTCATCACTATCATTTCCACTACAAATACCTATGTCAGGTATTTCACAGGTAAGTTTTTGCTTTTTATATACATTCATTACCTGCATGACTGATACGTGGGAATTACGCCCTCACAACAGGTTTTACCTCTCAAGGGATCTCGAGAAGCTTACAACCCCCACCAGGCAGTGTACCTGATTGTTGTAGTATAGTATAGTGACAAGTACCGGGGGATTGATCATTCAACTCAGGAATAGTGTCGCTAGGATTAGAAAGCCTACTAAACTAGGTCTAGAGGTGAGGGATGATTCTTTTTGTAATTTTATATTTTATGGAAAGCAATTAAAATCTCGGGTTTTGAAGGAGTGGGCGGAATTAGTTGCTAGCCAACTAACCCAATTAACTACATATGCAATCAAAATAAAATAAAAGAAATGAAAATAAAACTATTATACTAATGTGGTGGAAACAATAATGAGGAAAGTTGTGTTTACTTAGATTTCATTACTCTCTAGATATCTTTTACAGGTTGATTAGCTTGTTACAATTGCATGGATGATGGGTCATATTCCTTAATACTAGTCGTAGGGCCGTGTACAATATTCCCTAACTCTATAAGATCCTACTTCACTCCTATGTCGAGTCATTAGAAGCTCCTAACATGGGATCATTAGAATTCTCTTACGCATTAAATACAACCAAAAATCATAGTACACCTCCGATCATGTTTCTTAAGACGTTCAAGCAAGTTACCAATGGAAGTCTGCCAGTTTTCTTAAGCCTAACATCAAAGACAATCATCTGTAACAATTATAAACAAACAATCAACCCATAATCAACATCTATGTTTCACTACATCTAAGTAAACACAATAAAGATCTAGCCTAGCATATTAAAGAGAAGACAAGCGTAAGATATAATCACACAACACATAGACATATTGAATGATTTGAATAAGTACTTATATTCAATTGAACATGTGTTGGGATATGAAGTCAAAGTATTGCTATGTCAAAGTACTGCTCAATAGTCAATATGTTGATCAAGGTCAAAGTACTGCTACTTATTGAAGATTATTCAAAGTATTTCGAAGAACAAGGACTTAAGTGCAATATTGATTAAAGGATTATTATGTAATACTGTATGAATATTCTAGAATTAGTTAGGGATAATTACTTGTCGTTCAACTAGATAATGTAAACCGACTTAAGGTTATCTATATAAGGAGCCTTATAATGGTATTAGAGGTACGAAGTCATAAGAAGTTTTCTAAGAGTCTTAGAGTTTTACAAAAACGACTTTAGAGAAAGTTAGGGATTGTTAGTGAACTTGTAATTAGAGAGGCAGGTTTAAGAGTTGTTTTAATATTAACAAAGTTCTTCTTAGCTTTGTGTTAGTAGATTCCGCATACTTTACAAAGTAATATCATTGTTTCAATATTAACTGTTTTGAGTCATTCAAGATTGTTAAAACCTTAAAAGCTACAAAAGTAGTTTGGTCAGAGTATATCGATCCAACAAGTGGTATCAGAGCTTGTGTAGGAAACTCTGATTAAGAAGGAAACCTATTAAACCGATTCTACAACAAACCCTTAAAGATGTCGACAGATGTTGCACCTGCTCCATCCATCACTGCTGTCAGAATTCCTATTGTCAAGAAGGGAGAATATGATTTATGGGCCATGAAGATGAGACAGTTGATGAGGCGAAAAATGAACCACTTTTAGGGGGTCATTTAAGCCCGGAATTGAATTTATTTGATCAAATATTGCCCTAAATCGTTCCTTTTGTGATTTTAGGTACTTTGGGAGTAAAATCTGGAAAAGAAGGCATTTTGGACGTTTTTGGAGCATAAAAGTGAAGAAAATGGCAAAGTCTCAATTTTCCAAGCTGGGAACAGTAGGTGACGGCGTCAAGAGTAACTTTTTGACGGCGTCAAGAGTAATTTCCATGACGACCCAGTACAGAAATGACGGCGTCACAAGGAAGGGCGTCAAGAGTAAAATGCATGACGGCCTGGAAACACATAACACTTGACGGCGTCAGAAGTAGATCAAGGCAGTCCGAGAAGTATTTTGGCGGCGAGATGACGGCGTCACCAATTTGGTCTTGACGCCGTCAGACCCTATTTCCTATATATAGTTTTCTAATTTTTACACATTAAGAGAGGAAGTTTTGGAGAAACCCTAAGGCCGAACCTTATACGATTTTTACAGGTTTTTCAAGGGTTTTCAGCCCTTGAAACCTTACAAGTGTAATTGAGATAAGTGTTCTTTTAATTCAATCAATATGTCTATGTGTTGGTTGTCTATATCTTGGTCTTGTCTTGATTCCACTATGCTAGGCTAGATCTATCTTGTGTTTGCTTGGATCTAATGAAACCTAGATGTTAATTATGTGTTGATTACTTGTTTATGGTTGTATTGGATGAATGATTTCGATGTTAGGCTTAAGAAAACTGGCAGATCTCCAAATGGTAACATGCTTGAACGTCTTAGGAAACATGAACTGACGCGCACTAGGTTTTATTGGTTGTATTTAATGCATGAGTAAATTCTAATGATCCCATGTTAGGAGCTTCTTAGCCGGCTCGACATAGGAGTGAAGTAGGCACTCATAGGATTGGGGAAGTAAGTGCGCCACCCCATGAATGGTATTAAGGAATACAATCCATCATCCACGCAACTATAACAAGTAATTAACGTGTAAAAGATGTCTAGGGAGTAGTGAAATCTAAGTAAACACATTTTCTCCACTTATTGCTCACAACCTTAGTATAATTTAGTTTTATTTTCATTTCTAGTATTTTATTTTGATTGCATCTTAGTATTGGGTTAGTTGACTAGCAACTAATTCCGCCCAAATCCTTCAAACCCGAGATATTTACTTGCTTTCTAAAAAAAATATAAAAATACAAAAAGAATCATCCATCATCTTTAGCACTAGTAATTAGGTTTTCTAATCCTAGCGACACTATTCCTAGCTGAACGATCAATCCCCTGGTACTTGTCACTATACTATACTACAACGATCAGGTACACTGCCTGGTGGGGGTTGTAAGCTTCTCAAGATCCCTTGAGAGGTAAAGCCTGGTGCGATTCCCACGTATCAAGTTTTTGGCGCCGCAGCCCGGGGAATAGTTATTGTCTAGGTTAGGATTTCTTTTTATTAGGTCTACTTGCTAGATTCCTTTCTAGTAAGATTTTATTTTTATTTTTAGGTTTCTTTAGTCTATCTTAATTCTTTATGTCTTTGTTCGTAACTCTTCACCACCCGACATCATGGACGATGGGAACATCCTTGAACCCGTCATCCAACCACAACAAAACCCACCACTAGAACCTCTTAGGCCCCGAACCTTAGGAGAGTATTCCCGACCTAGCCACCAAGGCTACCGAAACACCATTGAGCTCACCCGAGCCAATGTGACCCCCTTGCGATCCGACACCATCCGATTGGTGCAAAGCGGATGTGCATTCCATGGACTTCGTTCTAAAGATCCAAATCAACATCTTAAGGACTTTCTTAAAATCGTAGACTCCATAGACCTAGATGTTGCAACTAGAGAGACTACCCGATTACGCCTATTCCAATTCTCTCTACGGGATCAAGCTAGTCTATGGCTTGCGCGTTTACCCGCGGGATCCATCACCACATGGGATGATCTCACCACTCGTTTCCTTGCTTAATTTTTCCCACCGGGGAGAACTACTAAGCTTAGAAATGACATCTTGATGTTCCAACAATGTCAAAATGAATCTCTTTATGAAGCATGGACTCGTTTCAAGGACTTACTCCAAAAAGTCCCTCATCATGGCATAGATCTTTGGCTCCAAGTCCAAATCTTTTATGACCATATCGATCTCTCCACGAGGCGAGCCATTGACCAATCGGCCGGTGGTAAGCTACGTGATCTAAGTGCGGAACAATCATGGGAACTCATAGAAGATCTTGCTCTCTATGACAACGAAAGTTGGAATGATCCCCGTGATTTGAACAAAACGGTCAAGGCAATATCTTTGCCTTTGAACAAATCTAGCACTCCCGACCGTAGGATCATGGAACTTGAAGACCAAGTCAAGTTTCTCATGAAATCTTACGAAGCTCCTAAGCCTTCAAGCCAAGTGAACAAAATCACTTCTTCATGCAAATTATGTAGTGGTCCCCATGACACTCGTGATTGTGTGGAACTCCCCGGAACAGCTTTTGCGGACTACGCATCCTCGCGTACCGACGAAGCGGGAGATAAGTGGTACACTTTCAAGCCCGAGCCAAACCCTTATGGTGATTCATACAACCCCTCTTGGAAAAATCACCCAAACCTTAGGTGGAAACAAAATCAACCCAATTCTTATAATCCGCCTAATCGTTACCAACCAAACGGTTCACCCTCCAACCGTACTTTCAACAACAATCCTTCTAACAACTATGGTAGTACCAACAATCTTGAAGGATTGATGTCCAAGTTCATGGCATCTCAAGAAGCCCGCATAGCTAGGTTTGAAACCGAATTCAACCAACAACAAACGGAGATGACCAATAAGATAGACAACTTGTTGAAAGCCCTTAACAACCAAGCGTTAACTACACCTAGGAAGGACACTAGGGACACCAATAACGGAATCCAAATTAAGGACCCCTCATCATCTAAACATGTCCACTTTGTCAATGTTGTCACCATTAAGCCAATAGATAAGGAGATAGAAGAGAGTGACAAGGATGAAGTTAGAGTTGAAACCGAGATTAGGGATGAGAGTAGGGAAGTTGAGGTTAATAGGGGAGACGAATTAGAGGAAGTAGAGCCTAAAGAAAAGTACTTTGATAAGATGCCTGATGAGTGTCTAAATACTCATCATTTTATACCAATCTGAGCTGCCAAAACATACAAAAACACTCAAATATGCATCAAAATACTTAAAATATCTTAGAGGTGTGTTTTATATGTTTCAAATACAAAATATGCAAAAACAATTGAAAAACGTACAAAGTTTGCATAATTGGCAGTTTCAGTCCCTCAAGTTTCATAAATTGGCAAAACTAGTCCCTGGTTATTCTAAAAACATGAAAAAGTCATCAAAGGTCCTTTTTAATCATAAAGTTACATATTTAGTCCTTTGGTGCAAAGTTTCATAAAATTACAAGTTTAGTCCCTGTACTTTGGAAATTGACAGAAATGGTCCCTGGGATGTAAAAACTTTGAGAAAAGCAATTTTGGTCCTTGTACTAATAATCTTTTGCAGGAATGGTCCTTGGTGTGAAGTTTGGTGAAATTACATAATTAGTCCTTCAAGTTTGGCAGTTTGTCAGTTTTGGTCCCTGGACTTTAAAAGTTTGGCAGAAATGGTCCCCGGGGTGTTTTAAATTACAATAAATGAAAAATTATCATTTAAGGTCCCTATACTATTCAACTTTTACAAAACTGGACTTTTTGATAATATTTTGGAAAATTACATGTTTAGTCCCTCAAAAATCCGAAAATTACATAAATAGTCCTTTAAATATTTAAAAATGGGAAAACATGTCCTTGGTTTATTCTAACATGGCAGGAATGGCCCCTTGATTAAATTTGGAAAATACCACTTCAGCCCCCCAAACTTTCATGGAATTACAAAATTGGTCCTTGGTTTAAAATACTACAAACCATACGGATCCTTTTTATTAAAACCCAAAATAAACCAAGCTACCAAGCCCATCCCTTTTTGTAATCCAAGTCCACCAGCCCACCAATCCCTTAGCCCAGTCCACCCCCGTTATTTAAATAATACGGGGTCAACACCCTTGGTCAACAAAACCAAACCACCCTTACCAGGTCATCCCCTACCTCTCCACCTCACCCTGCTACTACTCCACACCTGTCCCAAACTTGCTCCCCACTCTTCACCAACTCACCCTCCACCTCACACAACACCCCAATACCCATTAATGCCCCTAATACCCTCTCCACGCAACACAACTGACACTTTGGACTTTTGGCGCGAAAAAAGGTTTTTAAATGGTGTGGATTGCTTTGACCTGATCAATGGCTAGGAAGTGGTGGGAAAGCACCCAGTGGGTCCCACAAGCTCAGTAAAGGGCTACAAAAGGGAAGAAAGGCAAAAGAGAAGAATTATTAGTGTAGCTTTAATTTTATGTAATCGTAGGTAGTGTAGAATAAATTCTAATTGTTATTTTCAGTTTAAAACACTTGTTCTCAGTTAGTTGAATGTACTTTGATATTTAAATTAAGTTAATTTCAAGTTTTATTGGTTATACTCAGTTTATTCATTTTCAAGATTGCTCAAAAATCTCAAATAATCTTTGTGTTGTTTCTAGTTGTTGTTCTGGTTATATTAAGTTAACTTAAGCCTTGACAAAGCTTAATTAAGCTTTTATACACCTAAGTTGTTTGTTTAGTTCACAAAAGAAAAATACTTAAAAAATAGAAGTTAAATAGTTGAAAAATAAAAAATAGAGAAAAGAGAGGAAGAAGGGCTGAGCAAGGTGTGATATTGATTGTTGTGGTATTAATTACCTCAGGGGAGGCATTAGGTTGGTAACTTGATGCTTGGTTCTTGGCTTTCAGCTTGAATCTTTTGTAAGTTCTTTTGGATTTTTAGCTTATATTAAGATTGCTTATTTACTACTGTTCCACTGCTTATTGCTAGTTTAGATTAGCTTAGTTATGCTTACTAGTGCTTTATCAGTTTAGACTTTTGCTTAGCAATCACTAGATATAAAATTGTAACTTAACTGTGAACTTGGATCATAATTGCTCATATGAATTTGTCTAACATTTTCTGCTTGTTTCTGAGTTTTAATTAGTTTATCAGCCTTATAATAGCTTAATTAGGACTTAGTATTCAGTAGTCAAGTTTAAAAAACTCAATTGCTCTTGAAATATAAAAACAGTTCTAGTTATAGGGGTGTTTGGTTCAAGGGAGAACTCCATGGTCTAGTGGTTTTAAGTAGTTGATTTAACTGTGAACATGTTCTAAAAAGTAAAATTAATATAGTTAATGCTTAAAATCAGTTGGGTATAACACCAAAAGTCAAAATCACATATTACTTACTCCCACAGTCCACTGCCAAGGATTGAGTGTTCCATTTTCATTTTAGTAGCTCATAACTTGGTCACCTAGCATAATTTCATTCCTAAATAACTTATTATATCATATTAAGTCAGTAGGATCACATTTAAATTCACAAAAGTCAAAGTAGTTTAGTTTTCCTCAAAAGTCAAGTTTCTGCTTCTCAGATTTTATCAAAACTTCAAGCATTTGTTTTGATTTTTGTAGAAGGTTTTAGAAATTGAAATTTGTTTTAGTATTAGACTACCACTTCATCTTTAAGATCACACAAACCTTGTATTTTTAGCAATTTTATTCTGGCCCCCACTCACCCCTAAACACCACTGCAGGGCTGCAAAGTGCCCTGCTCCATCAGATCAGTCCCAACACCACCACTTTGGTGGTGGTTTGTGACCACCATAGTGGGCCCCAGTAGCTCTAGTTAGGTTTTCTCAACCCCCCTCCTAGTAGAGAACTTAGTTTGATTTTTTGTTTGACTTGAATCCAAGTGGACCCCACTTAAATAAGATCCAAAACATTGTCCCCATTCTGTGTTCAAGACAGATTTTGGAATAGCTTAATTGGTCTTATTAGCTTATCTACTGAGCTTATTTGACCAACTTAAGCTTTGACTAGTCCAATACACTTATTAGAACCAGAAAACACCAAGGTGGGTCCCATATAAGCTCATTTGAGCTTATTTCTCATTAAAGTCAACAATAGTCAACTGTCTAGGATTATAGCTTATAACTAGCTTATTTTTAAGTTAGAAAATTATTGTTTTTATTAAAGTTACTTATTTTTATGTATAATAAAGTTTTGTAAAATAAAAATCCAGAAAAAAACAAAATAAAATTAAGTGATAGTTTCTATTTAATTTAATTTAATTTTAATTTTCATTTTTATATTTTTATTAAGTAATCTGTATTTTTATATTTTTATTAATTTCCTTATATATTAAAGTAATTTAAATAATTTTCTTAGATTTTTATATTGTCATTTGATATTTATTAGATTTAAAAATAGTTTTATTAATAATTAATTAATAAGTAAGTTATAATTAGCATAATTAGTTTTTATATAATAACACCTAGTTTTTATATTTTTCCTAGCTTATATAAGTTAAAATATAATTTTAGTAATTTTTCTAGAATTTTTACTGTTCATTTAATAGTTTTATAAATTAAATAGTTTAATTAGATATTAATTAATAAATAGCATAATAAATAGTATACTAGTTTAAAAATACATAAAATAAAGTTTTTATAATTTTTTAGGATTCCTGTAATGGTTAATTAGATTTATATATTTTTTCATAATTTTCTAAGTTGATTTAATATTATTTGTAATTTAAAATAGTTTAATTAGTATAATTAATATAAATAGTTTTTAATTAATAGAAAATTCATAAAAAGACAAAAATATTTATTTTTATTTTTTATACTTTCTTCAAGTTCTATTTTAGGTTTAGAAAATATTTTTATAAGTTTTTAGTTTAATTTGTAGTATTTATAATTTTCTAATTAAATAGTTAAATAGTTTTTATTTAAATAATTAATAATAAATAATATACTAATCTAAAAAATAGTTTTATTTTTAGTTTAATTTTATTTTAAGTTTAAGTTTATAGAATTTTCATTTTTAACCCTTATAGTTTATTTTTCTTAAAACTCACCTTTTTCTCAGTACGCAGTCGCGTCTGATTTTAAATTGGTTTACGTTTTAAACGTTTTAAATACCTAGGTTTTACGTAATCATTTTAATAGTTATTTTAAGTTGTAAAACCCTAGTTAACCACACACACACACTTTATACCCTTTCCTGTTCACGTTCACTAATCACAGATTCGTTTATAATATCACATCGTACACCTCGTTGGGACTTACGACCCGGGAAAACACTGTATTCCTCGGAAGCATTTGCCTTAGACGTTTGACTTGGTTGACCATCACCTGGTAAACTTAGTTGACTGTTTGAGGCGAATCAAAATTTGGCGCCGCTGCCGGGGAGGTTGTGCGCTTATTTTAAACGATTTTGCGTATTAGTAATTCTGGACACACATCCATTGTATATTTACCATCTTTTATCCATATTTTTATAAAACAAAAACCCAAAAATATTCACCTTTACACCCTTACCTATTTGATTCTTCATTTCTCATCCCCAAAACCCTTTGATTCTACATTCTTCCACTTGTCCCATAATTAATTCTAATGGCATCTCTCGATGACGATTTCTTTAAACAAAGGGCCTGTAAAATTGAAGTTGAAAAACTTGTGGCCTTGTCAAAAATGTCGAGATGTTATGTTGATTATGATGGACCTTCGATTCCTATTCCCTCTCCGGTGAGGGAAAGAGATCACGAAACCGAGGTGACAAAGGACCTTGTACTTTCATCTGATGATGGAGGTGCTAAATACGTCCAAACCACGGTTGTCCAAAAACCTGAGCTCACAACTGTTCCTAAACCTTCAAGAATCAATCCTGATCTTTCACGGTTTACGGTTAAAAGTTTGTCAAGCAAACGTACAGAGCTTAGGGCAGTGACTGAAAAGAAAGACTTACCCAACATTCACGTTTATCAAGAACCAAAACCCGAGACCATAACGGAAGTGGTGGAAATGGCTAGCTCTAAGAGCACACCACTTGTCCCACCTCCAGATTTTGTTCCTTGTGTCGGTTGTGGTGAGCCTCTTTTCGGTTTTCCATGTCGTTGGTGTACATGTGTACAATGTGGTAATGATATCCAAAATGGGAGTTGTTTGTTTTGTGGATCGAGTAATTCATTTGCTTATGATCCTAATCAAAACTCATTCAACGACTCCTCAAATTTTTCAAATTACCCATCACATTCATACGAGCAAGAATCATATTATCCAAATATCAATGATGCTTCGTATCAAAATACACCAAGCCAGAATCAACAGTTTTACTGTTGTGAGTACTGTGGAGGTCCACATTTTAGCTCTGATTGTCAAACAAGGAATCCATTTCCTTGTAACAATTACGACTATTCGTTTCAAGACCCACCTCCACAGTACCAAATGAACCTAGCAACTCCTCTAAACCAGCAAGACCATTGTCTAGAGGTTCTTGACAAACTTAAAAACATTAGAGAGGAGTTAGCTAATATGTCGTCTCACAATGCACCAAGTTCTTCTTGTGTACATTGTGGGGGTCCTCATAATGATGATCAATGTCAACCTTCCGGTTTTGACACATCCACACCCCCACAATTTCCACTCATTCAAAATTCTCGTGATAAATCTATCACAGAATTACTTGCTGAAGGACGTGCTGTTAGAGACAAAAGAAGCATGGAAGATTTAATTGCTGAGCAAAGAGTAGCCAAAATACGTGCCAATATTCGCTATGCTACTTTTTGTGAGTACGATGATGACAGTGATGATGATGACAACATTTGTATCATTCAAAAAGATTCATCATGTTCATCTGTTGAGACTCCTTCCATGCATATGCAGGGAGAAAAGAATATAACTGAATCACCAGCAGTAGAAATAATGGAACTTGTAGACTCCATTACTGCTAGTCCTTCTCATCTCCCTCTGTATGCTGTTATCACACCCGAGGTTCCCACTCACTCTCTGAGCATGGGGAACAAGCATCTTGACACAATTCCTGCAAAGGAATCGGACGAATTCATAAAGTCTAGTGTTGAGAACCTTGTTCCAATCCCAAGTGAGTCACAGGGAATTCTTGATCATATGTGTGATATCCCTCCTCCTCTTTTCTTTTCTAAAGATCATTCTGAAACTTCTTCCGATTCTAAATGTACATCTCATGGAGAAGTTGAGTATGTTGAGGTTTCATTTCCTCATTCTGATGTTGAACCTCTCCTTGAGGAGTTCACTGATGAGCTTGCTCAAATTGATTCACTTCCATCAGGAAGTGATGATGATCTTTATGACTCTGAAACCGATGTGGTAGAAACTAAAAATCTTTTAAACTCTAATCCCAACATCGAGCTTAGTACTTCACATACTGATGAAAATTCTTTATCTTCTGGAGACATCAGTTATGTGGACGAATTTCCTTCTGAGCTTGTCAACTCAGAAGAAGAGAATGATGAAGTTATTGACACTGAAATTAAAAATGAAGCACTACGTGCAACATTATTAAAAGTCAGTCTTCTCATTTCTAAGATCGAGGCTTTTAATGCAAAGCCTATTTCATCTCCTATCCCCGTCAAGGATAGTGAGCTTATGATCAATGATTCTATTCTGGAATTGCAAACGTTCCATTTTGATCAAACGGAAGAGAAGATAAGTGGCATTACCACTTCTCATTCTCATAATTCTCTTCCCGTTTATGAATCATTTACTTTTGAGGAGTTCCCCAATGAACTCACTCAACTCAATCCCGAATACGAATCATTCACCTTTGATGAGTTCTTCAATGAACTCACTCATATCATATCTCCACCGGAGTATGATAGTTTTTATTTTGATCTAGACATACCCATAATATGTCTTGATCAAACGAGCTTAAACGAGGAGATTCATGAACCAATGAATTCTCCTATTGAGGAAGAAGAGTTAATCATGATTTTCATCATGACTTTCTTTCTTTTCTTCATATATTCTGTTCCTTATCCTGTTCTTCACTCTTTCGGGAGTGAGGATATAATCTTTGACCCCGGCATTCTCATTTATAAATTATGAGCCGGGTGTCATTATATCTCATCGGTGTGGAACTTTCACGTGCTTCAAATGTTTATCCAAACATCTTGAATGAAAGTCCGATGAGATTGTCTCTTCCACTTGCTTCCCCATGGACAAATGAATTCGGGGTCGAGTCAAGTTAACGACTCGGTAATCAAAAACGATAGCATGTACATAGGTTTTCACCCATGTTTCACCCTAGTGTGGGGGAGATACCCCACATGTTGTATATATATATATATCCTCTAAAAAAAAAAAAAAAAAAAAAAAAAAAAAAAAAAAAAAAAATTGTACATATAGTGATAGCTTCTATTTAAGAAGTTTTATCTAAAAAAATAAATTGTATATATATACATCTTAAATAAAGGCTATGGAATATTTTTCTTCTTACGTTCTAAGTGTCGGTTTAACACCCGGTACTTTGAATATTGAGGACAATATTCAGTTCTAAGTGTGGGGGGAGATTCGTTATTCTAACGAATTTAAACACATGTTCCATCAAGAACCCCCATTTTAGCCAAAATTTTAAAATTTTTTCTCACTTAGAACGCAATAAATGGTATCAATCCTCCATGTCTAACCCACAACAGGATTGGCTAATCCAGGAGCAAACGGTTCTTGGTAAAGATAACTCAAACCCGTTTATGGCTTGCAATTTGCCAAAAATTGTATGGTTCCTCAACTCCCCATTATCCTCAAAAGCTAATGAGTTGGCTAGCCCGCAAGATTATGGCTTGTGGTAAAGGCTGTGGAAAAACCATAATTGGTAATCAGCTCACCAAGATGTTGACTATTCCATCAAGAGTTGGCTAGTCCAGAAGCAAACGGCTTTTGGTAAAGACAAATCAAATCCGTTGACAGCTGGTGGTTTGCTCAAAATCACACGGTTATCAGGTGTGCCACAGTTCTTACACCTGGCTACTCCAGAAGTGATGGCTTTTGGTAAAGAGTTTTTTCAAATCCATTAAGTTTTTCTCAATAGATTGCTAGGGACTAGCAATAGTTTAGTGTGGGGGATTGATGAGTGTCTAAATACTCATCATTTTATACCAATCTGAGCTGCCAAAACATACAAAAACACTCAAATATGCATCAAAATACTTAAAATATCTTAGAGGTGTGTTTTATATGTTTCAAATACAAAATATGCAAAAACAATTGAAAAACGTACAAAGTTTGCATAATTGGCAGTTTCAGTCCCTCAAGTTTCATAAATTGGCAAAACTAGTCCCTGGTTATTCTAAAAACATGAAAAAGTCATCAAAGGTCCTTTTTAATCATAAAGTTACATATTTAGTCCTTTGGTGCAAAGTTTCATAAAATTACAAGTTTAGTCCCTGTACTTTGGAAATTGACAGAAATGGTCCCTGGGATGTAAAAACTTTGAGAAAAGCAATTTTGGTCCTTGTACTAATAATCTTTTGCAGGAATGGTCCTTGGTGTGAAGTTTGGTGAAATTACATAATTAGTCCTTCAAGTTTGGCAGTTTGTCAGTTTTGGTCCCTGGACTTTAAAAGTTTGGCAGAAATGGTCCCCGGGGTGTTTTAAATTACAATAAATGAAAAATTATCATTTAAGGTCCCTATACTATTCAACTTTTACAAAACTGGACCTTTTGATAATATTTTGGAAAATTACATGTTTAGTCCCTCAAAAATCCGAAAATTACATAAATAGTCCTTTAAATATTTAAAAATGGGAAAACATGTCCTTGGTTTATTCTAACATGGCAGGAATGGCCCCTTGATTAAATTTGGAAAATACCACTTCAGCCCCCCAAACTTTCATGGAATTACAAAATTGGTCCTTGGTTTAAAATACTACAAACTATACAGATCCTTTTTATTAAAACCCAAAATAAACCAAGCTACCAAGCCCATCCCTTTTTGTAATCCAAGTCCACCAGCCCACCAATCCCTTAGCCCAGTCCACCCCCGTTATTTAAATAATACGGGGTCAACACCCTTGGTCAACAAAACCAAACCACCCTTACCAGGTCATCCCCTACCTCTCCACCTCACCCTGCTACTACTCCACACCTGTCCCAAACTTGCTCCCCACTCTTCACCAACTCACCCTCCACCTCACACAACACCCCAATACCCATTAATGCCCCTAATACCCTCTCCACGCAACACAACTGACACTTTGGACTTTTGGCGCGAAAAAAGGTTTTTAAATGGTGTGGATTGCTTTGACCTGATCAATGGCTAGGAAGTGGTGGGAAAGCACCCAGTGGGTCCCACAAGCTCAGTAAAGGGCTACAAAAGGGAAGAAAGGCAAAAGAGAAGAATTATTAGTGTAGCTTTAATTTTATGTAATCGTAGGTAGTGTAGAATAAATTCTAATTGTTATTTTCAGTTTAAAACACTTGTTCTCAGTTAGTTGAATGTACTTTGATATTTAAATTAAGTTAATTTCAAGTTTTATTGGTTATACTCAGTTTATTCATTTTCAAGATTGCTCAAAAATCTCAAATAATCTTTGTGTTGTTTCTAGTTGTTGTTCTGGTTATATTAAGTTAACTTAAGCCTTGACAAAGCTTAATTAAGCTTTTATACACCTAAGTTGTTTGTTTAGTTCACAAAAGAAAAATACTTAAAAAATAGAAGTTAAATAGTTGAAAAATAAAAAATAGAGAAAAGAGAGGAAGAAGGGCTGAGCAAGGTGTGATATTGATTGTTGTGGTATTAATTACCTCAGGGGAGGCATTAGGTTGGTAACTTGATGCTTGGTTCTTGGCTTTCAGCTTGAATCTTTTGTAAGTTCTTTTGGATTTTTAGCTTATATTAAGATTGCTTATTTACTACTGTTCCACTGCTTATTGCTAGTTTAGATTAGCTTAGTTATGCTTACTAGTGCTTTATCAGTTTAGACTTTTGCTTAGCAATCACTAGATATAAAATTGTGACTTAACTGTGAACTTGGATCATAATTGCTCATATGAATTTGTCTAACATTTTCTGCTTGTTTCTGAGTTTTAATTAGTTTATCAGCCTTATAATAGCTTAATTAGGACTTAGTATTCAGTAGTCAAGTTTAAAAAACTCAATTGCTCTTGAAATATAAAAACAGTTCTAGTTATAGGGGTGTTTGGTTCAAGGGAGAACTCCATGGTCTAGTGGTTTTAAGTAGTTGATTTAACTGTGAACATGTTCTAAAAAGTAAAATTAATATAGTTAATGCTTAAAATCAGTTGGGTATAACACCAAAAGTCAAAATCACATATTACTTACTCCCACAGTCCACTGCCAAGGATTGAGTGTTCCATTTTCATTTTAGTAGCTCATAACTTGGTCACCTAGCATAATTTCATTCCTAAATAACTTATTATATCATATTAAGTCAGTAGGATCACATTTAAATTCACAAAAGTCAAAGTAGTTTAGTTTTCCTCAAAAGTCAAGTTTCTGCTTCTCAGATTTTATCAAAACTTCAAGCATTTGTTTTGATTTTTGTAGAAGGTTTTAGAAATTGAAATTTGTTTTAGTATTAGACTACCACTTCATCTTTAAGATCACACAAACCTTGTATTTTTAGCAATTTTATTCTGGCCCCCACTCACCCCTAAACACCACTGCAGGGCTGCAAAGTGCCCTGCTCCATCAGATCAGTCCCAACACCACCACTTTGGTGGTGGTTTGTGACCACCATAGTGGGCCTCAGTAGCTCTAGTTAGGTTTTCTCAACCCCCCTCCTAGTAGAGAACTTAGTTTGATTTTTTGTTTGACTTGAATCCAAGTGGACCCCACTTAAATAAGATCCAAAACATTGTCCCCATTCTGTGTTCAAGACAGATTTTGGAATAGCTTAATTGGTCTTATTAGCTTATCTACTGAGCTTATTTGACCAACTTAAGCTTTGACTAGTCCAATACACTTATTAGAACCAGAAAACACCAAGGTGGGTCCCATATAAGCTCATTTGAGCTTATTTCTCATTAAAGTCAACAATAGTCAACTGTCTAGGATTATAGCTTATAACTAGCTTATTTTTAAGTTAGAAAATTATTGTTTTTATTAAAGTTACTTATTTTTATGTATAATAAAGTTTTGTAAAATAAAAATCCAGAAAAAAACAAAATAAAATTAAGTGATAGTTTCTATTTAATTTAATTTAATTTTAATTTTCATTTTTATATTTTTATTAAGTAATTTGTATTTTTATATTTTTATTAATTTCCTTATATATTAAAGTAATTTAAATAATTTTCTTAGATTTTTATATTGTCATTTGATATTTATTAGATTTAAAAATAGTTTTATTAATAATTAATTAATAAGTAAGTTATAATTAGCATAATTAGTTTTTATATAATAACACCTAGTTTTTATATTTTTCCTAGCTTATATAAGTTAAAATATAATTTTAGTAATTTTTCTAGAATTTTTACTGTTCATTTAATAGTTTTATAAATTAAATAGTTTAATTAGATATTAATTAATAAATAGCATAATAAATAGTATACTAGTTTAAAAATACATAAAATAAAGTTTTTATAATTTTTTAGGATTCCTGTAATGGTTAATTAGATTTATATATTTTTTCATAATTTTCTAAGTTGATTTAATATTATTTGTAATTTAAAATAGTTTAATTAGTATAATTAATATAAATAGTTTTTAATTAAATAGAAAATTCATAAAAAGACAAAAATATTTATTTTTATTTTTTATACTTTCTTCAAGTTCTATTTTAGGTTTAGAAAATATTTTTATAAGTTTTTAGTTTAATTTGTAGTATTTATAATTTTCTAATTAAATAGTTAAATAGTTTTTATTTAAATAATTAATAATAAATAATATACTAATCTAAAAAATAGTTTTATTTTTAGTTTAATTTTATTTTAAGTTTAAGTTTATAGAATTTTCATTTTTAACCCTTATAGTTTATTTTTCTTAAAACTCACCTTTTTCTCAGTACGCAGTCGCGTCTGATTTTAAATTGGTTTACGTTTTAAACGTTTTAAATACCTAGGTTTTACGTAATCATTTTAATAGTTATTTTAAGTTGTAAAACCCTAGTTAACCACACACACACACTTTATACCCTTTCCTGTTCACGTTCACTAATCACAGATTCGTTTATAATATCACATCGTACACCTCGTTGGGACTTACGACCCGGGAAAACACTGTATTCCTCGGAAGCATTTGCCTTAGATGTTTGACTTGGTTGACCATCACCTGGTAAACTTAGTTGACTGTTTGAGGCGAATCAATGCCCACCAAGGAAGAACGGGAATACCATAAGGATTTATTCGATAGTCCCGAGAGACCATATATCCTTGGTACACCCCTTATCAAAATGGGAGACCCCTCTAACATTAACATACCATGCAACATCGGGCATATGCATATATGGAAAGCTTACATCGATCCTAGATCTCCCATAAACATCATGACTAGGACTTATTACAATTGGGTAATGAAGAAGCAACTTGATTTTAGGATGATGCCCAATAAGAATTTGATAAGTAATTTTGCAGGAAGAGTGAAGGGATTGCATGTGATTATAGGCAATCTCACTTATGAGATAGATTTTATGATAGTAGAGGACACTCGCCCGGTGATAGATGCTTGCCTAAGCCAAATAATATTCGGAAAACCATTTGTTGAGGCCACTAGGATGAGTTATGACCCGACTTTAGGTATAGTTAGATTTAAGGAAGAGAATGATGAGGTTGCTAACCAAATGCCCTACAAGATTGAGCAATACCGCCTTCTCTCTAATTTCGAAAAGGAACACAAGCAAGCGGCTTATTATAGGAATGATGAGGATAGACGTAGAGGAGTAGAGTATGTGAAAAATAGGATGCTTGGTTTCTACAAATGCTTGCAACTAGGTCCGGAATACAAAACTGGTTTAGAAGACGACCTAGAGAGTGAAACCAATGATGAGGTCACGTAGTAACCCATGACCTGGAGTCTAGCTACAAGACTCGTAAATAAAGAAAAGCGCTTCTTAGGAGGCAACCCATGCTTTGTGTGATTTTATTTTGTTTGTTTGTTATTTGCTTCCGTATGCATGCTTTATTTTTATTGTTGGTAGATCATGTTTCTCAATTAAAATGTGGTAATACTTTACTTTGTTGTTTTGGCCTAGTCTTAACTCCACCTAAAGGTATTTTTGCAAAAGATAAGTGTAAGGGGAAACCCCAAATATGTTTTTAAGAAACAAACCGATCATGATTCTCCATAATATTAAATGAACATGTGTATTCGTATTTGTTAGAGTCAAATGCTTGTATTGAGTCATAATGAAGTTTTGCAGGATTTTCCAGGAAGTAGAACCAAGTTTTTCCAGAAATTTTCTGGAAACTTAACATAAGAATTTCTGCAGGTCAATCCTGACGGCGTCACGAGTTTATTCTTGACGGCGTCACGGGTAAAAATCTGGAAATTTTACCGGTTTTGTTTTTCTAACGGAGTCTTAAGGTTTTTGTTGAATTATTAAGTTTTATAATCTCCAGGAAATCTGCAAACTTCATTCCACAAGCATTATATCTTATCTTGTTTTCTAGGGTTTAGAAACTTATGTAGGATGCCGCCGATTTTATGCGAGGTTGTCTTGTCTATTTTCTCAGGATTTACAGGTTATGTATGACAAGAAGATGATTTATATTCTGGAAGGGAAGCTTTGATTGTTCATTTTCTTGGAGGAAGATTTAACCTGGCCACCTAATTATCCATACCGAGCGAATCAGGGGAGTATTTGATTTCATTTGTTTTACTTATTTCACTTTTACATTGGGGACAATGTTCATCTTAAGTGTAAGGGGAGGGTAAAATGATTATACCTTACAAATACAAATACACTTTCACTTGAGTTTGCTTTGTTTAATAGTAGGTGTATAATAAAACTATGAGAAATACTTGTTAGTGCAATTTTAGCGCCAAATTTAAAATTTTTTACAACATTTAGGAGTGAAACTTTAGCCATAGCAAGCGTCTCATGGATAGGAGATTTTATGACTAGCACATAACCGTATATTCAGAAAAATTTTCCACCCAAATATTGAGGTTCGCCTTTAGATTTGATAGGAAAAGCATTTACTATTAGTGCTTATGAGTGTACCGGTAGCATTTAGATTCTAGAACTTGCGTTAGTGATGCATCCCGAGACCGCTAGTGAGACTACATTCGTGTAGTAGGATTTACTACATGATAAGAGGCATTAGGATCACCCTTGTGTTAAACCCGTATTATAATTTCTTGACCATTTAAGTCATACTACTTGACTACTTAAGTCAACTAATTTTTCCCACACCCTTAGCGTTGTACTCATTTTTAGTACACGAAACCCCTAGTACACCCCTCCGAGCCTATCTTTTCGTTTCTAACTTTAAGCATCTTACTTAAAGGAAGAATTTGTTACACCCCACTTAAATGTACAACCAAATCGCCTTAGCCTTCTGTGTATGCGCTCATTTTTAGTGCATTATTGCTATTTGTTAAACCCTAAGTTAACTATCTAATTGATTACATGGTTGCTAAGTCGAGTCATATCCTTGTATATATTGTTTTGGGACGATTGGGACTCATGGGTAAAGTATTTATTTTATGGAGTAATGGGGAAGAACATCATTTATTATCCCCATATGTACGTTAATCTTAAAAGTGCTCCAAGTGTTTTGATTTTCTTAATTCGAGTCATTAGATTAGTTTATTGTAAAGTATATAAAAATTCAAGTGTAAGGGGAATTTTCATTCCCTATGATGTATTATTTTGGATGGTAGGGTAAGAGTGTATGCAAAAAAAAAAAAAAAAAAAAAAAAAAAAAAAAAAAAAATCGAAAAAACAAGAAAAAGAAAAAAAAAAATAGAAAAAAGAAAAGAGAAAAAAAACATACGGACTACCATCCCTTTTATTCTATGTTCATTTTATGTTTTTTGTTATTTTTCATTTATTAGCTTAAGTCGAGTCTAGTCTTGGCTTAGCAACGCCATATTGTACATGTAATTAACCAAGATTGTTAACTCGCCACCAGTAAACTGCCTTTATCCAACAAAACCGTGTATTTCATATCCATACACCTAACGTTACAACCCTTTAAAAGACCTCTTTGATAGTTTATCCTAGGTGCTTACGCCATGTGGTGGAGGTTTGATCCTTTCCCAAGCCTATGGTAATCTATTTTGCTATAACAGATAGTGAGAGATATCTTCCGTTTCCATATTGTAATCTATACTTTATTACACCTGAGAGATGTGAGTATCTAAACACTATTTGTGAGGTGCTTGTGTATGACCTCCGTGCTTGTCTATTGGTCTTTAGTGGAACGATTATTTGTTGTAATTACTTTTATATTAGTGTTAAATGACCCCTAACTTGTATTTTGACTAGAATAAAAGCGGATTTGCTTGAGGAGAAGCAAATCTCAAGTGTAAGGGTATATGATGAGGCGAAAAATGAACCACTTTTAGGGGGTCATTTAAGCCCGGAATTGAATTTATTTGATCAAATATTACCCTAAATCATTCCTTTTGTGATTTTAGGTACTTTGGGAGTGAAATCTGGAAAAGAAGGCATTTTGGACGTTTTTGGAGCATAAAAGTGAAGAAAACGACAAAGTCTCAATTTTCCAAGCTGGGAACAGTAGGTGACGGCGTCAAGAGTAACTTTTTGACGGTGTCAAGAGTAATTTCCATGACGACCCAGTACAGAAATGACGGCGTCACAAGGAAGGGCGTCAAGAGTAAAATGCATGACGGCCTGGAAACACATAACACTTGACGGTGTCAGAAGTAGATCAAGGCAGTCCGAGAAGTATTTTGGCGGCGAGATGACGGCGTCACCAATTTGGTCTTGACGCCGTCAGACCCTATTTCCTATATATAGTTTTCTAATTTTTACACTTTAAGAGAGGAAGTTTTGGAGAAACCCTAAGGCCGAACCTTATACGATTTTTACAGGTTTTTCAAGGGTTTTCAGCCCTTGAAACCTTACAAGTGTAATTGAGATAAGTGTTCTTTTAATTCAATCAATATGTCTATGTGTTGGTTGTCTATATCTTGTTCTTGTCTTGATTCCACTATGCTAGGCTAGATCTATCTTGTGTTTGCTTGGATCTAATGAAACCTAGATGTTAATTATGTGTTGATTACTTGTTTATGGTTGTATTGGATGAATGATTTCGATGTTAGGCTTAAGAAAACTGGCAGATCTCCAAATGGTAACATGCTTGAACGTCTTAGGAAACATGAACTGACGTGCACCAGGTTTTATTGGTTGTATTTAATGCATGAGTAAATTCTAATGATCCCATGTTAGGAGCTTCTTAGCCGGCTCGACATAGGAGTGAAGTAGGCACTCATAGGATTGGGGAAGTAAGTGCGCCACCCCATGAATGGTATTAAGGAATACAATCCGTCATCCACGCAACTATAACAAGTAATTAACGTGTAAAAGATGTCTAGGGAGTAGTGAAATCTAAGTAAACACATTTTCTCCACTTATTGCTCACAACCTTAGTATAATTTAGTTTTATTTTCATTTCTAGTATTTTATTTTGATTGCATCTTAGTATTGGGTTAGTTGACTAGCAACTAATTCCGCCCAAATCCTTCAAACCCGAGATATTTACTTGCTTTCTAAAAAAATATAAAATTACAAAAAGAATCATCCATCATCTTTAGCACTAGTAATTAGGTTTTCTAATCCTAGCGACACTATTCCTAGCTGAATGATCAATCCCCCGGTACTTGTCACTATACTATACTACAATGATCAAGTACACTGCCTGGTAGGGGTTGTAAGCTTCTCAAGATCCCTTGAGAGGTAAAGCCTGGTGCGATTCCCACGTATCAACAATACATTGCCATCATAGACCATGCACTATGGGATGTGATTGCCAATGGTAATATGCAAATTGAAGAACCATTGGAGATCCCTGGACAACCAACACCACCTAAGCCAACCATACCAGCTGTTACAAAAAGAAATCAAGACAAGGCTCTCAACATACTACTCTCTTCCATTCCTGATGGGCACTTATTGAAGTTTCATGATGCCAAGGATGCAAAACAACTATGGGCTGCTATTAAAACAAGATTTGGAGGTAATGATGCTTCCAAAAAGATGCACAGGAACCTATTGAAGCAGCAGTTTGAAACCTTCACTGTTGGTGAAAGAGAAAGTCTTGACTCTGCTTATGATAGATATCAAAATCTACTTAGCATGTTAGAGTTATATGGAGCTGAGGCAATAATTGAAGATGCTAATCTGAAGTTCTTAAGGAGTTTGCCTTCTGCATGGCATGTAGTTGCTACCATGATTAGAGGACAGCCTGGTTTGGACACTATGGACTTTGATGATCTTTACAATAATCTAAAGGTGTATGAGCATGAGATGAAGGGTAATAAAGGTTCAAGTTCTCACAACATTACTTTTGTCTCCTCTGAAAACAGAAGCAGTACTTCCACTAAAAGTACTGCTCATCCTGTCCAAAGTACTGTTGTAGAAACACAGAATCCATGTACAACTTTGATCTCTACCACTTCATCACATAACCCCAATTCAGATGATGTTCTGTGTTCATTCTTTGCTCAACAAGCTACTCTACCTATTACTTATTAAGAAGATCTTTTGCAAATTGATGATGATGCTATGGAAGAAATTGACATAAGATGGCAGGTTGCCATGATTGCTGCAAGGATCAAGAAATTTATGAACAAGACAGGAAGAGGCATTGATTTCAAGGCTAAGCAAGGTATAGCATTTGACAAGTCCAAGATTGAATGCTTTAACTATCAAAGGACTGGTCACTTTGCAAGGGAATGTAAGTTTGCAAAGTATCAAGCAAATAGGATGATTGAACAACCTAAACCCAAGGTAGAAAGAAAAGAAGTCCCTATTGCTGAGCCAAAGTCACAAGCTTTGGTTGCTCAAGAAGATCTGTCAGAAGTTGATTGGAGTAAAGAATTTGATGATGAACAAGTAACCTATTCTATGGTTGCACTGGAAGAGATTGATTGGAGCACAACTTTTGATGAGGAACCTGGATATGAAGCTTTGGAGTCAAGAGATGGTCTAGGAAGCTTTGATTGGAGCATGGAATGTGAATAAGAAACTGTTCAGCTTGCTATTATGGCTACTTCACCAAGTTCATCCACTATCTCTGAGGTATGTTCCAAATGTAGTAACTCTTATCAAAAGATGCTTAAAGAATATGAAACAGAAAGAGATAACTATAGAAGGGCTAGGTCTGAGATAGTTGGTTACCAATTGACTTTAGAATCCATGGAAGCTAAGATAATCACACATGAGAATAATGAAGTAGCTTGGGCTGAAAAATATGAACAACAAGATTATCAGTTAAAGCTAAGTGAGTGGAAATTAGGATGTAAAGTTTCTTAATTAGAAAATGTCACAAAAGAAAGAGATAAGTTGCTAGAAAAACTTGCTGTTTGGAAAGAATCAAGTCTATCGCATGTTAGTTTTGTTGAAAAACAGAGAACAACAAACATTAAAACTGGCCTAGGTTATGATTTAGAAGTACTTTCATCTAGAAACCAAGAATTAAAACTTTCTCAGGAAACCTCAACTAGTGATGAAGAATTCATAAGTTTATAAGGAAACACATCTAGTGATGAGGAATCACCTTGTTCAACACCTCCTGAGTTTAAGAAAAACAAAAGTTACAATGAAGTTCCTCCACCCCCAGGCAGTTTTCAACCACCTAGGAGAGATGTTTCTTGTTATGGGGTAGATAACCTAGAGTTTAGGAAAAAGCTTAAAGGTCAATCAAATCCTGAGCCTTTAGGAGAATCTGTTGAAGCGCCTAGGGATGATAATAAGGTTTCTGAATATCAAAAAGATTTTTCAAAACAGGTAGTTCTTCTAAAAACTTCTCAAAGTACTACTGATCATTCAGCAGTACCTACAAGAAACTCTTTTCAAAATACAGCTTATTATAGAAAACCTTTTGGGAATAGATTTGGGATGATGGGTCCAAAGTTATGCTTTGTATGTTATAGTCCTCATCATTTGATCAAGGACTGTAATTATCACTCAGAATACTTAAGCAAATACCCAAAGACCACATCTACAACCCATAAGCACAGAGAGAATAAACCAAGGGAAAATAAACCAGTTTGGAATTACACAAATAGGGTTAACCATAGTAATTTCTCCAAAGATTATAGGTACCCCCATCAGAAAAGACCATTCTCCAAACCCACAGTACCTTCACAAAGCACTGGTCAGGCAGTATTTTCTCAAAGTACTGTTAGGAAGTTTCCTAATCAAGGTACTGCTAGCACAGACTCAAGTGTAAGACCTAAGAGATTCAATTCTTACAAACCTAAAAGGCCTTACAACCAAAGGAAAGCTGCTAGAACACAGAACCCAACACCAAAAGTTACAACTAAGTGGGTTAAGAAAGAAAGTACTGCTGAGAGTGACAAAGTACTTTCAGAAAATAAGGGTGAAAAAGGGAGTGTTGATAACAATTCAACACAAGTTTTGGAATAAAAAACAGTAGTTCTTGATAGTATTTTCAAAAACAGTGGTGATTACATACTCAAAGAATTTGAGTATGTTACTCCACAAGGGGAACACAAGTCAGTAATGGCTTGGGTTCCTAAAAGAAACTAACCCTTTTCATTTTTTTTTGCAGGGCAACCCAGCAGAGGAGCTTAAAGATCATCTTATTGTGGATAGTGGTTGCTCTGGAAGTATGACAGGAGAAAAGGAGCTCTTGTCAGATTTTAAGGCTTATTTTGGAGGAAGAGTTGCATTTGGGAATGATCCTGATGGAGGGAGAATTACTAGCAAAGGAACCATTAAGGCAGGATCTATTGATTTTGAGAATGTCAGATACGTGAAGGAGCTTAAATTCAACCTTTTGTCAGTCTCTCAGATCTTTGACAAGAAATACCCTGTGTTGTTTCTTGACACAGAATGTCTTATTCTCTCCCCTGAGTTTAGATTAGAAGATGAAAACTTGGTGATGCTGAGAGCACCAAGAACCAATGATGTGTATAGCATAGATTTGAAGAACATCAATTCTGCTGAAAGGGCAACATGCTTAATTGCAAGGGCAACAATGGAGGAAGCACATCTATGGCACAGAAGACTAGGTGTAAATTTCAAAAACATCAATAAGCTGGTAAAAGGAAATTTAGTTAGAGGTTTACCTTCTAAAGCATTCAAACTTGATCATTCATGTTTGGCTTGCCAGAAGGGTAAACAACACAAGGCTTCATGTAAGAAGATTGAAGAAAGAACAATTAGGGAGCCTTTGGAATTGCTGCATATGGATCTGTTTGGACCTGTTTCAGTTGTTAGCTTAAACAAGAAGAAGTATTGTTTGGTTATAACAGATGATTGTAGCAGATTTAGCTGGGTCTTTTTCTTGGGATTCAAAGATGAAACTTTTGATGCTATTCATGATCTTATAATAGCACTTGAAAATTAGTTGAGACTCAAGGTTAGAGGCATTAGATGTGATAATGGGACTGAATTCAAGAATCAGCTTATGGATGACTTTTGTGCTAAGAAAGGAATCAAAAGAGAATTCAGTATTGCTAGAACTCCTCAGCAAAATAGAGTTGCAGAAAGGAAGAACAGAACTTTGATAGAAGCAGCAAGGACAATGCTTGCAGACTCCCAATTACCTGTTCCATTTTGGGCTGAAGTTGTAAGTGTTGCATGTTATGTGCTAAATAGAGTGTCAGTGACAAAACCTCATATGAAGACACCTTATGAGTTACTCATGGGAAAGAAGCCAAACATAAAGTTTATGAAACCTTTTGGATGTCCCCTGACTATCTTAAACATTGCTGATAATTTGTGAAAATTTGATGGTAAATCAGAAGAAGGATATTTATTGGGTTATTGTACAAATAGCAAAGGATTCAGAGTGTACAACAGGGCTACCAAGAAGGTTCAAGAATGTCTTCATGTTGAATTTCTAGAAGAACAAGAAAAAAAAGGTAAAGGTCCTGATTGGATGTTTGATCTTGATTTGATGTCTTCATCTATGAACTATGTACCTGCAAGGGAAGAAAATCAAGTTGTTCTTAATGAAGAAGAGTTACAATACATTGTTCATGGAGTTAACATAAGATCTGAAGATGATTTTGATGAAGCACCCATTGATGAGAAGAAAAGTACTGCTGCACCTCAAGGTACTGTTGATCCACAAAGTACTGTTCCACCAAAGATTGCAGTATCTGATGAAGACCAAGCTATCCAAGATGAACTTAATAGGATGCTCTTTCAAGAAAAAATTGCAAAATCCTATGAAGATGATCAAAGGAGAGCTTATGAAGCAGAAAAGAAGAAGGCTAAAGGCATTGACAGTACTTTGCCCCAAAGTACTGCTGATCCATTTGAAAGTACTTCTCAAATTTTAGATACTTCAAATTGGAAGAATGCTGATGATTTACATGATCCAACCATGCTTGCCTTAGAAGTTACTGATGATGAGTTGGAACAACAAGGCATTTTCTCAGATTCTAATGAAGACACTGACCTCACAAATTTGGAAGATAATCTTGAAGTACCACCAACTCCTACTCTAAGAATTCACAAAGATCATCCTGTCAGTAAGATAATTGGACCTTCAAATTCAGGAGTACTTACAAGAACTAAAGCTCAGAATATGTCTCAACAAGATACTTCTTTACTTAGCTTTATTTACAAGCAGAACAGGGTGAATCATAAGGATCAGTAATTGTGTTTATTTGCTTGCTTTCTGTCTCAAGAAGAACCTAAGACAATAAAACAAGCATTAGCTAAGGAAAGTTGGGTTGAAGCTATGCAAGAAGAACTCTTACAGTTTAAACTTCAAGAAGTATGGGTACTATGTGATTTACCTGATGGTAAAAGATTAATTGGAACAAAATGGGTTTTCAGAGTGAAAAGAGATGAAAGAGGAAATGTCATCAAGAATAAAGCAAGGTTAGTAGCTCAAGGATATAGACAAGAAGAAGGAGTAGACTATGATGAAGTCTTTTCTCCTGTGGCAAGGATTGAAGCCATAAGGCTATTTTTGGCTTTTGCATCTTATACGGGATTTCCTGTATATCAGATGGATGTTAAAAGTGCTTTTTTATATGGCACTATCACAGAGGAAGTTTATATTAAACAGTGTAAAACCCAAAAATTTTGAATATATAAAATACCCAAAATGCCCTCTAATTTTAAACTTCGAAAGAGACGTTAAATAATATAAAACATTTCATTCCGATTTTAACCTATGTATTTAATCCTTTAATAATTGAACAAATAAACGTTATATGAATATAAAAGTTATGGAGAACTAATATGTATACAATTAAAATTGTCACACATTACTTTTGTTATAAGATTATGAAATCGAATTTCCTATTTCCCTAACATTCAGTTAGGATAAGATCAACCAAACCATGCATATCTCTAAAATAATTGAAAGATTTGCCTTGTCTATCCCTTGCCAAAAACCTGTACACGTCTTACCAAAGTTATAAATACGTTTTCCCTTTTCTTCTATAACTGTATATCACAACATATCTACACCTACAAAGTTCTATAAAACTACAAAATCCTAAACCTAATACACTAAACCGGCGGCTGCATGTTCTTTTGCTCCCATTTATGATCGGTTCAAGGAGGTACAAAGGAGGTTCCAACATGGTGGTCTTGCCCGCGTATATTCTGGTTCGACAAGTGTTAGGACGTGGGATTTAATTCTTTTTCGAAGGGTATGGTAATACGTGGGTATTTATCCTGCTCGAGGTTAGAATTTCTCTCGGTTTAGGGGGTGTTAATTGTGAGCCTGTTTTGAGTCAAGGGCTTGGGTGTTGGCCTATTTCGGTTGAGGTTTGGCTTGTACTCGATCGCATCTTGTCCCTTGGTTTTCTTCTTCTCGTCATGCTACAAGTGGTAATTTTCCTTTTTGTTGTTCTTTTTCTTTTGACCATGTTTTACGCCTTCATATCGACTACATGCTAATTGTTTACATCACACATAAAATAACGTTATGACCTAACTATGAAATCGACCTTGTTTTCGTTTGACGCACACCAGAACATATATAATATCACCTGAAATCATATCGACATCGTAAATAATAATGAGAACATGGTTTGTATGATCGACTATAAACTAAACATTTGCATGCATCAATCGGTCTAGCTACTATCGAAATGTTCTCGTCTTGGTCTTGTTATTGCATGCGTGAATTTGAGTAGGCTAGAGTGGTTTGAGAAACTGCTACATATTGGGCAGAATGAAGTATCAGACACTTTACTTAAAACTAGAAAATATGAAAGTTAAAATCATACATTCTTCTAACCTGTTACATGCTAAATTAATATGTATATATATACATGAATGGAATACGCATGAAAAATACGTGCATGGGGCTTGCATGACTAATAAAACCATAATAAAACATGTTGGAATAAATATTTGTGACATGTACATATAGAGGTTGGTCTCGTGTATACATATTTTGGAGAGTATGCATGCATGCGTGTGAGAATTTCATACGTGAGAATATATATGGTTGTTTCGTATAAAAATATTTTGTGACGGGTTGAAAGAGTTATAACATAATGACTTAATCGTGGTTAATATATGAGGTCGGCAATACGTAAATGTGAGTTAAGTAAAACGAAGTCGGATTAGGGTCGTTACGGCATGACTATTAATATCGTGAGTACGTTAATAATTATATAAAATTATAACGACGGGGTCTAAAATTATTGTCCTAATATAAATTTATAAAATGAACCTCAAAATAATCTTATTTGATTCTTTTTCTTTATATTTAATTTTGATAATTTACATTTTGACCCTAAACTTTGTTATAATGACACTTCAAACCCTGAACTACTATAAATGTCATTTTAACCCTTAAATTGGCATCTATACCTTAAAGTAATAGATTACTAATTATGGAAACTTACTAAACGGGAAACTTAATGGAAAGTTACAAAAAATGGAAAGCCGACTAAAACGAGTAATCTAATTTAAAATAAGTTATTAATAATAAGCCGATCATTAATTCGTGTAGATTCGCTGAAGAAGGAGTGACTTCCTATTCCTATGGTTATGTTATGGTTTCGTTGGCGGTTCAAGGTACATATATTCTATCCCTTTTCAGTAGGGACTTCTCATGACTTTCTTTCGATCCTTGACACTGCTAAGATTCCCTTCAGTTATGCCATTGCTATGTTCCCCATCTGATATGATTGATATGATCCTTTGATATGATTTGTTGCTATCCATTTTGTTTGATTACCTGATTACTATCTCCTGGTTGAGATTCTGTTTGATTATGATATGATTCATTTGTTATGGATATGCTTTGTTTGATATGATTCATTTCGTTCTTATGCCCGAGTTTTTATTCTACTCATGGAGGTACCATGGGCGTGTCAATGATGGTACCACTGGCATGACACTTTCTGGGGAGGTGTGATTGATCCCTGGCATTCCATTTTGTTTGATATATGTGCACTATGGCCAATTAGTTATATATGTGTCCAGTCATGAGCTGACATGTGTATTTTGTTTCATTCAGGGAGTGTATGGATGCATTCTAGGTTCTGTTTTATTTTGAGAAGACAGTGACTGGTTGTACGTGCCTTGTACCCCTTTCACTTCTGGTACATTAGAGCTAGCTACTCCTTGTACAACTTATGATTTGACGGATATGTGATTATGTGATTTTGAGACCTATTCGAGTATCTCGTTAGGTCGGCTCATGGCTTTCCTATGTTTCTTTGTGTCTATTCGAGTATCTCGTTAGACAAGCCTTTGTTCTAGCTACTCTTGATTCTGGTTACTATATGATTCATACTATCATTTGATTCTTCATGTTCCTTATTCACTTGATTGTTGATATTTGTTCAGTTGATCATTGATCTCTTATTCATTTGACAGATGACATTCTTTTCAACAGGAGCTTATGATTTCCTTTTCATATACTTATATACGTTTTGATTATCCGTTTGTTTTGTTATATATCTGTTCACTGGGCTTTTTAAGCTCAGCGGCATTTCTTTTCCTGCGGCAGGTTTTAGATTGGAAGCTGGGTTTGGGTGAAGAGTGGATAGGAGCTTTAGTGGACTACCCAGGGACTAGAAGCCCATTACATCTGGACTAGTTTTGGACTTGGATTAGATTAGACTTTGTTTAGTTTGTATTTTCCTTTCTCTTATAGTTTTAGCATTCCTTTTGTATTTTTAGATTGTTCTCTTGTAATCTTTTGTTTTAAGTCTTCCACTTGCATTGTAGTGCTTTGTATGCTTTGATATGTCACCATACTGTAGCGCTCCGGACCCATGTTGAGTTGGGGTGTTACAATTATGGTACCAGAGATAAGGCTGCGACCTATAGTACATAAGTTGTGGCCTGTGAGTTTTGGACCCTTTGGTTTGCACCTTAGAAGCTTTAGGAGTAACCTTAGAAGGATTTGCTTTAGGTTCTCTGCTTAAGAACTTTAGTATGACCAGTGAGGACTGGGTCGATTATGTTCAGACGTTGGTTTTCTTGCTTCCGTTTTACTCTGATTTATGCCTTTGCTTTTCATTAAGCTCTTACAAGATCAATCGTTTCGGAGACTTAAAAGACTTATTAGGAATCGCGACATGTGTTAGAATGCCTTTAGACTTTGTAGTGTGCCTTATAGGTTCTTTGTCTGGAGTTATCCTTTTGAACTTTGATTCTTGATTCGTTTGACATTCGTTTAGATGCCTTTCGTTCGTTCGAAGATTCGCGTATGTATGAATCCTACGTGCTCGACACACTCGATGACTTCCCTTTGGTTTTGATTCTTTCTTCATTGTTGATTGATCTTACCTATTCTACCCTATGATCATTTGGTGATTTTTCATCGTGTATATTCGATTTGTCCGATGCATTCTTGAGATATTTGAAGACGATTTTGTTGTGCTAATATGTTTACGCCAGAGATGTCCGATTCGATGTTATTCTGGATTTGGATTTGTTGCCTGAGTATTGTCATTTATGTTTGTTACCTTTGATGTTTTGTGAAGTTCATGATTCTTAACCTGATAATCATTTATGACCACCTTGTTCTGAAACTCGTGCATTGATTTCCCACTGTTGTGAAGATACTTCATTTGGTGTCACTCGCCTCGAGAGTTATTCAGATTGCTTAGAATGTTTGCCGTGTATCCTTAGTGTGTTTTACTTCTGGAGGCTGAATTGTGTCATGTTTTGTGTGAAGAGCGAGATGTTCCTAGAAATTCTTTTTATATTCGTTATGATCTCTATGAGCGTTGTGATGCCAATTTTATTGGCTATTGCTCCGACTATCCCTATGAATTTGAGAAATCGTGTCTTTCATGAATATTTGGACGAATTGTCATTGTATGACATTTTGATATGTTCAGAGACGAAAGAGAAACACGAGGATCACTTTCATTTGTGGTGTTAAATTTCTATGTCAGAAGAAGCTCCAGTTTTTGTTTTCGAAGAATAACTTTTGTGGGAGGAAGAACGAGAGGAGAATTTAGAAGAGCTGGAAAGAGATTTGTTTTAGCTATGTTAGAAGACGGAATGAAGCAACTTGAAGAAAGGCACACAATTCTATCAACTCTATTCATCTTGGTTGTACTAATATGTATAGAGTCTTGAAGCAGGAGCTGGACGGGATGGTATTAAGACGGTGTTGGCTACATTGGTGATTTCTACACACAGGAGGAAGGACAACACGAGTAGAGTACATTGGAGCTTTGACTAGGATGGCTTGGCGTTTGAGGAAGCTTTAGTTCGCGACATGTTAGATCTTGAGTTCATTCCTATCCGTACGAATTATTCGACCTATTCGGTTATGCTTTATGATACGTTTTGATACTCTCATTCGTGAATTGGAACGTCGGTATGAATATGTTATCCCATCTCCCTATGAGACTCTTGGTGTGTTTGATGATTCAACTTGTGCTCTTATGGCTTTAGCAAGTTCATTTGTTCGTTCAGAATTCAGTAGGAGTTGATGAAGATTTATCGTTTAGTGCTATCGCTATGCTTGCTTCATAGGTTATGCGTTTCGTGTATCTCCTTGTGGGATTCTAATTATCATCTGTCATCTGTCATCTGCTACTCATTTGTTCGCATTCGTTGTATTTGATTTAATATGATTTGTGTTCTATTGGAGAGCCTGAGGTTATTTTTGAGCGTCAGGATCGAGTCATGAGAAAATTTTGGTTGTGAAGATTCTTTTGGAAGAACCTCCCCGAGCGTGAGGATATTTCTGATGGTATTTTGTGATTTGCTACGACTCCGTATAACTTTAGTGACATCAATTTCGCGGACAAAATTTTCCTTTTACAGGGGAAGAATTGTAAAACCCGAATATTTTGAATATATGAAATACCCAAAATGCCCTCTAATTTTAAACTTTGAAAGAGACGTTAAATAATATAAAAACATTTCATTCCGATTTTAACCTATGTATTTAATCCTTTAATAATTGAACAAATAAACGTTATATGAATATAAAAGTTATGGAGAACTAATATGTATACAATTAAAATTGTCACACATTACTTTTGTTATAAGATTATGAAATCGAATTTCCTATTTCCCTAACATTCAGTTAGGATAAGATCAACCAAACCATGCATATCTCTAAAATAATTGAAAGATTTGCCTTGTCTATCCCTTGCCAAAAAACCTGTACACGTCTTACCAATGTTATAAATACGTTTTCCCTTTTCTTCTATAACTGTATATCACAACATATCTACACCTACAAAGTTCTCTAAAACTACAAAACCCTAAACCTAATACACTAAACCGGCGGCTGCATGTTCTTTTGCTCCCATTTATGATCGGTTCAAGGAGGTACAAAGGAGGTTCCAACATGGTGGTCTTGCCCGCGTATATTCTGGTTCGACAAGTGTTAGGACATGGGATTTAATTCTTTTTCGAAGGGTATGGTAATACGTGGGTATTTATCCTGCTCGAGGTTGGAATTTCTCTCGGTTTAGGGGGTGTTAATTGTGAGCCTGTTTTGAGTCGAGGGCTTGGGTGTTGGCCTGTTTCGGTTGAGGTTTGGCTTGTACTCGATTGCATCTTGTCCCTTGGTTTTCTTCTTCTCGTCATGCTACAAGTGGTAATTTTCCTTTTTGTTGTTCTTTTTCTTTTGACCATGTTTTACGCCTTCATATCGACTACATGCTAATTGTTTACATCACACATAAAATAACGTTATGACCTAACTATGAAATCGACCTTGTTTTCGTTTGACGCACACCAGAACATATATAATATCACCTGAAATCATATCGACATCGTAAATAATAATGAGAACATGGTTTGTATGATCGACTATAAACTAAACATTTGCATGCATCAATCGGTCTAGCTACTATCGAAATGTTCTCGTCTTGGTCTTGTTATTGCATGCGTGAATTTGAGTAGGCTAGAGTGGTTTGAGAAACTGCTACATATTGGGCAGTGATTTGGTGCTAAAGCAGTCAACTAAAGTCAAATAACCTAGACCAATACTTCCGGTGAGTATAGGGGTTTCCCCGGGTCGTTATGTCCCGACAAGGTGTGATGGTAATCAAAACGGGTTTGTGATCGGGTGAATTTGGACAGAAAATGGGGTTTTAGTGATTTGTACGATTACGCTAAGATATGAGGAATGAAAATAACTTAGAAACACTATATAAACAATTACTGATGATCAGATACACTAAAAACGTGAGCTAAGTCTAATAACGCGTACGTTTGATTTAATTCTACGTTAACGTACGAAATAGAACGCGAGTTTTTGAGAAATAAAATACTTACGGATACAAAAATTAAATTTTTACAATCCTAATGATAAAAGAAAATTTTAGAAAATTAAAATTAATTTTTACACTATTTATATAATTATTATTAATCAAATACTATTTTCTAATTACTTATTAATTATTTAAATTAACCTAAATGATAACTAATTATAAAATTACACTAAAAATATGAAAAATAAATCTGGAAAAATCTAAAATATTAAAAAAATAATTTTCAAACAGAAAATATATTTATTATACTATTTATCTATTTATTATTAATTATCTACTATTTATTAATTATTAAAACTACTTTTTATTTATTATAATTACTAAATAAACAAGAATAAATCTGAAATTTTACCAATAATTCTAAAATATAATAAAGAACTTATGAAAAATAAAATTAACTGAAAAAGAAGCTAAAATAAGCAAAATGGGCAAAAAGCCAAACCAAATAAGCACTTATAAATAAGTACTTTGGAAGAAAAATTGCAAAAAGCTCAAGGACAGTTCTAATTACTTCAATGAACTTAAATCAACTTAAAATAACATAGAAAACACTAAGAATAAGCTGAAACAAAGAAATAAGCAAAAGCCAAAAGCTGTGAACAAAGCAGAAATGAGACAGACTTGCAAATCCAAATAAGCTAGGGGCAAAAGCCCTTAAGCCAAAATGGAGACTGGAATCTCAAAGCCAGCTATGTGGGCTTCTCAAAGAACCAAGTTTTATCCTGTGGGGCCCACTGGTGAAGCCTGTGGAGCCCACAGAAGGTGGGTGAGCTGGGTATAGCTGATGCAGCAGGGGAGGTCAGTCCCCCTGCAGCTCAATTTGAGGCTCCATGGAACTCACAAGAAAAATTGAAAAAATATAATAACTATGGGATTTCAAAGCTATGGTGGGAGACTATATTCCATGAAAAGCACAAGTTCTAAAACCTAGCACAAAAATCACAATAATTCATGCCAATTTTGGTTTTCTGCATAGACTTTTAATTTTGACTTTTTGATTTGTGATGAAAGTTTGACTAACTTGGATTTCTAATGGACCTAGATTACTAATTATGATACTAGATGCTAAAATAAGGCTATATTATGCAACTACAATAGTTTTTAAACTAAAATGAATGAGTATGATTCCTAAAAACTACACAGTGAAACTGTGAGGAAATTTAAAAGGGAATTCTGACTTTCTACTCCTAAACATATGTTTTTAAGATTTAAATGATCTAATATGACCTAAGGTGACATGTAGCAACAACAAACATCATCTGAAACATATTAGAAAACCTTGGATCCCACTGATCCAAACACCCCATTAAAAACATGAATTTGTGTTTTCCAAATAGTTTGACTGATTCATTCCATGATTCAAGTTCAAAAGGTCATACAATGATATAAAAAGCATAGTTAAGCACTCAAACACTGATCTTGAACACTCATACACATTATAACAGGAGATGCTAAAAAAATGACATTTGCAAGTAAGAATAAGCACAGAGATGTGTAGCAAAGAAACAAGTGATTCCTAAATTCTAAATTAAGCTACCAAACAATACTCACTGACTATAACTAGCATGATAAGTAAAGAATAAGCATCAATAAGCAGAATGAACAGTAATAAGCTTTCACACAATGGAGTGAAAATTGACTTTCAATAGTCCTTTGCTCAAACCATGTTTACACGATTCTCAAATATACCCTATTGCTTCCCACAAGCTCTAGACCATGGTATTCAGCCTCCTCCTCTATTTTTCTCCTTCTTTTTGGATTTTTATCATATTCTATTTTATCATTTTATAAAAATTTGAATGGAACTGAACTTATGCTACACTGAATCAACTAAGCCACTGAAGAGCTCTCATGAGCTTATAAGAACATTGGCACAAGATTCATTTGAGATTACCACTTGTAAGCAAAAACTGAAAGATGTAAAATTTGAAGAGTAAATGCAAATTTCTATTAATGAAAAGCTGAGTACAATCTAAACCAGGAATAAAAAGGTTACAACTTGAAGATTAATTTTACAAAGGCAGTTTACACTACTAAATTAAACTACTCTAATTACTACTAAAATTAACTAACTACTTCAACCCTGTCTTCCTCTTCCTTTTATATTGCTACATTAGGGTTTATGTGACCCACAAGTGCTTTCCCACCTCTTTCTGAGCCGTAGGATTTGCACAATTGATCTTGGCCGTTCTTTAAGTTTTGGCAGGAAAGTGGTGCATTGCAATTTAGCTTTTTCCTTTGATAACTTGTATTGGGAGTAATATATTTGGACTAGGGTGGCTGGTGTAGGTGATTGGGGATTGGAGAGGGGACAAAGATGTTGGGGAAGGTACAGGGTAGGGAGTTGCAGGGTTCACGTGAGGGAGGGAGTAGCTTTGACCGTTTGACCCTTGACCCTTTGACCTGAGATATCAACCGGGTGGGATTTGGGCTAGGAGGCTTTGGGCTTGGGTAATTAGTGGATCAGGGGGTTGGGTGGATTGTATTTATAAAAGGGATAATGACAAAGGGTCCATTTATGTTTTACAAGTAATAAAGCCCAAGGATATTATTTGTAAATTCTAAAAAATACAAGGGCTGGTTTTGACAACTTTCCAAAGTATCTTCAAGGATCATTCTTTCCTAATATGAATAGTATGAGGATCCTTGTTGATTTTTTCCAATATGAAATTCCCGGGGGCTAAAACTGCCAAGTTTCAAAGTACAGGGACCAAACTTGTAAAATTTCCAAAACTTTTTACCCAAGGATCATTCTTGATAACTTTTAACTTTTAAAGGACTTGGGTTGACTTATCTTTCAAAATAAATGCTCAGGGACTAATTTTGTTAATTTTTGAAAGTTGGGGGGACTGAAACTGCCAATTATGCAAACTTTGTTCGTTTTTCATCTGTTTTTACTCATTTTGCATCTGAAACATATAAAACACAATTTTGGAATAATTTCAGTATTTTGATGCATTTTTGAGTGTTTTTTAAATGTTTTGCAGCTCAGATTTGACCAAAAATGATGAGTGTTTGAGCACTTATCAATCCCCCACACTAAAACATTGCTAGTCCCTAGCAATCTTTTGAGAAAAACTTAATGGATTTGAAGTCTCTTTACCAAAAGCCATTACTTCTGGAGTAGCCAAATGTTTCAGTTCAAGTAAGAATTATGGTCCACCTGATAACCATCTGATTTTGAGCAAACCACCAGCTGTCAACGAATTTGATTTGTCTTTACCAGAAGCCATTTGCTTATGGACTAGCCAACTCTTGATGGACAAAGTCAACATCTTGGTGAGCTAATTACCAATTATGGTTTTTCCACTGCCTTTACCACAAGCCATAATCTTGCGGGCTAGCCAACTCTTTCACTTTTTAGGATATGGCGAGTTGAGATACCATACAATTTTGGGCAAATTGTAAGCCATAAACGGATTTGATATATCTTTACCAAGAGCCTTTTGCTCCTGGATTAGCCAATCCTTCTGCCGTTTAGACAAGGCGGACTGATAACCACAAAAATTTTTGAAGCTCAAGTGAAAAGTTTTTTAAATTTTTGCCAAAAATGGGGGTACTAGAAGGTAAAATGTGATCAAATTCGCTAGAATACCCCCCCCCCCCCCCCCCCCCCCCCCCCCCCCCCCCCCCCCCCCCCCCCCCCCCGCACTTAGAATTGAATATTTTCCTCAATATTCAAAGTCCCGGCTATTATGCCGACTCTTTAAACGTAAAAGGGCAACATTACAAGCTAAATGTGGAAACACCATTTTTTTTCACTATTATTGGTAACCATAGCAGGGGTACTCCCCCATACTTAGGGTGAAAACCCTATAAGCATGCTACTATTTTTGTTTACCGAGTCGCTAGCTTGAATCGACCCCGAATTCATTGGTTCTTGGGGAAGCAAGATCTGGAAGAAACAATCTCCATCGGACTTTCATTCAAGATGTTTGGACAAACATTTGAAGCATGTGAAAGTTCCACACCGATGAGATATATAGACCCTGGCTTTAAATAGTATAAACTATAAGCGGTGATGCCGGGGTCAAAGGTAATGTCTTCATTCCCGAAAGAGTGAAGAACAGGAGAAGTCACCTGATAGGTGAAAAAGAGAAAGAAAGTCATGATAAACATCTTGACTAACTCATCATCATCAGGGGGAGGATTCATGGATTCATCATCATGAATCTCATCATTTAAGCTCATGTGATCAAGACATATCCCGGGTGTGTCTAGATCAAAATAGAAGTTATCATACTCCGGTGGAGATATGATATGAGTGAGTTCACAGGAGAACTCCTTGAATGTGAATGAATCATATTCGGAATTGATGTGAGTGAGTTCACAGGAGAACTCATCGAAGGTAAATGATTCATAATCGGGGAGAGAATTATGAGAATGAGAAGTGGTACTGCCACTAATCTTCTCTCCCATATGATCAAATGTAAAGGCTTCAAACTCCGGAATAGGATCGTCGGAGAAAATGTCACTATCCTTAATGGGGATAGGAGATGAAATGGGTTTCTCTTTGAAAGCCTCAATTTTAGAGATGAGGTGACTGACATTTAATAATGTAGCACGAAGGGCTTCCTCTTTGATTTCAATGTCAGGCTCATCATCATTCTCATCTTCTAAGCTGACTAGCTCAGAAGGTAATTCTTCCACATAACTGATGTCTCCACAAGATAACGAATCGTCATCATTAGAATCGGAGAACATCTCAACATCATCATTCGGGAAGACACGAGGAGGAGGGATATCACACATATGATCAAGAATTCCCTGTGACTCTCTTGGGATTGGGACAAGGTTCTCAACACTAGACTTTATGAATTCGTCCGATTCCTTTTCAGGAACAGTGCTAAGATGCTCGTCCCCCATGTTCAGAGAGTGAGTGGGAACCTCGGGTGTGATAACAGTAGACTCAGGGAGTTTAGAAGTACTAGCAGTTATGGAATCTTCAAGTTCCATTTGATCAACGGCTAGTGACTCTATCACAATATTTTCTCCCTGATTATCCATGGAAAGAATCACAACTGATGAATCTGATGAATCTTTTTGAATAATAACAATGTCATCATCATCACTGTCATCATCATCACTGTCATCATCGTCATCATATAGAGCAGCATAGCGAAGATTGGCACGTATTTTAGCTGCTCTTTGCTCAACAAGTAATTCTTCCATGCTCATTTCGTTTCTAGCATCTCGTTCTTTGGCAAGTAATTCTGCCATTGATTTCTTACGAGAATCTTGAAACGATGTAGAAGCCAACCCCTCCTTAAATTCTTTCAATGCTTCTAGAACCTTTAGACAAAGGTCTTGCTGAGTTTCATGAGGAGTTGCTTGAATAATTGGGTACTGTGGAGGTTGGTCTTGAAATGAATAGTCATAACTGTTACAAGGAAATGGATTCCTTGTTTGACAATCAGAACTGCAGTGAGGACCTCCACAGTTTTTCACAATAGTAAAACTGATGTGGCTGTGAGTCGTATGTGCTAGAGTTATAATTGTTATCAGAAAACTGCTCATAGACAAGCGTGTTGCCCGATTGACAATCAGAACTGTAGTGTGGGCCGCCACAATTCTCACAACAATAAAACTGTTGAATCTGGTTTGGTGAATTGTATGGATATTGGTCATAACCAAAATTTTGACTATTTTGACAATCAAACCCTTGGTGAGGACCTCCACAATATTCACATGAAAAGTTTGGTGTATTTTGATATGAAGCATAATTGTGATTTGGATAATATGATTCTTGCTCGTATGAATGTGATGGGTAATTGGAAAAATTTGAAGAGTCGTTGAATGAGTTCTGATTAGGATCACAAGCAAATGAATTCCTCGAACCACAAAACAAATAACTTCCTTCTCGAATATCATTACCACATTGTTCACATGTACACCAACGACATGGCAAACCAAAAAGCGGCTCACCACAACCAACACAAGGAATAAAATCCGGAGGTGGGACAAGTGGTGTGCTGTGAGAGCTAGGAATTTCCACCACTTCCGTTATGGTCTCGGGTTTTTGTTCTTGATGAACGTGAAGATTAGGTAAGTCGTTCTTTTCAGTCACTGCACTAAGCTCCGTACGTTTGCTTGACAAACTTTTAACCGTAAATCCTGAAAGGTTAGGATTAATTCTTGATGGTTTGTCATTAATAGCACGTATCTCGGGCTGTGAAGGGTAGTTGGAAGAATTTGGCAAATCATTGAGAGAATTTGGACTTATGAACAGATTGCACGTAGTGCAAAAGCTGTTACTACAATTATTTCCACACTTCTCACAAATACACCGGAAACAACGATAGCCATTCTCAATCGTGCTTTTACAGTGAAAACACGTGTAGCCGAGAGACGCCATAAGAATTATACATGAGAGGGGTATAAGAAGGTAGAATCAAACGAATAGAGGGTAAAGAAGAATATTTTTTTGTGTTTGTTGAAAACTTATTTAAAATGTTTTTGGTAATCGTTTTGAAAGACCAAATCGTTTCCTCGTAGATCACACAAAGTAATCCTTGAGTAATATGATATGGTAAAATTCACGATTCGTTTTGTTTTTTATGAAAATATGAAAAAGGATGGTAAATATACAATGAACGAATATCCAAAGATCACCAATCTTCAAGTACGTCTAGAATACGCGCACAACCTCCCCGGCAGCGGCGCCATTTGATTTGGTGCTAAAGCAGTCAACTAAAGTCAAATACCCTAGACCAATACTTCCGGTGAGTATAGGGGTTTCCCCGGGTCGTTATGTCCCGACGAGGTGTGATGGTAATCAAAACGGGTTTGTGATCGGGTGAATTTGGACAGAAGAGGGGTTTTTAGTGATTTGTATGATTACGCTAAGATATGAGGAATGAAAATAACTTAGAAACACTATATAAACAATTACTGATGATCAGATACACTAAAAACGTGAGCTAAGTCTAATAACGCGTACGTTTGATTTAATTCTACGTTAACGTACGAAATAAAACGCGAGTTTTTGAGAAATAAAATACTTACGGATACGAAAATTACATTTTTACAATCCTAATGATAAAAGAAAATTTTTAGAAAATTAAAATTAATTTTTACACTATTTATATAATCATTATTAATTAAATACTATTTTCTAATTACTTATTAATTATTTAAATTAACCTAAATGATAACTAATTATAAAATTACACAAAAAATATGAAAAAATCTAAAATATTATAAAACTAATTTTCAAACAGAAAATATGTTTATTATACTATTTATCTATTTATTATTAATTATCTACTATTTATTAATTATTAAAACTACTTTTGATTTATTATAATTACTAAATAAACAAGAATAAATCTAAAATTTTACCAATAATTCTAAAATATAATAAAGAACTTAAGAAAAATAAAATTAACTGAAAAAGAAGCTAAAATAAGCTAAATGGGCAAAAAGCCAAACCAAATAAGCACTTATAAATAAGCACTTTGGAAGAAAAATTGCAAAAAGCTCAAGGACAGTTCTCATAACTTCAATGAACTTAAATCAACTTAAAAAAACCTAAAAAACACTAAGAATAAGCTGAAACAAAGAAATAAGCAAAAGCCAAAAGCTGTGAACAAAGCAGAAATGGGACAGACTTACAAAGCCAAATAAGCTAGGGGCAAAAGCCCTTAAGCCAAAATGGAGACTGGAATCTCAAATCCAGCTATGTGGGCATCTCAAAGAACCAAGTTTTATCCTGTGGGGCCCACTGGTGAAGCCTGTGGAGCCCACAGAAGTTGGGTGAGCTGGGTATAGCTGATGCAGCAGGGGAGGTCAGTCCCCCTGCAGCTCTCTTTGAGGCTCCATGGAACTCACAAGAAAAATTGCAAAAATCTAATAACTATGGGATTTCAAAGATGAGATGGGAGACTATATTCCCTGAAAAGCACAAGTTCTAAAACCTAGCACAAAAATCACAATAAGTCATGCCATTTTTGGTTTTCTGCATAGACTTTTAATTTTGACTTTTTGATTTGTGATGAAAGTTTGACTAAGTTGGATTTCTAATGGACCTGGATTACTAATTATGATACTAGATGCTAAAATAAGGCTTGATTATGCAACTACAACAGTTTTTAAACTAAAATGAATGAGTATGATTCCTAAAAACTACACAGTGAAACTGTGAGGAAATTTAAAAGGGAATTCTGACTTTCTACTCCTAAACACTGGTTTTTAAGATTTAAATGATCTAATATGACCTATGGTGACATGTAGAAACAACAAACATCATCTGAAACATACTAGAAAACCTTGGAACCCACTGATCCAAACACCCAATTAAAAGCATGAATTTGTGTTTTCCAAAGAGTTTGACTGATTCATTCCATGATTCAAGTTCAAAAGGTCATACAATGATATAAAAAGCATAGTTAAGCATTCAAACACTGATCTTGAACAAACATACACATTATAACATGAAATGCTAAAAAAAATGACATTTGCAAGTAAGAATAAGCACAGAGATGTGTAGCAAAGAAACAAGTGATTCCTAAATTCTAAATTAAGCTACCAAACAATACTCACTGACTATAACTAGCATGATAAGTAAAGAATAAGCATCAATAAGCAAAATGAACAGTAATAAGCTTTCACACAGTGGAGTGAAAATTGACTTACAATAGTCCTTTGCTCAAACCATGTTTACACGATTCTCAAATACACCCTATTGCTTCCCACAAGCTCTAGACCATGGTATTCAGCCTCCTCCTCTATTTTTCTTCTTCTTTTTGGATTTTTATCATATTCTATTTTATCATTTTATAAAAATTTGAATGGAACTGAACTTATGCTACACTGAATCAACTAAGCCACTGAAGATCTCTCATGAGCTTGAACATTGGCACAAGATTTATTTGAGATTACCACTTGTAAGCAAAAACTGAAAGATATAAAATTTGAAGAGTAAATGCAAATTTCTATTAATGAAAAGCTGAGTACAATCTAAACCAGGAATAAAAAGATTACAACTTGAAGATTAATTTTACAAAGGCAGTTTACACTACTAAATTAAACTACTCTAATTACTACTAAAATTAACTAACTACTTCAACCCTGTCTTCCTCTTCCTTTTATATTGATACATTAGGGTTTATGTGACCCACAAGTGCTTTCCCACCTCTTTCTGAGCCGTAGGATTTGCACAATTGATCTTGGCCGTTCCTTAAGTTTTGGCGAGAAAGTGGTGCATTGCAATTTAGCTTTTTCCTTTGATAACTTGTATTGGGAGTAATATATTTGGACTAGGGTGGCTGGTGTAGGTGATTAGGGATTGGAGAGGGGACAAAGATGTTGGGGAAGGTACATGGTAGGGAGTTGTAGGGTTCACGTGAGGGAGGGAGTAGCTTTGACCGTTTGACCCTTGACCCTTTGACCTGAGATATCAACCGGGTGGGATTTGGGCTTGGGGAATTAGTGGATCAGGGGGTTGGGTGGATTGTATTTATAAAAGGGATAATGACAAAGGGTCCATTTATGTTTTATAAGTAATAAAGCCCAAGGATATTATTTGTAAATTATGAAAAATACAAGGGCTGGTTTTGACAACTTTCCAAAGTATCTTGAAGGACCATTCTTGCCTAATATGAATAGTATGAGGATCCTTGTTGATTTTTTCCAATATGAAATTCCCGGGGGCCAAAACTGCCAAGTTTCAAAGTATAGGGACCAAACTTGTAAAATTTCCAAAACTTTTTACCCAAGGATCATTCTTGATAACTTTTAACTTTTAAAGGACTTGGGTTGACTTATCTTTCAAAATAAATGCTCAGGGACTAATTTTGTTAATTTTTGAAAGTTGGGGGACTGAAACTGCCAATTATGCAAACTTTGTTCGTTTTTCATCTGTTTTTACTCATTTTGCATCTGAAACATATAAAACACAATTTTGGAATATTTTCAGTATTTTGATGCATTTTTGAGTGTTTTTTAAATGTTTTGCAGCTCAGATTTGACAAAAAATGATGAGTGTTTGAGCACTCATCAGACAGAAAGAAGTATCAGACACTTTACTTAAAACTAGAAAATATAAAAGTTAAAATCATACATTCTTCTAACTTGTTACATGCTAAATTAATATGTATATATATACATGAATGGAATACGCATGAAAAATACGTGCATGGGGCTTGCATGACTAATAAAACCATAATAAAACATGTTGGAATAAATATTTGTGACAGGTACATATAGAGGTTGGTCTCGTGTATACATATTTTGGAGAGTATGCATGCATGCGTGTGAGAATTTCATACGTGAGAATATATATGGTTGTCTCGTATAAAAATATTTTTTGACGGGTGATGAGGCGAAAAATGATCCGTTTTTAGGGGGTCATTTAAGCCCGAATCCGACTTTATTTGATCAAATATTGCCCTAAATCGTTCCTTTTGTGATTTTAGGTGTTTTGTAACCTCTCGTAAATTTCCCATACGATTAGTAAATGCAAACAAATAAATAAAAACGATGTTACGATAAATTAACACCATTTCTACGGGTAACAAAATTTTTTTTATGATATGGCTTGATATTGAACTACTATGATAACTGTGATTGACCGTTTACCCAGGAACGATGCTTACACACAACCTAGGTTGCCTATAGTTATTGCGAACGATAAATAATTATATAACGCGTTATTATTTAATAATACGTTTCGTCTAAATAACATATACTATTTATATATTTCCCGAACCTACGAAACTTCCCGAGAACGCTCACTAATATTTTTGAACTTCGACACGATAATCGAGACACCCCAGGTGGGCCCCCAACACCCTTTGGGCCACGGATTACACAACACAAACCAAACGGACTCCCTTTTTCTCTTTATTTGCTGCTGGGCCAAGACCAAACGTTAGCCCACCAAGCACAAGCCCAAACGCACTTTTATTTTTTTTTTCTCTTGCACTGCCGCGACACACTCCAAACGCACCCTATTATTTTGCGATTCCTACACACGACATACCCACTTTATTACACATATTGATTTACCTAGTGCCCAAGAAACACACGAGACATAAACATTACTCACTCACTCTCGTTCACTATACTAGAAATGACCAAAGCAAACTACCAAACTCAATATGCAAAGATAAGTCCTAGACGTGTCAAGACATTCCTTAGCACCACCCATTGCTCTCCAATCCCATCTAAGTGAACAATGTAAATGTAAGAATGCGTCAGAAGTGAGCAGGAACAAATCACACGAGATCTTGGCAATGTAAACCTTCGATTGGGCATTGTGAATGGTGATACTATTCGCCTAACATGCAATCTTCACTCATGTGAACTTATCTTGTTTCTACACTTCAAATTTCAGCCTATATAAACTTTACATGCAAACAACATCACTACATACCCTCATACGTACCACTACCACCAACAATACTAACGAAAAGGAGCTATGGAGGGACATACGGATTGCTAAGAACCACGCTTTGAAGAGAACCTAAGAAGCAAGGATTAGAACCTCTTGAACCTTTGGAAGTACGAGAAGTGAACCACGGAGCATTAAACCATATACACGAACCATACACTACGTTTTACTCCACCTTTTAAGGTGAGGTGAGACCTTCTAATCGCTATTTTATTACATATTTATATATGTATTATTTACTTTTACACAAACACTTCGTCCAAATAAAATAAGAAACAAAAAACGTAACATGCACATATTATATGTCGTATTGTATGTTTACCAAGTCCTTAACGAGTATCTATAATAATATGGAACTAATAATAACATATACACCCTAAAAATCACACGTTGCTATGTTGTATTGAACATGCACGAAACATACTATAACACTTAGTTTATTTTCCAACTTATATTGTTTTTACGATATGAGTTTTGGCCTACACTTTGGCCTCGCCATGTTTAATTTCAACACACGACCCCTAAGTATTTTCACACGACCTATTTGTTTACTTGAAATACTAACAGGAATGAAAGATAAGTCGACCTAAAAACTTAGCTTGACCATCTAACGAGACTCAAAGTAAAACGCCATGGAGACCATTTTCAGAAACTTAAAAACTCTACGTGGGCTTATAAGCCCAAAAAGCTCTTTTTAGCTTATTGTGATAAGCTATGAGAATAAGCTGTTTTGAAATGACATTATAACTTGAAATTATGGATTTCGACTAACCTAGTGTTCCCCCTAACCTCTTGGATCATTAAACCTTAACGGGCCCTTATTTTTGGCTCGTTAAGCCCAATAAACGAAATAAGCTAATAATAAGCTTATAAGTTGCGAAAGTAAGCTTTTCTAAATATTTTGAGCTTAATGAAATAATAAAATTGTTAAGTTTTGAATTTGGTAAAGTTGGGACCATTTTTGCAAATGAACGAAGGATAGGGACTAAAATTGCCAAATTGGTAAACTTGAGTGAAAAGTATGAAAACTATTTTCTAAGGGGTATAAACTGTAAATATTGAAACTTAAGGATAATAAATGTATATATTTGATATTTGGACTAAAAATGTAAATATAAATAACTTTTGGACTAACGGCGTAAATATTTTTCGTTAAGGGTAAAAAGTTTAAAATTGAGAAAACATTAAGGATCGAATTGAAATATTTACTTTTAAAATAAAAATTCTATATTTATTATATATATATATATATAATTGATTATATATTAAAACGATAAACAATTAAACGTAACTTATTATATATATATATATATATATATATATATATATATATATAATACGAATAAAACTTATATAACGATAAACTATATTTAGACGAATAAAACAATACGTAACCATTATTCATTTTTATACGACGCAACACATCACGTATGTACTTTATCGATTTCTTATAATTAATAATAAACGTTCGCAATAAAACGAGACTTAAGAACTGAAACGTGCCATATCTTTTAGGTTGTGTGTGAAGCCGTTGCCTTGCATCGTTGAGATTACAATTGTTCTACTATCCTACTAAGGTGAGTTCATAGCCCACATTTAACTAATTTCTGTGGGGGGGATACATGCTTAAAAACCGAACACAAGTCTTTTCCTGATCTTATTATTGCTTAAGTAGCTATTGCCAAAAGTCCCTCGATCATGAACCTTAATCACTTGAAAAGTGAAAGTAAATAATTGTGAATAGATCTATTAGGGATTGACAATCCCCATTTGGTTGCTAGAGGAAAGTCACCAAATGCACGTTATTTGAATATAATAGGTTACTGGCAAATACCTATCTTGGGGGCTATATATTTTACATCATTATTATGAAAATATTGATGTCTGTTGAATCGTTGAGTGTCATGAGCTTAATGCAATAATGAATGTGATTTTCTAACTTGTTTATTTGTATCGATATTACAATAAACATCTATCTCTTGTGTTCAAACTCTTAAATATAAACCTATGAATTTCACTCAACTTTTGTTGACTTTTAGCATGTTTATCTCAGGTAACTAAATGGAATGGATGGCAACGGCACGAAGTGGGCAAATAAAGAAATGTTTATTTCTCTTTAAATAAAACTTGTTGTTGAATAACGAATTCTCTTGAAATTATGAATATTTGGTATTTTAAATAAAACTTAAAACGATCACTTGAATCGTTTCCTATAATTGTGACGAAAGATCCACAATATAATACCCCAAAAGTCTTCCGCTGACATTTTAAGTCTTCCGCTGTATTGATCGATTTTGGGGGTGTTATAGATTGGCATCAGAGCTACGGTTATAGTGAACCAAGTGTTTTTGGAACATTGGACTATAACTACACTTTAAACGGGACAAAATTTTCATAAAATACCATCCTACGCCCTTCGTGCCTACGCATCCCAGTAATTGGTAAAAAGTATTATTTACCTTTATAGCATTTTTAAATTGGTTATAATTATGCTTACATTTACTAATCGGGAAATTTATTACAGTATCATGTCTTCGAACACCCACCCTATCAGCTTGTCCTCAAACTCAGGAACTGAAGATGTTACTTCAGCCTATGCTACCTCACCTATGCCTATGTCTCCTGCTACCGACAGATACATGCAAAGCCAGCAATTTCTGCCAGCATCTGACACAGAGGCTTCTCCTCTGGCAACATCTGGTCCGATTCGCCGATCTAGGCAAATTAGACAACTTCAGCCGTATGAAGCAAGTACTGCTGTACCAGCACCAGCTCTTGTCATACCACCTGAATCAGTTGTGCCATCACCACCTGCACCACCAGTAATACCACCAGTACCAACTATCTTCTACAGCCAAACTACTACTGTACCACTAACACCATCACCTATAGTATCACCTCCACTAGCATCACCACCAGTACCTTACCAAAGTGTCCCTCTACCACCCCACCGAAAGATTTACCCAATCCGCCCAACCGCCTCAGAATCTAGTATTCACCGTAGTCGCCGAAGGACCCACAAACGGGCAGATGCTCGTAAATGGTCTTTCTTATTGCCCATTATGCGATATTGGAGATCTCAAGAAGGAACACCAACAACAAGGGAACTTGGGGAAAGTTCTTACTCTACCTCCCGAATACTGCCAGTCACTGGGGAACCCATACACCATACCATACCATTGTTAGCTGCAAGAATGGTTCGCCACGAAGACCGACTTGATTCCATCGCGAGTATACTCAACAAGATTCTACAGGAACTTCTAGAAACCTTTGAAGATGACATGAACAGTCTCATAATTGGTCATCTTGCAGTAGAGGATAAAGTCGAAAAGTTGGATTCTCTATTTTGGGAATCAATGGAATTCATAGGAGCTCTTTGTGGGGCTAACACTTCAACCGAAATAGCATTGGGAACTTTAGACCGAGAAATTGAGAGAATCAACACTGAAAACCTACGCCTTAGGCAAGCCCTGCTAGAAGCTCGAGAAAGGGAAAGAGCTCGAGATCAAACCATGGAAACCATGTCGACTGCCATTCACGAACTCCAAAACCGCCTAGACAAGGCCTTAGGAAAACCATGAGACCACCATCTTGTTAAGAAAAATCAATGTCCTACAAATAAGAATATCTTGTCGTGTTTTGTAAACATTTGCACAAGTACAAATAAGTGTTGTAACACCGTGACATTGATTTATGGAAGTTTATTTTATCTTTATTTACGTTACATTATATCGTAATTTATTGGTTCATATAGGTCAAACTTATTCGTTATGTGTGTTATCCCAACATACAAAAAAAAAACTTACGATGATTGAATCATTGTAACTACGACCTATATTTAACTATTCATTACTCGATATGTATTTTCAACGTGATAAGATTATTATAAATGTTCTAATAATATACCTTCTTTTATAGCAATATGGCTAGGACTAGGAGAACAACCACGAACGCCGCACCAGCAAACCCCGAAGTTATGACCCCGGCTGCAATCCAGCAAGCAATCGCTGACGGCGTTAATGCCGTTTTAGCTGAACAAAACCGTAATAGAGACGGAAATGCACCGGCACCCCGCTACTGCACCTACAAAGACTTCATAGCATGTCAACCGACGTATTTCAAAGGAATTGAAGGAGTGTCGGAATTAGCTCAATGGTTTGAAAGAAGTGAAACTGTTTTCCAAAGAAGTGGATGCTCGGAAAACAACAAAGTGAGCTTCGCAACGGGAACGCTAATGCAAGACGCTCTATCCTGGTGGAACTCTACCATTCAAACACTAGGAGCAGAAGCAGCACATCAGCTTACTTGGATTGAATTCAAGGCTAAAATACTAAAGAAGTATTGTCCCCGTTCCGAACTGCGAAAACTCGAAGATGAGTTCCATACCTTAATAGTGAAAGGAGTTGATTTAAGGAGTTACAACCGGAGGTTCCAAGAACTTAAGATACTATGCCCTACCATGGTACCCGATTATGAAAAGACATTAGAGAAATATGTCGAAGGACTCCCTAGGAGTATTGAAGGAAATGTCACCTCAGCCAATCCGCCAACCTTGGAAGCAGCAATGGAACTTGCTCAGAAACTTCTAGATCGAGAAGTGAAATACAATGAACTAAAAAGGAAATTGGACGATAAAAGGACCACTCACCATCACAACAACAACCAGCAGAACTACAACAGTCATCACCGCAACAACAACCAACGCAACAATAATCGGAACCACCAGCCCTATCACAACACCCGAAGCACTCAGCAGCAGAACCAAAGACAAGAAAAACCCCGAGTCTACACCGCTATGGAAGGTGTAGGGTACAACGGACAGAAACCCCTATGCCAGCGATGCAAACTTCATCATGAGGGTCGTTGTACCGTCCGATGTGACAAATGTCATAAAATCGGTCATCAAACCAGGAACTGTAAGATTCCTGCTACGGGAAGCAACGCATTAGCTATACCACCCACTTGTTTCGGATGCGGAGAAGTAGGACACATCTGGAGAAACTGCCCAAAAGGAAACGAACCAGCCAACGCCCAAGCTAGAGTATACCTACTCGGAGATGGAAACGGACCCGATGTAGTCACCGGTACGTTTCTACTAAACCATCATAATGCTAGAGTATTGTTTGATTCGGGCGCCGATAAGAGTTTTATATCGGATACGTTTGCCCCTTTACTTAATGTTACCCCCTCTAAGCTAAACACCACCTACGAAGTCGAAATGGCTGACGGGAATTTAATAGACACCAATACTATCATGAGAGATTGCACCCTAACCTTATCTGAAAAACCTTTTGCCATTGATCTTATGCCGATTCAACTTGGTAGCTTCGACGCTATCGTCGGCATGGATTGGCTATCCCACCATCGTGCTAGGATTCACTGTGACGAAAAGGCCGTCCATATACCACTCAAGGATGAAACACTCATTGTCCAGGGCGACAAAAGCAAACCTCGATATGGAATTATCTCATGTATGCGAGTAATAAAATACATGAAGGAAGGATGTCAAGTATTCATGGCTCAAGTTATGGAAAGTAAGTCATCCGAAAGGCAGCTCGACGACGTTCCTATCGTTAGGGATTTCCCTGAGGTATTCCCTGAAGAATTACCTGGTATTCCACCCGTACGTCAAGTAGAATTTCAGATTGAACTAGTGCCTGGAGCGGCACCAGTAGCTAAAGCACCTTATAGACTAGCGCCATCTGAAATGGAAGAATTGTCAGGACAACTAAAGGAATTATCGGATAAAGGATTTATTCGACCAAGCTCATCACCTTGGGGAGCTCCAATTTTGTTCGTTAAGAAGAAGGATGGATCCTTTCGAATGTGCATCGATTACCGGGAGTTGAATAAACTTACGGTAAAGAACCGATACCCATTACCTCGAATTGATGATCTGTTCGACCAATTGCAAGGATCAAGTGTGTACTCAAAAATTGATCTAAGATCAGGATACCATCAGCTAAGAGTTCGAGAAGAAGATATTCCGAAAACTGCATTCAGAACGCGCTATGGTCACTACGAATTTCAAGTAATGCCGTTCGGTCTGACCAATGCACCAGCAGTTTTCATGGATTTAATGAATCGAGTATGCAAACCTTACTTGGATAAGTTTGTAATAGTATTCATCGACGATATTTTGATCTACTCTCACAACGAAGAAGAACATGCGGGACATTTACGAATCATTTTAGAACTGCTCAAGAAGGAAGAATTGTACGCTAAGTTCTCTAAATGCGACTTTTGGATTCACACCGTACAGTTTTTAGGACACATCATCGATAGTCAAGGTATTCACGTAGACCCTGCAAAGATTGAGGCTGTTAAAGGTTGGTCATCTCCTACAAACCCCACGGAGATTCGTCAATTTTTAGGTCTCGCAGGTTACTACCGGAGATTTATAGAAGGATTCTCCAAAATTGCAAAGCCGTTGACTAAGTTGACCCAAAAGAATGAGAAGTACGTCTGGGAAGAAAAGGAAGAAGCAGCCTTCCAGTTGTTAAAACAAAAGCTTTGTGAAGCTCCAATATTAGCCCTCCCAGAAGGAAACGAGGACTTTATAGTATATTGCGACGCATCTTATCATGGACTAGGAGCAGTGTTGATGCAAAGAAGCAAAGTGATAGCTTACGCATCCCGCCAACTAAAGAAACATGAGGAAAACTACACGACTCATGACTTGGAGTTAGGAGCTGTAGTGTTTGCACTCAAGTTGTGGAGACACTACTTATATGGCACCAAATGCACCGTATACACCGACCACAAGAGTCTTCAACACATTTTGGATCAGAAGGATTTGAATATGAGGCAACGTCGCTGGCTAGAGTTGCTCAGCGATTATGATTGTGAGATCCGTTACCACCCAGGAAAGGCTAATGTAGTAGCAGATGCGTTAAGCCGAAAGGAACGATTGAAACCCCTTCGAGTTAGATCACTAGGGATGACTATTCACTCACCCCTTCCATCCCAAATCCTTACCGCGCAGAGCGAAGCACTTAAAGAAGAAAACCGACCCAAAGAAAAGATTTACGGTATGCCCGAGAATAAGAATGGTTTCGTGAAGAAATCTGATGGAACACTATGTTTCAAGGACAGAAGTTGGATCCCGATGATCGGAGGTATTCGTGAGCTCATCATGTATGAGTCTCACAAGTCAAAATACTCCATTCATCCAGGTTCCGACAAGATGTATCAGGATTTAAAGAAACTATATTGGTGGCCAAACATGAAGGCTGACATCGCAGAATATGTCAGTAAATGTTTAACATGTTCAAGGGTAAAGGCAGAACATCAGAAACCGTCAGGCTTACTTGTACAACCAGAACTTCCTATGTGGAAATGGGAACGAATCACTATGGACTTCATCACCAAACTCCCAAGAACCTCATCCGGACACGACACAATATGGGTTATTGTGGATCGTCTAACAAAATCCGCTCATTTTATACCCATCAAAGAAACCGACGAAATGAATACACTAGCTCAAGTATATGTGAAGGAAATTGTCACTCGACATGGAGTACCAATTTCGATTATCTCGGATCGAGATAGTCGTTTCACCTCACACTTTTGGAAATCATTACAGAAAGCCTTAGGAACTAAACTAGATATGAGCACCGCGTACCACCCTCAAACTGATGGTCAAAGTGAAAGGACTATTCAAACCTTGGAAGATATGCTCCGAGCATGCGTTATCGATTTTGGAAAAGGTTGGGATAAGCACTTACCATTAGCAGAGTTTTCATACAACAATAGTTACCACGCCAGTATAAAAGCAGCACCATTCGAAGCACTGTATGGTAGGAAGTGCAGATCGCCCGTCTGTTGGGCAGAAGTCGGAGAAAGACAACTTATAGGACCAGACCTTGTTAGGGAAACAACCGAGAAAATCATTAAGATTAAACAACGCTTACAAGCAGCCCGAGACCGACAGAAAAGCTACGCAGACCTAAAAAGGAAACCCATGGAATTTCAAATAGGAGACAAAGTCTTATTGAAAGTATCTCCCTGGAAGGGAATGGTACGATTTGGAAAGCATGGAAAGTTGAACCCCAGATACATCGGTCCGTTCAAAATCCTGGAAAGGATAGGACCCGTGGCTTATAGACTAGAACTACCCGAAGAACTTAGTCGGATTCACGACATTTTTCATGTGTCAAACCTTAAGAAGTGTTTATCCGATGAATCTCTCGTGATTCCATTGAAGGAAATTCGACTAGATGATAACCTTATCTTTACTGAGGAACCTATTGAAATCATGGATAGAGAAGTCAAACAATTAAAACAAAACCGTATCCCTATTATCAAAGTTCGTTGGGACTCCAAGCGAGGACCGGAATACACCTGGGAGCGTGAGGATCAGATTCGCTCCAAGTACCCACATCTCTTCACCTAAGACACCCTCGACAACTATCTTAGACTACAATTCCGGGACGGAATTCCCTGTAAGAAGTAGGTAATGTAACCTCTCGTAAATTTCCCATACGATTAGTAAATGCAAACAAATAAATAAAAACGATGTTACGATAAATTAACACCATTTCTACGGGTAACAAAATTTTTTTTATGATATGGCTTGATATTGAACCACTATGATAACTGTGATTGACCGTTTACCCAGGAACGATGCTTACACACAACCTAGGTTGCCTATAATTATTGCGAACGATAAATAATTATATAACGCGTTATTATTTAATAATACGTTTCGTCTAAATAACGTATACTATTTATATATTTCCCGAACCTACGAAACTTCCCGAGAACGCTCACTAATATTTTTGAACTTCGACACGATAATCGAGACACCCCAGGTGGGCCCCCAACACCCTTTGGGCCACGGATTACACAACACAAACCAAACGGACTCCCTTTTTCTCTTTATTTGCTGCTGGGCCAAGACCAAACGTTAGCCCACCAAGCACAAGCCCAAACGCACTTTTATTTTATTTTTTCTCTTGCACTGCCGCGACACACTCCAAACGCACCCTATTATTTTGCGATTCCTACACACGACATACCCACTTTATTACACATATTGATTTACCTAGTGCCCAAGAAACACACGAGACATAAACATTACTCACTCACTCTCGTTCACTATACTAGAAATGACCAAAGCAAACTACCAAACTCAATATGCAAAGATAAGTCCTAGACGTGTCAAGACATTCCTTAGCACCACCCATTGCTCTCCAATCCCATTTAAGTGAACAATGTAAATGTAAGAATGCGTCAGAAGTGAGCAGGAACAAATCACACGAGATCTTGGCAATGTAAACCTTCGATTGGGCATTGTGAATGGTGATACTATTCGCCTAACATGCAATCTTCACTCATGTGAACTTATCTTGTTTCTACACTTCAAATTTCAGCCTATATAAACTTTACATGCAAACAACATCACTACATACCCTCATACGTACCACTACCACCAACAATACTAACGAAAAGGAGCTATGGAGGGACATACGGATTGCTAAGAACCACGCTTTGAAGAGAACCTAAGAAGCAAGGATTAGAACCTCTTGAACCTTTGGAAGTACAAGAAGTGAACCACGGAGCATTAAACCATATACACGAACCATACACTACGTTTTACTCCACCTTTTAAGGTGAGGTGAGACCTTCTAATCGCTATTTTATTACATATTTATATACGTATTATTTACTTTTACACAAACACTTCGTCCAAATAAAATAAGAAACAAAAAACGTAACATGCACATATTATATGTCGTATTGTATGTTTACCAAGTCCTTAACGAGTATCTATAATAATATGGAACTAATAATAACGTATACACCCTAAAAATCAGACGTTGCTATGTTGTATTGAACATGCACGAAACATACTATAACACTTAGTTTATTTTCCAACTTATATTGTTTTTACGATATGAGTTTTGGCCTACACTTTGGCCTCGCCATGTTTAATTTCAACACACGACCCCTAAGTATTTTCACACGACCTATTTGTTTACTTGAAATACTAACAGGAATGAAAGATAAGTCGACCTAAAAACTTAGCTTGACCATCTAACGAGACTCAAAGTAAAACGCCATGGAGACCATTTTCAGAAACTTAAAAACTCTACGTGGGCTTACAAGCCCAAAAAGCTCTTTTTAGCTTATTGTGATAAGCTATGAGAATAAGCTGTTTTGAAATGACATTATAACTTGAAATTATGGATTTCGACTAACCTAGTGTTCCCCCTAACCTCTTGGATCATTAAACCTTAACGGGCCCTTATTTTTGGCTCGTTAAGCCCAATAAACGAAATAAGCTAATAATAAGCTTATAAGCTGCGAAAATAAGCTTTTCTAAATATTTTGAGCTTAATGAAATAATAAAATTGTTAAGTTTTGAATTTGGTAAAGTTGGGACCATTTTTGCAAATGAACGAAGGATAGGGACTAAAATTGCCAAATTGGTAAACTTGAGTGAAAAGTATAAAAACTATTTTCTAAGGGGTATAAACTGTAAATATTGAAACTTAAGGATAATAAATGTATATATTTGATATTTGGACTAAAAATGTAAATATAAATAACTTTTGGACTAACGGCGTAAATATTTTCCGTTAAGGGTAAAAAGTGTAAAATTGAGAAAACATTAAGGATCGAATTGAAATATTTACTTTTAAAATAAAAATTCTATATTTATTATATATATATATATAATTGATTATATATTAAAACGATAAACAATTAAACGTAACTTATTATATATATATATATATATATATATATATATATATATATATATATATATATATATATATATATATATATATATATATATATATATATATATAATACGAATAAAACTTATATAACGATAAACTATATTTAGACGAATAAAACAATACGTAACCATTATTCATTTTTATACGACGCAACACATCACGTATGTACTTTATCGATTTCTTATAATTAATAATAAACGTTCGCAATAAAACGAGACTTAAGAACTGAAACGTGCCATATCTTTTAGGTTGTGTGTGAAGCCGTTGCCTTGCATCGTTGAGATTACAATTGTTCTACTATCCTACTAAGGTGAGTTCATAGCCCACATTTAACTAATTTCTGTGGGGGGGATACATGCTTAAAAACCGAACACAAGTCTTTTCCTGATCTTATTATTGCTTAAGTAGCTATTGCCAAAAGTCCCTCGATCATGAACCTTAATCACTTGAAAAGTGAACGTAAATAATTGTGAATAGATCTATTAGGGATTGACAATCCCCATTTGGTTGCTAGAGGAAAGTCACCAAATGCACGTTATTTGAATATAATAGGTTACTGGCAAATACCTATCTTGGGGGCTATATATTTTACATCATTATTATGAAAATATTGATGTCTGTTGAATCGTTGAGTGTCATGAGCTTAATGCAATAATGAATGTGATTTTCTAACTTGTTTATTTGTATCGATATTACAATAAACATCTATCTCTTGTGTTCAAACTCTTAAATATAAACCTATGAATTTCACTCAACTTTTGTTGACTTTTAGCATGTTTATCTCAGGTAACTAAATGGAATGGATGGCAACGGCACGAAGTGGGCAAATAAAGAAATGTTTATTTCTCTTTAAATAAAACTTGTTGTTGAATAACGAATTCTCTTGAAATTATGAATATTTGGTATTTTAAATAAAACTTAAAACGATCACTTGAATCGTTTCCTATAATTGTGACGAAAGATCCACAATATAATACCCCAAAAGTCTTCCGCTGACATTTTAAGTCTTCCGCTGTATTGATCGATTTTGGGGGTGTTATATGTTTGGAGAGTGAATTCTGGAAAAAAAGCCATTTTGGACGTTTTTGGAGCATAAAAGTGAAGAAAACGGCTAAGTACCAAATTTCCATGCTGAAGATACAAGGTGACGGCGTCAAGACCACCATCTTGATGGCGTCAGACATGAGGAATTAAACACCGTAGGTGGTGACGGCGTCAGAAGGCTTCATGACGGCGTCAAAGTGGCAAGAATAAAATACCGTGGTTGATGACGGCGTCAAATAGGCCGTCATAAGTGGATCAAGGCCGTCCGAGGAAGTATATGGCGGCGAGGTGACGGCGTCACAAGTAACTCTTGACGCCGTCAGCCTGTTTTTCCTATATATAGTTTTCTAGTTTTTTCATTAAAAAGGGAGAAGTTTTGGTGAAACCCTAAAGACGATTTTGGTGCCTCTTTTACAGGTTTTTCAAGGGTTCCAAACCCTTGAGACCTTGCATTGTACTTGAGATAAGTGTACTTTCAATTCAATCAATATGTCTATGTGTTGGTTGTTTATATCTTGTTCTTGTCTCAATTCTACTATGCTAGGCTAGATCTCTTTTGTGTTTGCTTAGATCTAATAAAACCTAGATGTTGATTATGTGTTGATTACTTGTCTATTCTTGTTTTGAATGAATGATTTATATGTTAGGCTTAAGAAAACTGGCAGATCTCCAAATGGTAACATGCTTGAACGTCTTAAGAAACATGAACCGAGGCGTACTAGGTCTTTATTGGTTGTATTTAATGCATGAGCCACTGTTTACAATCCCTATAGTTGTGCTGGGTCATGGTGTAGGAGGAGATAAGAGCTCATAGAGTTGGGGAGTTATGTATGCCACCCCACGAATGGTATTAAGGAATACAATCCGTCATTCATACAAGTATAACAAGTAATTAACATGTAAAAGATATCTAGGGAGTAATGAAGTCTAAGTAAACACAATTTCTCCAACCACTGCTCACAACCTTAGTATAATTAGTTTGTTTTCATTTTTATTATTTTATTTTGAATATATCTTAGCTTTGGGTTAGTTGAATAGCAACTAATTCCGCCCACTCCTTCAAAAACCGAGATTTTAATTGCTTTCTAAAAAATATAAAAATACAAAAATAATCATCTTTCACCTCTAGAACTATTAATTAGGTTTTCTAATCCTAGCGACACTATTCCTAAGCTGAACGATCAATCCCCCGGTACTTGTCACTATACTATACTACAACGATCAGGTACACTGCCTGGTGGGGGTTGTAAGCTTCTTGAGATCCCTCGAGAGGTAAAGCAAGGTGCGATTCCCACGCATCAAGTTTTTGGCGCCGCTGCCGGGGAATAGTTATTGTCTAGGTTAGGATTTATTTTTATTAGGTCTACTTGCTAGATTCCTTTCTAGTAAGATTTTTATTTTTATTTTTAGGTCTTCTTTAGTCTATCTTATTTCTTTGTGCCTCTGTTAGTAAACTAACCTCATTGACTATTCCGTTGACCATTATGGAAAACGCGAATCCACCCCTTTCCCCTAGTGAAGTGGCTGTGTTACGTGGACAAATTGAGAGTGAGATTAGGGAGCTTAGAGAGCTTAATAGGTTGATTAAGATTGAACTCGAACATACATTTAGCGACCTAGCAACCGCCTTGTATTCAGATAAGGACCTAGGGCCTAATGACTTTGTGAGTGTTGTTGAGAGACTAGAAGAGGAGGAAATGGATCCGAGGCTTAATGATTACTTTAATCTATACCCCACTAAGGAGGAGATTGCATACTATAATAATCTTATTGATAACCCGCGATCTCCCTTCACCATGATTGAACCTAAGATCAAGAGAGGCGATCCTAAGAATGCTAAGATACCATGTATGATTGGATATAGACACATTAGCAATGCTTACATTGACTTTAAATCTCCAATCAACATTATGTCCTCAACGGTTTATAATGATATAGTGAACACAAGACTTGAACCTAGAAGGGATCCCAAGTGCCCCGGTGGAGTTTGTAACTTTGTCGGGAGAGTTAAAGGTTTACGTGTCTTTGTTGGTAATTTCACTTTTGTCACCGACTTTATGATTGTGGAGGATCTTGCTAATGTTATTGATTGTCGATTATCCAATGTTGTGTTTGGCAAACCATTTGTTGAGGAGTCTAAGTTAGAATATGATGAGGTAGAAGGCACGATCCGATTTGCAAGTAACACCGATAGTATCACTTATAGGATGCCCAATAGGATGAAAGAATTTCGCTTTATATCTCGTTTGGATAAGGACAACGTTGGTGCTTTTGAGGAAATTGATGAGAAGGATAAGAAAAAGGGCATGGACTATGTATGGGAAAAAAGGAGTCTTTACTACAAGGATTGCTTGGCCCTTGGACCAAGGTATAAAGTCGATGAAGAATTTGCCCAAATGATTATGGGGGCGATTGAGAAAAAGGTGATTGGTTTCTACAAGGAATATCTACAATCGGAGAGTGGAACCAATGATGAGATCACGTAGTAACCCATGACTTTGAGTTTAGCTACAAGACTCGTAAATAAAGAAAAGCGCTTCTTGGGAGGCAACCCATGTTTTGTGTGATTTTTATTTGTTTGATTGTTATTTGCTTCCGTATGCATGCTTTGTTTTTATTGTTGGTTGATCATGCTTCTAAAATAAAACGTGAAAATACTTTACTATGTTGTTTGGCCTAGTCTTAACTTCAACCTAAAGGTATTTTTGCAAAAGATAAGTGTAAGGGGAAACCCCAAATATGTTTTTAAGAAACAAACCGATCATGATTCTCCACAATATTTAATGAACATGTATATTCGTATTTGTTAGAGTCAAATGCTTGTATTGAGTCATAATGAAGTTTTGCAGGATTTTCCAGGAAGTAGGACAAAGTTTTTCCAGAAATTTTCCGGAAACTTAACATAAGAATTTCTGCAGGTCCATTCTGACGGCGTCAGGGTATTGCTCTTGACGGCGTCAGGAGTCAAAAATCTGGAAATTTTACCGGTTTTGTTTTTCTAACGGAGTCTTATGGTTTTTGTGAATTATTAAGTTTTATAATCTCCAGGAAATCTGCAAACTTCATTCCACAAGCATTATATGTTACTTTGTTTTCTAGGATTTAGTAACTTATATAGGATGCCGCCGATTTTACGCGAGGTTGCCTTGTCTACTTTTGTCAGGATTTACAGGTTATGTTCGACAAGGAGATGATTTATATTCTGGAAGGGAAGCTTTGATTGTTCATTTTCTTGGAGGAAGATTTAACCTGGCCAACCTATAATCCATACCGAGCGAATCAGGGGAGTATTTGATTTCATTCTCTTTACTTCTTAACTTTTACATTCTTTACTTGAACATTGGGGACAATGTTCATCTTAAGTGTAAGGGGAGGGTAAAAAGATGATACCTTACATATGCACTTTCGCTTGAGTTTGTTTTGTTTGATAGTAGATGAGTAATAAAACTATGAGAAATACTTGTTAGTGTAATTTTAGCGCCAAATTTAAAATTTTTTACAACATTTAGGAGTGAAACTTTAGCCATAGCAAGCGTCTCATGGATAGGAGATTGTATGACTAGCACATAACCGTATATTCAGAAAAATTTTCCACCCAAAAATGTGAGGTTCGCCTTTAGTTTTGATAGGAAAAGCATTTATTATTGGTGCTTATGAGTGTACCGGTAGCATTTAGATTCTAGAACTTGCGTTAGTGATGCATCCCGAGACCGCTAGTGAGACTACATTCGTGTGGTAGGATTTACTACATGATAAGAGGCATTAGGATCACCCTTGTGTTAAACCCGTATTATAATTACTTGACCATTTAAGTCATATTACTTGACTAGTTAAGTCAACTAATTTTTCCCACACCCTTAGCGTTGTACTCATTTTTAGTACACGATACCCCTAGTACACCCCTCCGAGCCTATCTTTTCGTTTCTAACTTTAAGCATCTTACTTAAAGGAAGAATTTGTTACACCCCACTTAAATGTACAACCAAATCGCCTTAGCCTTCCGTGTATGCGCTCATTTTTAGTGCATTATTGTTATTTGTTAAACCCTAAGTTAACTTTCTAATTGATTACATGGTTGCTAAGTCGAGTCATATCATTGTACATATTGTTTTGGGACGATTGGGACTCATGGGTAAGTACTTATTTTATGGAGTAATGGGGAAGAACAACATATATTACCCCCATACGTACGTTAATCTTAAAAGTGCTCCAAGTGTTTTGATTTTCTTAATTCGAGTCGTTAGTTTAGTTTAATGTAAAGTATGTAAAGATTCAAGTGTAAGGGGAATTCACATCCCCTATGATGTATTATTTTGGATGGTAGGGTAAGAGTGTATGCAAAAAAAAAAAAAAAAAAAATCGAAAAAACAAGAAAAAGAAAAGAAAAAAAAAATAGAAAAAGAAAAAGAAAGAAAAAAAAAAAAAAAAACATACGGACTACCATCCCGTTTTCATTCTATGTTCATTTTATGTTTTTGTTGTTTTTCATTTATTAGCTTAAGTCGAGTCTAGTCTTGGCTTAGCAACGCCATCTTGTACATGTAATTAACCAAGATTGTTAACTCGCCACCAGTAAAACTTCCTTTATCCAACAAAACCGTGTAATTCATATCCCTACACCTAACGTTATAACCCTTTAAAAGACCTCTTTGATAGTTTATCCTAGGTGCTTACGCCATGTGGTGGAGGTTTGATCCTTTCCCAAGCCTATGGTAATCTATTTTCCCAAACACTATTTGTGAAGTGCTTGTGTATGACCTCCGTGCTTGTCTATTGGTCTTTAGTGGAACGATTATTTGTTGTAATTACTTTTATATTAGTGTTAAATGACCCCTAACTTGTCTTTTGAGTAGAATAAAAGCTCATTTGCTTGAGGACAAGCAAATCTCAAGTGTAAGGGTATATGATGAGGCGAAAAATGATCCGTTTTTAGGGGGTCATTTAAGCCCGAATCCGACTTTATTTGATCAAATATTGCCCTAAATCATTCCTTTTGTGATTTTAGGTGTTTGGAGAGTGAATTCTGGAAAAGAAGCCATTTTGGACGTTTTTGGAGCATAAAAGTGAAGAAAACGGCTAAGTACCAAATTTCCATGCTGAAGATACAAGGTGACGGCATCAAGACCACCATCTTGACGGCGTCAGACATGAGGAATTAAACACCGTAGGTGGTGACGGCGTTAGAAGGCTTCATGACGGCGTCAAAGTGGCAAGAATAAAATACCGTGGTTGATGACGGCGTCAAATAGGCCGTCATAAGTGGATCAAGGCCGTCCGAGGAAGTATATGGCGGCGAGGTGACGGCGTCACAAGTAACTCTTGACGCCGTCAGCCTGTTTTTCCTATATATAGTTTTCTAGTTTTTTCATTAAAAAGGGAGAAGTTTTGGTGAAACCCTAAAGACGATTTTGGTGCCTCTTTTACAGGTTTTTCAAGGGTTCCAAACCCTTGAGACCTTGCATTGTAATTGAGATAAGTGTACTTTCAATTCAATCAATATGTCTATGTGTTGGTTGTTTATATCTTGTTCTTGTCTCAATTCTACTATGCTAGGCTAGATCTCTTTTGTGTTTGCTTAGATCTAATGAAACCTAGATGTTGATTATGTGTTGATTACTTGTCTATTCTTGTTTTGAATGAATGATTTATATGTTAGGCTTAAGAAAACTGGCAGATCTCCAAATGGTAACATTCTTGAACGTCTTAAGAAACATGAACCGAGGCGTACTAGGTCTTTATTGGTTGTATTTAATGCATGAGCCACTGTTTACAATCCCTATAGTTGTGCTGGGTCATGGTGTAGGAGGAGATAAGAGCTCATAGAGTTGGGGAGTTATGTATGCCACCCCACGAATGGTATTAAGGAATACAATCCGTCATTCATACAAGTATAACAAGTAATTAACATGTAAAAGATATCTAGGGAGTAATGAAGTCTAAGTAAACACAATTTCTCCAACCACTGCTCACAACCTTAGTATAATTAGTTTGTTTTCATTTTTATTATTTTATTTTGAATATATCTTAGCTTTGGGTTAGTTGAATAGCAACTAATTCCGCCCACTCCTTCAAAAACCGAGATTTTAATTGCTTTCTAAAAAATATAAAAATACAAAAATAATCATCTTTCACCTCTAGAACTATTAATTAGGTTTTCTAATCCTAGCGACACTATTCCTAAGCTGAACGATCAATCCCCCGGTACTTGTCACTATACTATACTACAACGATCAGGTACACTGCCTGGTGGGGGTTGTAAGCTTCTCGAGATCCCTCGAGAGGTAAAGCAAGGTGCGATTCCCACGCATCAACGGGTCGAAAGAGTTATAACATAATGACTTAATCGTGGTTAATATATGAGGTCGGCAATACGTAAATGTGAGTTAAGTAAAATGAAGTAGGATTAGTAAATCTTGGGTAGTCGCGGCATGACTATTACTATCGTGAGTATGTTAATAATTATATAAAATTATAATGACGGGGTCTAAAATTATTGTCCTAAAATAAATTTATAAAATGAACCTCAAAATAATCTTGTTTGATTCTTTTTCTTTATATTTAATTTTGATAATTTACATTTTGACCCTAAACTTTGTTATAATGACACTTCAAACCCCGAACTACTATAAATGTCATTTTAACCCTTAAATTGGCATCTATACCTTAAAGTAATAGATTACTAATTATGGAAACTTACTAAACGGGAAACTTAATGGAAAGTTACAAAAAATAGAAAGCCGACTAAAATGAGTAATCTAATTTAAAATAAGTTATTAATAATAAGCCGATCATTAATTCGTGTAGATTCGCTGAAGAAGGAGTGACTTCCTATTCCTATGGTTATGTTATGGTTTCGTTGGCGGTTTAAGGTACAAATATTCTATCCCTTTTTAGTAGGGACTTCTCATGACTTTCTTTCGATCCTTGACACTGCTAAGATTTCCTTCAGTTATGCCATTGCTATGTTCCCCATCTGATATGATTGATATGATCCTTTGATATGATTCGTTGCTATCCATTTTGTTTGATTACCTGATTACTATCTCCTGGTTGAGATTCTGTTTGATTATGATATGATTCATTTGTTATGGATATGCTTTGTTTGATATGATTCGTTTCGCTCTTATGCCTGAGTTTTTATTCTACTCATGGAGGTACCATGGGCATGTCAGTGATGGCACTACTGGCATGACACTTTCTGGGGAGGTGTGATTGATCCCTGGCATTCCCTTTTGTTTGATATATGTGCCCTATGGCCAATTAGTTATATATGTGTCCAGTTATGAGCTGACATGTGTATTTTGTTTGATTCAGGGAGTGTATGGATGCATCCTAGGTTCTGTTTTGTTCTGAGAAGACAGTGACTGGCTGTACGTGCCTTGTACCCCTTTCACTTATGGTACATTGGAGCTAGCTACTCCTTGTACAACTTATGATTTGACGGATATGTGATTATGTGATTTTGAGACCTATTCGAGTATCTCGTTAGGTCGGCTCGTGGCTTTCCTATGTTTCTTCTATTCGAGTATCTAGTTAGACAAGCCTTTGTTCTAGCTACTCTTGATTCTGGTTACTATATGATTCATACTATCATTTGATTCTTCATGTTCCTTATTCACTTGATTGTTGATATTTGTTCAGTTGATCATTGATCTCTTATTCATTTGACAGATGATATTCTTTTCAACATGAGCTTATGATTTCCTTTTCATATAGTTATATATGCTTTGATTATCCGTTTGTTTTGTTATATATCTGTTCACTGGGATTTTTAAGCTCAGCCGCATTTCTTTTCCTGCGGCAGGTTTTAGATTGGAAGCTGGGTTTGGGTGAAGAGTGGATAGGAGCTTTAGTGGACTACCCATGGACTAGAAGCCCATTACATCTGGAATAGTTTTGGACTTGGATTAGATTAGACTTTGTTTAGTTTGTATTTTCCTTTCTCTTATAGTTTTAGCATTCCTTTTGTATTTTTAGATTGTTCCCTTGTAATCTTTTGTTTTAAGTCTTCCGCTTGCGTTGTAGTGCTTTGTATGCTTTGATATGTCACCATACTGTAGCGCTCTGGACCCATGTTGGGTTGGGGTGTTACAAACAGCCTCCTGATTTTGAAGATCCTGCACATCCAAACAAAGTGTACAAGGTTATCAAGGCTCTGTATGGCCTTCATCAAGCCCCAAGAGCATGGTATGAAAGACTCTCCAATTTCTTATTACAACATGGTTACAGGAGAGGTGCTATTGACAAGACTTTGTTTATCAAAAGAGATAAGAAGGATATCATGCTTGTCCAAGTTTAAGTAGATGATATTATTTTTGGTGCTACTAAGCAATCTATGGTGAAGGAATTTGAAGATCTTATGCAAAAAGAATTTCAGATGAGTTCAATGGGAGAATTAACATTCTTCTTGGGACTTCAAGTGCAACAATCAAGCAGTGGAATATTTATAAGTCAAGATAAGTATGTTGCAGATATTCTTAAAAGATTTAACTTCATTACTGTCAAGCTAGCATCTACACCTGTTGATCCTGACAAGCCTTTGGGAAAAGATGAAGAAGGAGAAGATGTTGATGTCAAATTATACAGGCCTATGATTGGATGTCTAATGTACTTAACTGCATCTAGGCTTGACATTACTTTTGCTGTGTGTTTATGTGCAAGACATCAAGTTCAACCCAGGGTATCACATTTGAATGCTGTCAAAAGGATCTTTAGGTACCTTAGGCAACAACCTAAGCTAGGATTGTGGTATCCTAGGGAGTCTCCTTTTCATCTACAAGCCTTTTCAGGCAGTGATTATGCTGGTGATAAATATGATAGAAGATCTACAACTGGAGGGTGTCAGTATCTTGGAAGTAGATTAGTCTCATGGCAATGCAAAAAGCAAACAATTGCAGCAACATCTTCCACAGAAGCAAAGTATGTAGCCGCTGCAAGTTGTTGTGCACGAGTACTTTGGTTGCAAAATCAGCTTTTGGATTATGGATTCAACTTCAAGAATACTCCTATCAACATTGATAATGAGAGTACCATTTTTATTGTGAAGAATCCAGTCTATCATTCCAAAACAAAGCACATTCAAATCAGACATCATTTTATCAGAGATTCCTATGAGCATAGGCTTATCAATGTGGTCAAAGTCCATACAGATGATAATGTAGCAGATCTACTCACAAAGGGATTTGATGTTTCAAGATTCACTTTTTTAGTTGTGAGTATTGGTATGATTAATAATTAAGCTATTTTTGAGGGGAAGCATTAGTAGTTAGTCATTAACTAAGGGGAGGCTACATGTATCATTCAACTGATAAGATTTTTATTCATTATTATAAAAGGAGTTACATTCATTCTTCCAAGAGACAGAAAACAATGACAAAGACACAAACAGGAAACACAGAGAACTACCACAAGCATCCTACACCAAATCTACCTACCCTACCCAACACACCCTACTCCATTGGCCTTTTTCCTTTACCCTGATAACTATGCTTTTCCTTTTGAGCAGTCTTTCTTTTGTCATCAAAAGAAGCTTGCTTCCTTGGGCAAGCCAGGCCAAGTACTTGTTTGGGAGGTCTCTCTTTTCTTGGAGCAGGCCACTTCATATTCTTTATGGCTTATTCCAGGGCTTAGGTCAAGGCATGAGGAAGTTCATTTGCCAAAGAAGAACCAGGAGCAGGGACAGACACTCTTTTCTTGGGTTTTGGATTGGTAGTACTTGCTGCATCAGTGATGGTGGAGGTTGATACATCTGGAGGAAAGTACCCACTCCATCCTGCATCATCATCAAAGTCAGAGTCAGAATAGTAGATGATCTCTGAATCTATGGAGCCATCTGAGTCAGAAGAGATGAACACCAAAGGGAAGTGACTCATGTTGTTCACTAGGTTTTTTGGCTGAGTATTACAAGTGTTGATGAAAGAGATGTATAGGTGGAAAGTTTCTTTTATAGGCAAGATAAGTAATGAGGGGAATTAATGAAGCTCATTTAATTCTACTTGCCTTGGTAGTTTTGGGAATTAATTTGGAAAGATATTAATTATCTCGGGTTGACTTTCAAAGATATTTTGGTCAAATAGTCAACGCTAAAGATATTTTGATGGGAAAGTACTTCGCTCAACATATGGCTTTGCTTTACAACTGAAAGTACTGCTCCATATTCTATGGAAAGTACTGCTTGGTGTTATGAAGGGTACGTCGACGTGTCAGGATACTGTTCTAATGGTCAAAAATGCGGGTAACAAACTTTCGAAAGGTATGGGGAAGATAACTTCCAAAAATAACGGTAAAATAATTAATTCACCATGATTCTTTGTATATTATCTCTCTTTACTCATATCTTTTTCATATTTATACACCCGTGTTCATTCATCAAATCCACCACGTTCATCAACGATTACCATTCTTCTTTAAAATCATAAATCACAATGGCACACCGACCAACCGTCTCCAAACACAACATGATTGCAAACCTTGAGAAAACACAGAGGAACATTGACTTTCATGGAATCATTGATTTTCTCATCGGAACCACCATCAATTACTCGCTGTTGGTAAACCCAGAAATGATTGGACCTTGGATACAAGCGTTTTGGGCCACGACTAGGGCTGAGATAGAAGATGGAGAGGATGTTATTCATGCTACAATTGCTGGGAGAGCCATCCGTGTTACTAAGGCAACACTCAGGGAGGTTTTGCTATTTGATGATGAGGGAGGCTCTGTTTTGTTTGCTAAACAAGAAGTTTGGGATGCACTGAGGGATATTGGGTATGAAGGTCCTTTGAATAGGATTACTTTTCAAAAAGCAATGGTAAGTCCTCATTGGAAGTATCTTATTCACGTTTTACTTCATTGCTTAAGTCCCAAAAGTACTGCTTGGGATCAATTTGGGCATGCCATAGCTTCTGCATTAGTTGGCCTAGTTACCAATCAACCATTTAACTTCTCTTATATGATCCTTGATGGTATGATTGCACATATTAAGGCTGGATCACGTTTTCTGATGTATCCTAGATTTGTTCAACTTCTCTTAGAAAATCCACTTTGGGATACAAAAACCTCAGGATTATATACCTACTGTTAGGATGCCACCAAAGGTGTTTACCTTTATGTCTCACAAGGGATTTAATTTTTCGGGTAACAATACACCTCTTAATGCTTATATGTTAGAGGTACCACAGGCTGTTAGGGATGATGTTGTTGAAGCTAGTGGTTCTGCTCATTCTGATAATGCTGACCAATTTGATCATTCTGAGCATTCTGCATCAGTACATACACCTACACCACCAATTGCTTCACCACAACCTGATTATTTAAATGAAAGAACTCCCTCAGTCTCTGTTTCTAGGAAAAAATCTATTTCTGCTGAAGGTACTTCTCCACAAAGTACTTCTCTGCAAGGTACTGCTTCAGAGCATACTCCAGTACCTTCTCCCAATGATTATACTTCCACAGGTGGGTTTCAAACACCTGGAGGAGATGAGGGAATTGAGGGTCCTTTGGATAATTATGCTTTGACTAGAGAGTTATGGAGGATGAAGAAAGATATGGTTCATCAGACTGCAGAAATTAAAAGGTTGAGAAACAAGTTCAGAAGGCTAAAGAGGTTTGTGTGGCCACTTGTGAAGAATTTTAGGCTATATGTGAAAGAAAAGAAACAATCTCAAAAGAAAAGGTCTAAATCAGCAAAGAAAGCTTCTAAGTCTAAGAAGAGTCATAAGAGGTCATCATCTTTCAAATTGGGGAGGAACCATAAAGATAATAATGAAGATGATACTGGAATTCAATATTCTGAAGATGCTCATCTATGGCATTATGCTGAAGCAGAGAACATTGCTCAACAAGATACTAATTATGAAGATATCACTGAAAGGAAAAGTGATGAGACTGAAAAAGTTAATCTTCAAGTTGAGGATGATGCTGTTAAAAGTGGAGATACAGAAGAAATTGATTTAGAAGGAACTAATGTTCAAGGTATTGTTGTTGAAAGTACTAATGTACAAGGTACTGCTGCTATGGATATTGGAACTTCTACAGTTGGACCTTCTACAAAGACTTTTGAAGATGAAGCTGGTCCTTCAAATCCTAACAACAAGAAGAAGTCAAGGAGCATACATCAAGTGATGATGAGACTATAGCTCAGATTATGGTCAATTTGGATAGACCTTCAGGAGGTATACATATTTCTGAGCCTGTACAACAAGTCTCTGAATCTTCTTCTGAATCTGAAGAATTAGATTCCAAAGACAAAGGTAAAGGGATCATGAAGCAAAAGTAGATTAAGAAGAAAAAGAAGAAGTTTACTCTTGCACAGCTGAGAGAAATAGAGGTAGCAAAGAATGAAGAAATTGCTAGACAACAACAAGCTGTGTATGATGCAGAGTACTTAGAAGAAGTAAAGAAGTCAGTTGCTGTGACAAGAAAGCCTATGACTATTGCTCAAGAAAGAAATTGGATGATTAGTTTCTTGAAAGAAAGAGGATTCAAGAATCTACAAAAATTAAGATATCCAGAAGTGAAAACTGTATGGGATGAAGTACAAGAGTCTATTAAGGAAGATTTAGAAAGTTTTGTACCAATGGATGTTGATAAGGAAAAGAAGTTAGAAGATATAAGGAAAGAACAAGCTGAGAAAAGAAAGTTGAAAAGGAAGAAAGCAGTTCAAGATGATCAATTGTCAAAAAGACTTAAAATGATACATGAAGATACAATTGATGAACTGAAGAATTATTTCAGAGTGATTGATTTTGAGAATAAGAAAACAGAAGACTCTAGAAAGAAATCAAAGATTATCTCATTCTCTGAGATTGAATCAAAAGAAGGGAACTATCTTACGTTCAACAGAGAAGATGAAATCTTCACAGTGTTTAATATGTTATGGGATGTTCTGCATTTAATTGACAGAGAAGATCTATACAATTTATACTTGCAAGTGCAGACATACTATGAGAATATTGAAGCAACAGGAGTGGGATTAATCTTACTTGGAGATTTGATAACCATCTGGGAAACATAAGAAACAAGTAATGATACTCTGTGGAATGATCAAGAAAACTGGGAGATAACAAGATGGAGATTCTTTGAGTCATCAGGAGTTCATTCACTTGAGATAGAAGATGGTACCATGATTCACATGCTTGCTGAAAGAAGATATCCTCTGATAAGAGAACTTATGATTAGGATGTTAGATCATGGAATGGAGCTTGAAGATGAAACTGAAGTAGCTTTTATGGTGATTAAGCTATTTATCAGGTGGACTAAATCAGAAGAATAATATTGCACAGTACTGGTACGATTTGTTTTGAATAATAAGTATTTTTCTCAAAGTACTGCTTGCTGCATAAAACCAGTATAAGTCATTTGTAAAATAAAATAAAAGTTTTTGATGTTAAAGATGATGTAAATAAAAGGATTTGAAGAGAAAAACATGGTGTTAGTACTTGTACTGCACAACAAATGGTAATCAACTCACCATGTTTAACAGACAAGAAAGAGTCTGACTCATCATGAGGGTACGGCTCTGATGTGATAATCAAATCCGTTTTTAGTTGACAGTTTACTAAAAATTGTACGGTATTCAACTCACCATATCTGTAAAAGTGAAGAGTTGACTAGCCCACAAGAAAATGGCTTGTGGTAAACGCTGTGGAAAAACCATTTATGGTAATAAGTTCACCATGGTTGAGATCAAAGAACTAACTAGTCCAAAAGCAAACGGATATTGGTAAAGACTACTCAAATCCGCTGATAGCTGATGATTTTCTAAAAATCATTTGGTTATCAATGTACCATGGTTGTGCTAACCTAAACATTGGCTACTCCAGAGTTAATGGCTTTGGTAAAGAGACATCAAAATCCATTAAAAGTTCAATGATTCACCTCTCACAGAAGTTAACACATCTGGAAGTGATGAGAACAGTATGAAACTTTAAAAAGATTTGATGTACACTTTGTCAAAATGTTGCTGAGTTGCTGAGAAGAAGATGATCATGAGCACTTTGACATACAGGATTCAAAAGAGATAAAGAAACAATTCTCCTGAATGATAAAGATTTTGAAGATCCAAGAAAGTAAAGAAACTTGAAATCAAGAAAGTGGAGTTCAAGTTAGGGGAGGATTGTTGGGATATGAAGTCAAAGTACTGCTATGTCAAAGTACTGATCAATAGTCAATATGTTGATCAAGGTCAAAGTACTGCTACTTATTTAAGATTATTCAAAGTACTTCGAAGAACAAGGACTTAAGTGCAATATTGATTAAAGGATTATTATGTAATATTGTATGAATATTCTAGAATTAATTAGGGATAATTACTTGTCGTTCAAGTAGATAATGTAAACCGACTTAAGGTTATCTATATAAGGAGCCTTATAATGGTATTAGAGGTACGAATTCATAAGAAGTTTTCTAAGAGTCTTAGAGTTTTACAAAAACGACTTTAGAGAAAGTTAGGGATTGTTAGTGAACCTGTAATTAGAGAGGCAGGTTTAAGAGTTGTTTTAATATTAACAAAGTTCTTCTTAGCTTTGTGTTAGTAGATTCCGCATACTTTACAAGTAATATCATTGTTTCAATATTAACTGTTTTGAGTCATTCAAGATTGTTAAAACCTTACAAGCTACAAAAGTAGTTTGGTCAGAGTATATCGATCCAACAACATGGAAGTTGAAAAGCTGTTAAAATTCGTCTAGGGTTTACTCCCTCAAAGTTGCAAACTAATGAATGAAAATTGGAAAACTATATATAGATTTTACACCTTGACGGCGTCATGTTATAGCTTGTGAGGCCGTCAACTCGCCGCCATGATGAAATTCGTATTGCCTAGATCCACTTCTGACGCCATCATGTAGAAAATCACTCTGGGCCGTCACGTGTAATTGGACCCTGACAGCCTTGGTGACGCCGTCAGGCCAATAAGCTTGAAAACTTTCTGGGCCGTCACGTTATAAGTTCCACATCCACCTCTTTTGTCACTCTTGACGCCGTCACGTGTAAAAGCTTGACGCCATCAGGTACTGTTCCAGCAAGGAATTTTGAGACTTAGCCGTTTTCTTCACTTTTATGCTCCAAAAACGTCCAAAATGCTTCCTTTTCCAGATTTCTCTCCAAAAGTACCTAAAATGACAAAAGGAACAATTTAGGGCAATAATTGATCAAATAATCTCGAATTCGGCCTTAAATGACCCATTAAAAGCGGTACACTTTTCGCCTCATCAAATACTCTTGCACTTGAGATTTGCTTGTCCTCAAGCAAATGCGCTTTTATTCTAATCAAAATACAAGTTAGGGGTCATTTAACACTAATATAAAAGTAATTACAACAAATAATCGTTCCACTAAAAACCAAAGGCAAGCACGGAGGTCGTACACTAGCACCTCACAAATAGTGTTTAGATACTCACATCTCTCGGGTGTAATAAAGTATATATCACAATATGGAAATGGAAAACATCTCTCACTACCTGTCATAGAAAATAGATTACCATAGGCTTGGGAAAGGATCAAACCTCCACCACTTGGCGTAAGCACCTAGGATAAACTATCAAAGAGTTCTTTAAAAGGGTTATAACGTTAGGTGTAGGGATATGGAAAACACGGTTTTGTTGGATAAAGGCAATATTTACTGGTGGCGAGTTAATCATCTTGGTTAATTACATATACAATATGGCGTTGCTAAGCCAAGACTCGACTCGACTTAAGCTAATAAATCAAAAATAACAAAAACATAAAATAAACATAGAATGAAACGGGATGGTAGTCCGTATGTTTTTCTTTTTTTCTTTCTTTTTTTATTCTTTTTCGATTTTTTTTTTTTTTTTTTTTTTTTTTTTTTTTTTTTTTTTTTTTTTGCATACACTTTTTCCCTACCATCCAAAATAATACATCATAGGGAATGTACATTCCCCTTACACTTGAATTTTTACATACTTTACAATAAACTACTCTAATGACTCGAATCAAGATAATCAAAACACTTGTAGTACTTTTTAAGATTAACGCACATATGGGGGTAATAATTTGATGTTATTCCCCATTACTCCATAACACAAGTACTCTACCCATGAGTCCCAATCGTCCCAAAATAATATGTACAAGATATGACTTGACTTAGCAACCATGTAATCAATTAGATAATTAACTAAGGGTTTAAACAAATAACAATAATGCACTAAAGATGAGTGCATACACGGAAGGCTAAGGCGATTTGGGTGTACATTTGGGTGGGTTGTAACAAATTCTTCCTTTAAGTAAAATGCTTAAAGTTAGAAACAAAAAGATAGGCTCGGAGGGGTGTACTAGGGGTTTCGTGTACTAAAAATGAGTACAATGCTAAGGTGTGGGAAAAATTAATTGACTTTACTAGTCAAGTAATATGACTTAAATGGTCAAGTAATTATGATACGGGTTTGACACAAGCGTGATCCTAATGCCTCTTATCATGTAGTAAATCTTACTACATGAATGTAGTCTCACTAGCGGTCTCAGGATGCATCACTAACGCAAGTTCTAGAATCTAAATGCTACCGGTACACTCATAAGCACTAATAATGAATGCTTTTCCTATCAAATCTAAAGGCGAACCTCACATATTTGGGTGGAAAAGTTTTCTGAATGGTACGGTTTTGTGCTAGTCATACAACTCCTATCCATGAGACGCTTGTTAAGGCTAAAGTTTCACTTCTAAATGTTGTAAAAAATTTTAAATTTGGTGCTAAAATTAAACTAACAAGTATTTCTCTTAGTTTTATTACACACCTACCATCGAACAAACAAACTCAAGTGCAATTGTATCCTATAAGGTATCATCATTTACCCTCCCCTTACACTTAAGATGAACATTGTCCCCAATGTTCAATTAAAGGATGTAAAAGTAAAATAGGTAAAAGAATGAAAAAATACTCCCCTGATTCGTTCGGTGTGGATAGTGTGTTAACAAGGTTAGATCTTCCTCCAAGAAAATGAACGTTCAAAGCTTCCCTTCCAGAAATATAAATCATCTTCTTGTCATATATAACCTGTTAAACCTGAGAAAACAATCAAGGCAACCTCGCGTAAAATTGGTGGCAATCTATATATACTAACAAATCCTAGAAAGCAATTTAAGATATAATGCTTGTGGAATGAATGTTTGCAGATTTCCAGGAGTTTATAAAACTAAAGAATCAACAAAAACTTTTAAGACTCCATTAGAAAAACAAAACTCGCAAAATTTCCAGAATTTTACACGTGACATCGTCAGGTGTTAAACCCTGACGCCGTCAGAAGTGACCTGCAGAAATCTTTATGTTAAGTTTCCGGAAAATTTCTGGAAAAACTTATGTCCTATTTCCTGGAAAATCCTGCAAAACATCATTATGACTCGATACAAGCATTTGACTCTAACAATTACTAATATACATGTTCATTTAATATTGTGGCGAATCAAGATCATTTTCGTTCATATAAACAAATTTGGGGTTTCCCCTTACACTTAGCTTTTGCAAAATACCTTTATATGAAGTTAAGACGAAGTTAAACAACAAAATAAAGCATTTTCACAATTTAGTTTGAAACATGATCTACCAACAATAAAAATAAGACATGCATACGGAAAAAAATAACATCAAACAAATAAAAATCATGCAAATAAAAACACACAAAACATGGGTTGCCTCCCAAGAAGCACTTTTCTTTATTTACGAGTCTTGTAGCTAGACTTAAGGTTATGGGCTATTACGTGACCTCGGCACTGGTTTCATTCTCTAGGTCATCCTCAATATCAGGATCGCTTTCATAGTGCAGGTATTTTGGGTCTTCAAACTCAAAGACATCTTCCCGATACTTGGATCCCAGCTTACTAACATCCTTAAAGAATCCACATGATAAATCAAAGGTGTTTTTACATCCTCTCCGAACATCTTCATCACATAAAACAAGTTGAGAACCTAGCTTATCAAGTCCGTCGCAATCAATACCTTCGAAATCTTTCATCTTATATGGCGTTTGGTATGACACCCTCCTAATTCCATCTGTGAAAGTCATGATTCCGTTCCGGTCGTTAACCATTAAGTTAGTGATTTCACAAAAGGGCTCTCCAAAAATAACTTGTGATAACCTTGGGTCGATATAATCCTCAATGTTGTCTATGATCGTAATGTCCGTTGTGAATGCCATATTTCCTATGAATACCTGGACTTCATGATCTCTACCAACAACATTTTCTCCTTTATAAATCATCCCCCATCTTCAAATATTGTTATAATGGAACAGGGACATAAAATTCTTAGGTAGGAACACGTCAATGTAGACATTATCGAAATACTTGTGACCAATCATACAAGGGATTTTGAGGTTATTCGGATCACGCCGCTTTGTCTTTTCCGATCTTCCATCCTGTGATCCATATGCATTACAATCTAGTGACGGACGGTATCATATACTTCCTCATTACCCTTTCGAAAAATCACTTTCCTGACGCCGTTGGTGAATAATGCACTACCATCCTCCTCATCAAGGATCACTCCCGTTTCATTAACAAATGGTTTCCTGAGGACGAGGTTGGTTAATGTTAGATTAGTGACAGAGTCTATGTCATCGATCACGGTGAGATCAATGTTATAGATGAATCCTCCAATCATAACTGATAACCTTTTCATTATCCTGGCGTTATGGAGTCCTTTACACGAGATTTGTTCAGGGAAGGCTTCGTTGTAAAGGGAGAGGGGGATTACGTTTATAGGGAAGTTAGGATCTATGTAAGTATCGGTTATGAGCTTCTTCCTAGTGGTGCAATAAATCTTAAAAACTTCAGATTCGCTTTCCTTAATCCTATCACTACACCTTATAGCAATATCTACCATATTTTCCTCGAGTTTCTCTATAATAGATTCACCCAAAATTATTGGATTTCTCGTGTGCCCTTTTGATCTCTCTTTTGACTCATCCCATTCGCCTGACTCTTGTGTGATGGAGTCCTCGAATAAGTCGGCAAGGCTCTTGACCACTTCGTAGTCTTTCTTTGGGGTCTCGTCCTTAACTCCATGACCCTCATTCCCAGTTGGTTGTTGGCTCTAGTCGGGTGTAGGAGCAAGTATTGTGGTGATGGTATTCGTGATGGTGACAGATTTGACTTCTTCAGCCTGAATCGGCTTACTAACAGCGTGCTCTTTAATAGCGGTTAACAAATTACTAATCTTGTCATTCATATCGGCTTGTTGTTGTCTAAATCGGGTCTCAAGCGTGGAAAGCTGTAATTCTTGAGAGAGAATGAACTTTCGCAAGGCATCTTCATAGCTTTGCTTAGGAGTGTTCTGTGGTGGAAAATGCTCGGACCATTCGAGTGGAGGAGAATCATCGAAGGATACGCTCCCAGTTTGGTATCCTCTGAAATTTGGTTTATCCTTCCATGCATCATAGGCCTCGCCAAAGTTTTGAGGACCTCGATTAGTGGCGAGCTCTCTATCCTTTGTTTTATCAGCACGTGATATGTGAATTCCTTAAAAGCATGTTTTGGAAGTTCCATGCAGTTATGAGTTTCATGAGGACCATTACACAATTAACACGAATAAGTGATTTTGTTCACTTGGCTTGAAGGCTTAGGAGCTTCGCAGGATTTCATGAGAAACTTGACTTGGTCCTCAAGTTCCATGATCCTACGGTTGAGAGTGCTAGAACTGTTCGAAGGCAAAGATATTGCCTTGACCGTCTTGTTCAAATCACGGGGATCATTCCAACTTTCGTTGTCATAGAGAGCAAGATCTTCTATGAGTTCCCATGATTCTTCCGCACTTAGATCACGTAGCTTGCCACCGGCCGATTGGTCAATGGTTCGCCTTGTGGAGAGATCGATATGGTCATAGAAGATTTAGACTTGGAGCCAAAGATCTATGCCATGATGAGGGAGTTTTTGGAGAAAGTCCTTGAAACGAGTCCATGCTTCATATAGAGTTTCACCTTGACGTTGTTGGAACATCAAGATATCATTTCTAAGCTTGGTAGTTCTCCCCGGTGGGAAAAATTTAGCAAGGAAACGAGAAGTGAGATCATCCCATGAGGTGATGGATCTCGCGGGTAAACGTTCAAACCATTGACTAGCTTGATCACGTAGAGAGAATTGGAATAGACGTAATCGGGTCGACTCTCTAGTTGCAACATCAAGGTCTATGGAATCTACGATTTTAAGGAAATCCTTGAGATGTTGATTAGGATCTTCGGAACGAAGTCCATGGAATGCACATCCGCTTTGCACCAACCGGATGGTGTCGGATCGCAAGGGAGACACATTGGCTCCTTGAGTGAGCTCAATGGTGTTTCGATAGCCTTGGTGGCTAGGACGGGAACACAATCCTAAAGTTCAGGGCCTAGGAGGTTGGTTTGCTAGTGGTAGGTTTTGTGGGTGTTTTTGTTGTGGTGGGTTGATGGGATCAAAGATATTACCACCTTCCATGATGTCGGATGGTAAAGGTTACGAACAAAGAAATGAAGAAATGATATAGACTAAAGAAAACCTAAAAATAAAAATAAAACCTTACTAGAAAGGAATCTAGGAAGTAGACCTAATAAAAAGAAATCCTAACCTAGACAATGACTATTCCCCGGCAACAGCGCCAAAAACTTGATACGTGGGAATTGCGCCCTCGCAACAGGTTTTACCTCTCAAGGGATCTCGAGAAGCTTACAACCCCCACCAGGCAGTGTACCTGATCATTGTAGTATAATATAGTGACAAGTAACGGGGGATTGATCGTTCAACTCATGGATAGTGTCGCTAGGATTAGAAAGCCTACTAAACTAGGTCTAGAGGTGAGGGATGATTCTTTTTGTAATTTTATATTTTATGGAAAGCAATTAAAATCTCGGGTTTTGAAGGAGTGGGCGGAATTAGTTGCTAGCCAACTAACCCAATTAACTACAGATGCAATCAAAATAAAATAAAAGAAATGAAAATAAAACTATTATACTAATGTGGTGGAAACAATAATGAGGAAATTTGTGTTTACTTAGATTTCATTACTCCCTAGATATCTTTTACAGGTTGATTAGCTTGTTACAATTGCATGGATGACGGGTCATATTACTTAATACTAGTCGTAGGGCTGTGTACAATATTCCCTAACTCTATAAGATCCTACTTCACTCCTATGTCGAGCCGTTAGAAGCTCCTAACATGGGATTATTAGAATTCTCTTACGCATTAAATACAACCAAAAATCGTAGTACACCTCCGATCATGTTTCTTAAGACGTTCAAGCAAGTTACCAATGGAAGTCTGCCAGTTTTATTAAGCCTAACATCGAATACAATCATCCGTAACAATTATAAACATACAATCAACCCATAATCAACATCTAGGTTTCACTACATCTAAGTAAACACAATAAAGATCTAGCCTAGCATGTTAAAGAGAAGACAAGCGTAAGATATAATCGCACAACACATAGACATATTGAATGATTTAAAAAAGTACTTATCTTCAATTGAACATGGAAGAATCAAGGGGTTGAAACCCTTGAAAAGCTGTTAAAATTCGTCTAGGGTTTTCTCCCTCAAAGTTGCGCACTAATGAATGAAAATTGGAAAACTATATATTGATTTTACACCTTGACGACGTCATGTTATAGCTTGTGATGCCATCAACTCGCCGCCATGATGAAATTCGTATTGCCTAGATCCACTTCTGACGTCGTCACGTAGAAAATCACTTTGGGCCATCACGTGTAATTGGACCCTGACGGCCTTGGTGACGCCGTCAGGCCAATAAGCTTGAAAACTTTCTGGGCCGTCACGTTATAAGTTCCACATCCACCTCTTTTGTCACTCTTGACGCCGTCACGTATAAAAGCTTGACGCCGTCAGGTACTGTTCCCGGTAAGGAATTTTGAGACTTAGCCGTTTTCTTCACTTTTATTCTCCAAAAACGTCCAAAATGCTTCCTTTTCTAGATTTCTCTCCGAAAGTACCTAAAATGACAAAAGGAATGATTTAGAGCAATAATTGATCAAATAATCTCGAATTCGGGCTTAAATGACCCCTTAAAAGCCGTACGCTTTTCGCCTCATCAATGACTATCTAGAATTGCTCACGTATCCACACAAGCCAAATATCTTTACCTATAAACCTCTAGTATGTCAAGCATAAGATCACAACAACACCACAATAAGTAATCTACCAATCTAACATACTAGACTCATCACAAAACCCTAATCTAACCCTAATTAAGCCCTAATCAGGCCTATTGATAAGGTGAAAAGTGTACCGCTTTTAAGGGGTAATTCGTGATTATTTGATCAATTACTGCCCTAAATCGTTCCTTTTGTCATTTTAGGTACTTTTGAGAAGAAATCTGGAAAAGGAAGCATTTTGAACGTTTTTGGAGCATAAAAGTGAAGAAAACGACAAAGTCTCAAAATCCTTGCTGGGAACAGTACCTGACGACATCAAGACTTCACACATGACGGCGTCAAGCTTGGCAAAAGAGGTGGATATGAAGAATACACGTGACGGCCCAGAACATTTTTAGTGTAACACCAAGGCCGTCAGGGTCATTTTGCAAGTGACGGCCTAGAGCTCAATTTCTACATAAAGGCGTCAAGACTGGATCTAGGCAATATGACCCTAAATTTAGGGCCAATTGACGGCGTCAGAAGCTACAACTTGACGCCGTCAGGATGTATTCTCTATATATATATTTTTCCAATTTTTAATTGTAATGTGTGGAACATTAGGAGAACTTTGGAGGGCTTAAACCCTAGATGAATTTTCTATAAAAACAAGGGTTTAAACCCTTATTCCTTCCATGCTTAATTGAAGATAAGTTTTCCAATAATCATACGATATGTCTTTGTGTTGTGTGATTCTATCTTATGCTTGTCTTTCTTTTAACATGCTAGGCTAGGTTTTTACTATGTTTGCTTAGATGTCATGAAACCTAGATGTTGATTATTGGTTGATGGTTTGTTTATAATTGTTGTGGATGATTGTATTCGATGTTAGGCTTAAGAAAACTGGCAGACTTCCATTGGTAACTTGCTTGAACGTCTTAAGAAACATGATCGGAGGTGTATTACGATTTTTGGTTGTATTTAATGCATAAGTGAATTCTAGTGATCCCATGTTAGGAGCTTTTAGTCGGCTCGACATAGGAGTGAAGTAGGAGCTTATAGAGTTAGGGAATATTGTACACGGCCCTACGACTAGTATTAAGGAATATAACCCTTCATCCATGCAATTGTAACAATCTAATCAACCGGTAAAAGATATATAGGGAGTAATGAAATCTAAGTAAACACATCTCTTCTCATTATTTTTTACACCATTTAATTACGTTAGCTTATTGTCAATTTTTTTATTTTATTTTAATTGCATCTGTAGTTAATTGGGTTAGTTGACTAGCAACTAATTCCGCCCACTCCTTCAAAACCCGAGATTTTACTTTCTTTCATAAAATATAAAAAATACAAAAAGAATCATCCCTCACCTCTAGACCTAGTTTAGTAGGCTTTCTAGTCCTAGCGACACTATTCCTTAGTTGAATGATCAATCCCCCGGTACTTGTCACTATACTATACTACGACGATCAGGTACACTGCCTGGCGGGGATTGCAAGCTTCTCAAGATCCCTTGAGAGGTAAAACCTGTTGCGAGGGCGCAATCCCACGTATCAAGTTTTTGGCGCCGCTGCCGGGGATTGTCTATCTTTACATTTATTCCTCAACTTTCAAAGAGTGCGGCGCCACGCATCAAGTTTTTGGTGCCACAGCCCGGGGAATAGTTATTGTCTAGGTTAGAATTTCTTTTTATTAGGTCTACTTTCTAGATTCCTTTCTAGTAATATTTTTATTTTTATTTTTATTTTTAGGTTTCTTTAGTCTATCTTTTTCTATGTGCCTTTGTTAGTAAATTAAGTTCATTGACTATTCCGTTTGCCATTATGGAGAACGCGAATCCGCCCTACTACAAACCACGAAATTCACCCACTCCAAATGACATGTTGATGTTCAAACAACATCAAGATGAACCTATCTATGATGCGTGGACTCGTTTTAAAATTTTACTCTGAAAAGTGCCTCATCATAGTTTCAGTCTGTGGTCCTAAATTGAAATATTTTACCATCGTGTCGACCACTATACCAAAATGGACATTGACCATACCGCAGATGGGGACCTTTGGGGATAAAGTGCTGATGAAGCATGGGAAACCATAGAGAATTGTGCCCAACTTGCCAAAAAAATGGAAAACCCAACAAGCGTTGTTACAGATCAATTGATCGCAAGTTTGAGGGAACAAGCAAGAAGTTTGTTTGGGGATAATAGGCCTATAGATGAGATACCTAGGTACATGGAGTGGTTTAATTCCACCATAATACAAGATGAACACATAGGTAATCTAGATACAATGGAGGAGGAGGTGGATAAGATAAGCCCACTCAGTGCTCCACAAGTCCCACCATCATTTGAGGCATACACAACGCCCGTGACATACCCGGAAGAAGTAGAAGAGACTATAGGAACCCCAATTGAGGTAGAGCCCTTGGACCAAACACAACTAGATGAAATAGGTTTGAATACTTGTAGTCACAACCTTTCTCTTAGTTCTAAGTTAGTTCCTTGTTTAGATGAACCGGAGCCTGATTGCGTGTGAAACGTGTATCAAAATAAATACAAAGTAAACGTGAGTGGAATTCGCTAATTAACCTTTAGGAAAAGTTTAACTTACGAAAACACATGAATACAATATATATATGTGATACCGGGTAAGTGATTACCCGGGTCGTGTCCCAACGAGGTGTGAATGGGAAATATCATGTGAGATTTGGAGATTAAAATGCTTGTAAGTTTGATTGTGAGAGTTATTTGGTTTTATTGTACGTTAAAGTTCTGAGAATTAAAAATTAACGAATGAGAATAAAATAAACGCAACCTAAATGGGAAAATAAGCAAAGGAAAACTAGGAAAATCCTAAATCTATTTAAAATACTACGGGAAACATGTTAGGGAAAATGGAGAATCCTAAAACGTAAGCTAAACTAAAAATGTAAAAGTTAATTTAATAAAAACGCGAGTGCGCAAAAGAAAAAGTGAAATGTAAGCTACGAAAGTCCTACGAATGTGAAAATAATTTTTCTACGATTCTAATAATAAAAGAAAATTTTTGGAAAAAGAAAAAATATTTTTTTGACTTTTTAATTAATTATTACGATTTAATTACTAATTAAACTATATTAAATATTTAAAAACACCTAACCAATTCTAAAAATTCTAAAATTTTTTTGGTAATTAAATAAACTTAAAACTAACCTAAGAAAAATAAAAATAGGCAAATAAAGTTGAAATAAGCTAGAAAGAAGCAAAAAAAAAAAAAAAAAAAAAAAAAAACTGAAGAGCTAATAAGCAAATAAAGTTGACTAGTTAAATTAATAAACTAAATAAGATTAAACACGAAATACTAGTGAGCAGAGATGGACTGGTGGTGTTATGTGTTGGTCTGTGTATGAAGGCCTGAGGTCAGGGGTTCGAATCCCACTATACCCAAGTTTTTGCAAATATTTTTATTTTCAAATTTTATTTTTGCCAAAACATTTTAACAACCAATTCAAACAACTTTTTACAATGATTCCTGTTGAAAAGTTTTAATTAGCCTAATGCAAGCTTGAAAAAGATAGTGGCTTCAAAGCTTGAAGTATTTTGAGAAAGTATCAACAAGCAGCTTATCCACAAAGTATCACGTGGTCAAACTAAGATATCACAAGCTAAACACAAACATAAAACAACAAGCTAACCATAAATCCAAACACTTAGAACCTAGCAACAAACAGTATCAAGATCAAAACATGCTTAGAAATTTCTGAGCATTCAACAACTACTGATCCAACATGGGCAAATAAAAGGGCAAAACCTACTAACTGACTGCCATAAGAGGCTTACAACATGTTCTATTTATACTACTCATTCTAGGGTTTCACTTTTCTTCTCTTGCCCTTTTCTGTTGTGCTACTTCTGTGAGAGGAGAGGTGAGCTGTGGATTTGTGCTTTCTTGAGATCAATTCACAACCCTAGGATTGCTTGAGGAATCATCACAGCCCTTAATTGTGTATTTGGCGCCCTTTGTGTTGTGGATGGATGACATGGGCTGGTATCTCGTGACTTCTTCCTTGGAGGAGGTGAGGAGGGGTTTTTGAGGTGTTGGGAGGAGGAAGGCGTGTTGCAGTGGTGATGGAGGGTGGTTTGTCTTCTTGGTAAAATGGGGGGGGGGGGGAGGAGGAGGAGGAGAAGAAAGGGTGTTGTGGTGTTTGACTGAGTGGGGGTCAAAGGAACGTTTTTATTATTAAAACGTATTAGGTTTTGGTGTTGGGGTTGGGGATTGGTAAGGGCCCAAGGAGTGTTGATGGGTGGACTGGATTGGATAGTTTATATAAAGGGGTAGGTTTAAGATTTGGTGATATGAAAAGATCCGTTTGGTTTTTAAGCTTAAACAAGCACAAGGGTCAAAAATGTCATATTCTGAAATTGGAGGACCTGGTTTGCCAACTTTACAACAATATTCTAAGGGACTATTCTTGACAACATTTGAATCCATAAGGGCTTTTGAAGTAAATTTTCCAAGCTTAAACTACCGGGGACCAAAACTGTTACTTTTGAAATTCCAAGGACTAAACATGTACATTTTTGAAAACTTTTCACCCAAAAATCATTTTTGATAACCTTTGATTTTTAAAGACTTGGGTTGACTTTTGTTTCAAAATAAATGCTCAGGGACTGATTTTGTTAAGTTTTGAAAGTTGGGGGACTGAAACTGCCAATTATGCAAACTTTGTTCGGTTTTCATCTGTTTTCAATCATTTTGCATCTGAAACATATAAAACACGGTCTTTGGGATATTTTCTATATTTTTATGCATTTCTGGGTGTTTTTAAACGTTTTTGCAGTTCAGATTGATAAAAAATGATGAGTATTTACACACTCATCAATCCCCCACACTAAACTATTGCTAGTCCCTAGCAATCTTTTGTGAAAATTTAATGGATTTGAAGTCTCTTTACCAAAAGCAATTACTTCTGGAGTAGCCAAATGTTTTAGTTCAAGTAAGAACTATGGTACATTGATAACCATATGATTTTAAGCAAACCATCAGCTGTTAACGGATTTGATTTGTCTTTACCAAAAGCCGTTTGCTTTTGGACTATCCAACTCTTTGATAAAATTATCATCTTGGTGAGTTGATTACCAATTATGGTTTTCCACTGCCTTTACCACAAGTTATAACCTTGCGGGCTAGCCAACTCTTTACTATTAAAGATATGGTGAGTTGAATACCATATAATTTTTGGCAAATTGTCAGCCATAAACGGATTTGAGATATCTTTACCAAGAGCCGTTTGCTCTTGGATTAGCCAGTCCTTATGTGGGTTAGACATGATGGACTGATAACCATTTGTTGTATTAGTGCGAAGCACTTCCACTAAAAAAAATTTTTTTTGGCCAAAACGGGGGTACTAGAAGGTAAAATATGATAAAATTCGCTAGAATTCCCCCCCCCCCCCCACACACACTTAGAATTGAATATTGTCCTCAATATTCAAAGCCCCGACTATTATGCCGACTCTTTGAACATAAAAAGGCAACATTACTAACTAAATGTGGAAACACCATTTTTCACTTTATTTATATATATACATACACATTTTTTTCATCAACAGCAGGGGCAACTCCCCCACACTTAGGGTGAAAACCCATGTTATGCTAATGTTTTTGTTTACTGAGTCACTAGCTTGACTCGACCACGAATTCATTGGTTCTTGGGGAAGCAAGATTTGGAAGAGACAATCTGCATTGGACTTTCATTCAAGATGTTTGGAAAAAGACTGAAGTACGTGAAAGTTCCACACCGATGAAATATACAGATAGACCCTGGCTCAAAAGAATGATACATGGAAATTCCGGGGTCAAAGATGGTATCCTCACTCCCGAATGAGTGAAGAAGAGAGGAAGTCACCAAGTAGGTGAAAATAAAGAAAATCATGATAACAATCATGACAAGATCTTCTTCCTCAAGATCAGGCTCAGTTGCCTGAATTTGGATTTCAAAGGTTAAGCTCTTTGGTTTTGAAAACATCCCGGGTGGGAGGTTGGGAATTTGTAAATACTCATGATTGAGTGCATCTCCCCCCGTGGCTATCATAATCCGGAGGAGTCATGATATGAGTGAGTTCACCGGAGAACTCCTCATGAAGAGAATCATTCACATGATGTAAATTTGTGAACTCTTATTCCATTATGGATTCATTACTCTCCTCATCAAAGATTGGATTGCTAGAAATCACAGTGAATTCAGATTCGAATTCAAATAGAGGGTTGGTGAAAGTCGTTTTGAATGTTTCGGGAACAAGGTGATCAACATTCTCTTCTGGACTGTTGGGATAAGAAGTGAGCGACGGATCATGATATAAGAGACTTTCAATTTCTCCTAGATCGGCTTCAAAGTCAAAGAGATCATCGTTACTTCCCGTTCGAAGTTGATTGATGTGAGTGAGTTCATCAGTGAACTCCTCAAGAAGAGGATCAACATTAGAATGTGCAATTGTTACCTCAACACACTCGATGTCTCCATAAGATGCACAATCTTCGTTAAAATCGAAGAAAGTCTCAAAATGATCTTTTGAACACTCAATAGGGGAAGGAAAATCACACATATGATCAAAATTCCCTGTGACTCTCTTGGGATTGGGATAAGGTTCTCAACACTAGAATTTATGAATTCGTCCGATTCCTTTTCAGGAACAATGCTAAGATGTTCATCCCCCATGTTCAGATAGTGAGTGTGAACGTCGGGTATGATAGCAGTTGATTGAGATGGAATCTTAACTGCTGGGATATCAACTGATTGACTTGATGAAGTTTTATAAAATTGAAGAATATCAAGTGTATCTTTATCATCACTGTCATCAGGAATGAAACGGAACTGAGAGCTAGATCTGGCTGCTTTTTCTTTTGCAATTGATTCCCTAATAGATTTTTCAAAAGCATCTTGGGAATTTATTTTAGCAGCCTGCTCTTCAGCTAACAATTCTTCCATGGATTTCTCATGGGAATTTTGAATGACAAAACATTGTGGGGGTGGGGAATTGTCAAAACCGTAAGGTTCACATTTATAATCATCATGAGGACCCCCACAATATACACAAGAAAAACTAGGAGCATTTTGAAATGTTGTGCTATTCAACTCCTCCTTAAGCTCTTTTAATACTTCAAGAGCCTTTAGACAAAGGTCTTGCTGAGTTTCTTGAGGAGTTGTGTGAATCATTTGGTACTGTGGAGGTTTGTCATGATACGGATAGTAGTAATTGCTACAAGGAAATGGATTCCTTGTTTGACAATCCAAGCTGAAGTGTGGACCTCCACAATACTCACAACTGTAAAAATGATGTGGCTGTGAATCGTATGTGCTGGAGTCATAATCGTTATCATGAACCTGCTCATAGACAAGCGTGTTTCCCGATTGACAATCATAACTGTAGTTTGAACCACCACAGTAATCACAACAGTAAAACTGTTGAGTCTCATAATGTGGTAGCTAATGGAATAAATCAGTCGTGTCATGGTAGGAATAGGGATCTTGGTTATAGACAGACCCGTTTCCTGACTCTACCATGCCACAACTGGGGCAATTACCACCATTATAAGGACCACGACACCATTGACATTCAAGAAGGTGAGGATGAGACATAGAAAGAATCAAATGGTTTTGGAGGGGTGTAGCGGAAGCATACATGTAGCTGGGGTGTAACTCAATTGGTACCACAACACAAGTACAAAAATGTTTTCATTTCAATCATTTAGAATAAAATAGTTTAATCAAAAATGTTGAATTTACATTGTTAAAAGTAGTGCGGAAGTAGACCCTTAAAATAGTTTAAAACGGTCCCCAAATGAATAATCAGAGTCTTCTATGACCATCCCATGCCCTACCAAAACCTCCTGTAGCGTGCCATTGCTAAATACCTGAAAATACATGCTAAAGTGTCAACACGAGGTTGGTGAGTTCATAGAGTCTTGTGAAAAAGAATGTTATGCATATAAATGAAGATTTCCCAGCAAAGGCATTGTAAATCCACAATAAGGTTGATGCAAAGGCATCGTAAATCTACTCAGTTCCAAGTCCCGCCATAAGAGACTTGTAACCTATGTGTTTACGACCCACTGCCAAATATGATATAGTCTACGGAAACAAAAGTAATATGTGGACCAAGATTCAAAGATAAGTGTAGTTCGACCAATGCATTCGTTTACTTGACTGTTTCATTCAGTTATATGACCAATTCATTCGGTTATGTGACCAATTCATTCGGTCGTATTACCCGTACATTTGGTTATGTGACCCGTTCATTCGGTCATGTATGTACATAATGAGAAAGCCGGTTCATTCGGTTAAGTGTACATAATAATGGAAAAGGCTTGAGTCCAAAGGTAAAAAGGATTAAGTGCGATGCAAATGAATATACTATACATTCGAATGAGTAACAAATCCATAAATGAAGCAAATAAATGTTTGACTAAACATGTAGTATAATCAATTAAATCAAGTATACATTTAGATGAAAACGAGCATGTATTCTCCCCCAAAAACAGTTATAAAACAAGTGAAAATAGTAGGGGCTATGACTCACCTGGTGCGATAGCTACAATGACAAAAGTGGATACACCGAAATGAGGTTCGATCTCTAACCGCAACCTAATATGAATGATATGATAAAATGTATGAAATGAAATGATGCTACACATGCAAATACGTATGTTATCGATACCACTCGTTAGTTTTGAAAATAATGTTTATTGTTGAAAAATACTTTTTTGGCGTCTCGTTAGGTTAATAAATACTTTCCATGTAAATAAGTTGAAACGGTACTCCACGATCCTCGTTTGGTGTTATATCGGCAAATATAAGGTTTTCGTTGCAAATATAACATTTTCATTACTTGTAAATATGTCCAAATTGGCCTCGTAAAACTAATATCGAAATAGTGAATATTAAGAGTTAGGAAAGAAGCTCAGTAGTTTTAGAAAGATTTTCACCTTATGTAAAAAGTCACAGAACTGAAGTTTGTCTATACGGGTTTCGATCATAAAGGAAAATAGCCATCAAGTGAGGTGTTTGGGCTGTTTTGGTAGATTCTGGGCAGTTATTGGGAAAGTTTGGAAGAGCATAAGTTATTGGTTATAAATCGTTTCGACAAACGGTTGGATGTTTTGAAAACTAGGCTGGGTGAACTAACTTTTTGTCATTGATGTAAATTTTCCAGAAATGAGTTTATCAATGAGTAAATTGGCTCTCAGCCTGGTCACTTGGCGAAATGGTTAATGGAAAATTTTCCAAGTGTTTTACTGAAGCAAAAATATTAAAATCGTCTAAGTTCAAACGCTTGTATCTTTTTCGTTATAAGCTCGTTTTCTACGTTCTTTATATCCCCGGAATCGTATTTACATATACTAATATATTTTTGATAGTTCGGTTCCTCTAGGTTACGTCTAACGCCTCGATTTTACCCCTAAAAATAGTGTGACAGCTTACTATTTTTAGAAAATAATAATTTTCGTCGTTAAACTTGCAAAAATCATATCTCCTTCGTTATAAACCCGTTTTAATCCGTTCTTTCGCCCAAGGCTTCGTTTTTGAAAGTATTTTCTGATTCTTTAGCCCAATGTTACCCGGAAACCCCTGATCTTTCCAGATTTAAAAAAAATGGACAGCAACTTATATATAGTTTGAAAAATCAACTTTTCTAGTTCAAGGCTTGTTCAAAACTTAACCAAACTATCTCAAATCAACTCCACAAATACTCAATCCTACCATACACCTTCTTAGGGTGTCATGGGTTCCTGAACATCACCAATCTTGGTGGATCTCTTGAAGTTACTAATAAAAATTATAGATCTAAGATTAAAGAGTATTATTGTATAAAGTGGAATAAATAACATATATATTTGCATATTTAACCAATATATCTTGAAAATATATCATGTTACTAATGAAATGAAGGTATTAGATGATGAAAATATTCATGTAAAGCTTACTTGAAATAGGAAGGATTTGGAGAAGATTTGATTAATAACCTTGAGGTTTTTATTTCAAAACCTTAACAAGGATTATATAGAAGACTTGTAAATGACTTTTTCTTGAAAAATTAAGATGTTCTTGCTTGAGTTTGATCCATGGGAGAAATTTGAGAGCAAAAGGAAGTGGTTTCACCTTTATATTTTGGTAAATATGTGTTGTATCAACAGTCTTGCAAAATATCTTGAAGTTTATGGCAATTTGGTAAATTTATGGACAAGTTCAAGTAATATATCTTGCCACCACCTCAAAATGTCGACTATCTATGTATATGTGATGATATTTGTGGTCTTGCATGTATTCTTGGTGTATATGTATGTATTTGCATGTATTTGAGGTGTTTTATGTAGCATATTGTAAGTTTCGGGTACCGGTTTAACTAGAAATCAATCTTACCGGAACAAGACGAGATATATTATCGTTTTAAACTTCATGAAATTACATTCCCAATGAGAATCGGGTGTTAAAATAGTTATCGTGTTGAAATATTGAAAACCGACGAAACTTTAAACGTAAACCGAAAAGTATCGTAAAAATTCTCAAAATACCGGGTAAATTAATAATATAACTCTTATATCATTATAATGAGTGTGAAAATATGTTAGGATCATAGTCGAGAGTATTGGGTATACGTTAGTAGTAAAACTGAGTGATAACGTTAATTACAAATTAAGCATACGTAAATTGAAATAATGCGTATCCGAGCATGATCTAAAGTACTGATGATGTTACCGATGATATGTAGATTATTCCAGTCTATATGATGCGTCCCTAATGATAATGCATGAATTCGCAGCTAAACCAATCCGGTTACGCGAATTTAAATACCCGTAAATTAGATTTACGATGAAATGAATGATGAGTGTGAATAGTGTTTTCCCTCCGGAAATGAATAGTGTTTTGTGAATAGTAGAATTTTTGAACGCTTCTCAGAATATCAAACTGACTCCAAAAATGATGAATAGTAAAAGGATGAATAGTGATCGGTGAATAGTAACTGATGAATAGTAAATTGTCGAAGTTTTGGAAAATGACCTGAAATGGTGAGTTGTGACAGTCTTCCCCTCTAAAAGGAACTTCGTCCCGAAGTTCAGTTTGTGTTGGTATCTGAAGTGGTATTGGTGAAAAGATGATAATGATATTTGAGTTGCATTGCGGTGATAAAAGATAAAACATTCATTAGATCGGAATTCGTTAATAGTACATGAAACTTATACGATAGAACGTAGAATAAAACACAAAATAAATACAACACTAGCGAGTTTAAGTCTCTGTTTATTTATAAGGTCGAAGTTCTCTTTTTAAACATTGACATTGTTGTTGTTGTCCTGATGAGCTTCGCATTTCAATGAACTCTTCCTCCATTTTGGTTTCTCAACTCTTGGCATTCACTCTTGAAGTGTCCAATTACTCCACACTCATGGCAGGTTACCGTGACTTTCTGATGCATTACAAGGGTGGGAGTCTTGAAATCCTTGGCTTTGTGTCCGACCTTCTGGCAGTTTCCACATTGAGTGGGGCAAGGTCCTTTGTGATGAAACTGACACTTGTTGCACTTAGGTAAAGTACCTGCATATCCTTTCTTTTCACTTGGCTCCGCAACGTAGGCCCTATCCACCTCATGTTGTTTGTTTGGCTGCCATACTTGATCGTCTCCTTGGTTGTCGTCCCTTTTCCTCTTGTTTTCGTTGTTGTTGTTGACAGTAGTTTCTTGCTTCATCACTTGAGCCATAAGCTTTTGAGACATTCTGATAGCTTCCTCCAGCGTGTGTGGTTTAGAGGCAATTACGTTCCCACTGATGTTGTGCGGTAGTCCACCGATGAAATTTTCAGGCAGCTTTTCATTATCTGGAACCATAGTTGGACATAGCACAACCAACTCCTGAAACCTTCGGATATATGCCCCTATATCATTACCTGCTGTCACTAGCTCATAAAATTCTGTTTCCAACTTCTTCACCTCGGTACGAGGGCAAAACTTCTTAGTCATCAATTTCTTGAATTGCTCCCAGGTGAGCTTGTAGGCATTTTCCATACCAATCGGTTGAGCATAAGAATTCCACCATGACATAGCTTCATCCAAAAGCATACCAGTAGCAAATTTTACCTTGCTGACATCAGGATAGTTGCACATGAGGAACACATTCTGTAACAATTCGCAATTTCAGGTTAACTTTTATTCCCGAAAATTTCACTATTCACTTTTTTACTATTCACTTTTACTATTCACTTTTCACTATTCATCTCAGAAATTTTTATTTCATATTCTCGTAAGTTAAACTATTTTAACGATAATTCGAGAGTTTGACGCTCGTCGGATCATTTCTGCAAAAATCACAAAGCCGTGTCCGAGATTTACTTTTAGGTTTAAACGTCCTTCCAGCATCCCGATATATCCATAAAACATTATAAACAATAGAAATATGATTTTCTCTCATTTTAGAACAATTCCAAAAGTTTCAGAATTTTACGTTTTTCAGTTCAGCGTTTTACGCGAATTGCGCGTTTTAGACCCGTGTTTCCAGTTTTTAGCAGGGTTTTAGCACCCGATAGATCCTACCACTCATTTTATATTTTATTATGGAGTATATTGATAAGTTCTAGCATATTTATAAGTTTCATATTTTTAGGATACCCGGTTTTACGTTTCGTGACTTAATAACTTACGGTTAGCAACTTACGGAGTCAAAACTAGCTACATACTTAGGATAATACCATCAAAAGTCCACACCTTGTTCTCCAAGTTCTTGAACCGCCACTAGGGGGGGAGCATTCACACTTGTGGCATGATCTCATGACTTTAGCCATTAGATCAATATTTATTTATAACTTTGTCTCCAAGTTTTAGCACTTTCCTAGTCACCTTCCTAACCTCCTCATTTTTAGTATAAAAGCATGCTCATGTCTTCCTTTCTTCACCACAAAAACGCCACACCCTTTACTCTTAGCACCATGATCCTTTGATCTTCAATATACAAGTTACACTACAAAGTTCAAGGTCTTAGTATTCTCTACCTAGTTCTTAAGTTTGTTTGGTGATTCCATGGTTGAATTAGGAGCTACACAAGGTTACTAGGGCTGAAGTTAAATGGTTTTCACAAGGGTTAGATCAAGGCTAGCAAGGGTTACAAGAATTATGGTGAAGGGTTTACAAGATTAGGTTTAGTGTCCTAGTTCTATACTTGACTTCCTTTCTTAAGTGAAAGCCAAAAGTTGTAAGAAACTCTTATACACTTTCTTGCTCAATATCATTTTCATGCTCTTTGTGTTCTTTTCATGCTATATATGTTCTTGTTATTGTGTTCATGATGTTTAAAAATGGATAAAACGAGTATTGGTATACATATGTTAACTTATGACAAGCAAACAAGCAAACTAGTGATTTTTATGGAAAACCACGACCACAATAGTATAACTTTGATATTTGACACTTAATTACTGTTAAAGAGGACTTAACAAGGAAAACATAGCAATTTGAATCACCCAAAACGAGTACACGAGTCAAAAGTTATGACCATTTGAAGTTAGCGAAACCAAAACGGCAAAACTGCCTAAATAACATTCTGATCAAATTTTGATTTTGAAAGTCACCCTTCTGGTCTGATTCATCAAAAAGTTAAAACACGAAAGTTGTCCGGAACGACGTTTTCGTTCAGGAACAAAGAAGCTCGAGCCCTGAAAACGCTTTCCGAGTGATAATTTCTTCAAATTCTTAACAGCCCATTTTTAGATCAAAGTAACTATATAATGGTTATAATTAGATGACACCAAGAGGTCTAATGACCTAAAGCCAAGTCCACGACCATGGCTAAAGCCAAGGTTGAGTCTCAAGACCATGGTAACAATGACCAAGGTCACGGCAAAGCCACGGCTAAAGACCATATAACTTTTAAAGATCAAAAACTTATATATATGTTATCAAATACTACAATAGTAGGGAGCCTCATGTGAGGAGTTTATTAAGTAAGCCGTCGAGATGAGTTGTGGATTTACGAATTAAAGTGTCCTGGCTCCTCGAACGTTTACTCCATGACTTCTGAATTATGTCGGCCCGAACGGTAGTAAGAGATATACAACCTATACATGTGTCATAAACCATTTATATTCAAAGACTTACACTATATACTAAGTACTACATCATGAACATTATGCAGGACATATATGGGCAATTCTTCGTATTCTTAGACGTTACTCCAAACCTAAGTCGCAACGTTCTATTATAGGCTGCTGTTAGAGACTTTCGCGATTCGACTACCACTTTTATTTCTCATTACATAAGCTTAAGGTGAGTCATAGCCCCTACTTTTTATACTTGTTTTAACTCTTTGGGGGAGATACATGCTCAACTACTTGCTTATTTGTACAAATACTCTTAAACTTTTATACTTGATTGTGTTATACTTGATTGGCATTATACTTGATTGCGTTTTACATACTTGTTACACTATACTTGCTTAATTTTAATACAAGATTCGTATTTACGTACATACATAATACTCTATTCTGTCGGAGAGGTATTGGTAGTACTCATGGGAAGATGCCCCCTACCCTTGTGTCTATACTTGACCTTGGATGTCGTAGTACTATTTGGGGAGAGGCCCCCGCCCTTGTGTCTATTCTTGACCTTGGGTGAATATAATCCGGTGCATTGTATAAACTATCTTTTAGCAGTGGGTTGTGGACACACAGGTTACAAGTCTCTTATGGCGGGACTTGCAACTGAGTGGATTCTCAATGCCTTTGCTGTGTGAACATTCTTTTGAGGCTTTTCAACTGTTTAAAGACAAACTCTATGAACTCACCAACCATTGTGTTGACACTTTAGCATGTTTATCTCAGGTTAGTAAGGCGATAGCTAGTGCGTGGAACTTAGAGTCAAGCTGTATATTCTGAAGACTTACGCTTTTATCATTTACCATTCAAAACTTTGTATACATTTATGTATCATACTTTGGAATCTCAAGTTTGTAACTCGGAATTTATTAATCGAATGGTAACTTTTCAAAACGTCTCATTTAGAGTTCGTTTTCTATAACTTGTACTTTGTATTATGAAGTAGCACCCCAATGACACAGTCTTCCGCTGCGGTATTTTGGGGGTTTTACACATTCCCAGTCTTTTTGAACCAGCGAATCAAAGCAACCGCTCCTTCAGTGCCCTTAAACTTGATGGGATCACCAACCTTAAAATTCTTCCAAGTACATTCACGCCTATTATCGAATTGTCCATCTGTCCCTGTATGTAAAGCGGTTTCCGCAGCCCTTGCAGCTACCTCAGCTCTCTCGATCTCTAGAGCTTCGGCTATACTATCCTTAACAAATTTCCGAATAGCAGCAGGTGTCATAGTTGGAGTAGCTTTAGCTTTCCCTGGCGGCATAGCTCTTCAAAACTAGAAAAGAAGGGTGAAACATAAATAAGACGTTTCCTAGGGAGGTCATTGACAATATCCAATTATCAATATTGGGAGTAGTGAGTGATAAGTGACATCGGAATCCATAGGGTGTTAGCTAATTCCTTATATATATGGGGATGGGGAAGGGAAATAATAATGATGGCGAGAAGGGAAGAGACTGTGACAACTGTGACAAAACGAGATTTGTGATAAAAGAAAATACTGTGATATAAGTGTATCGTGCATAAAGGTGAAGATTCATGAAATGAAATGACCAGTTGACGTGCTTCCAATCGGTGATTCACGAAGTGATAAAAAATATGAATGTTCTGACAACGAGGGTATACACACACATAAATGAAACAATTGGAAATTGAGTAGAGAATTCAATCCAGACAAAATTTTACTATAACCATTCTCTGTGTTGCAAAATTCATTTCTGAGTCGGATATAGGTGGTCAGCCTATGTCCTACTATCCCGGGTCGAATATACTCAGCTCAGTTATACTAATACCATGTCCTTCACAAATACCAAACGTTCTGAAGGACAAAAACAAGTGACCAAAACTCGAGGTCGAATGATGAAACTATGCAAGGAAAAACATAACGCGGTGACATATATGATACATGAGCATACTTATATGAAAGACAATTATAGTAATCAACTAGAATAAAGGAATATAATATACCAGATAATGAGACACAAATCTCATCACCTATGTCAGCAACTAACCACAAATGAGGCTTCAGCTTGGCAGGCAGGCACGTGATGGTCATAGGGTTAAGTTTTCGTAAAAGTAGCTATAGTCTAGGTTTTAAAAACACTCAGTTCGCTATAGCCAAAGCTCTGATACCAATCTGTCACACCCCCAAAATTGGGTCCAGCGGAAGCATACATGTAGCTGGGGTGTAACTCAATTGGTACCACAACACAAGTACAAAAATGTTTTCACTTCAATCATTTAGAATAAAATAGTTTAATCAAAAATGTTGAATTTACATTGTTAAAAGTAGTGCGGAAGTAGGCCCTTAAAATAGTTTAAAACGGTCCCCAAATGAATAATCAGAGTCTTCTATGACCATGCCATGCCCTACCAAAACCTCCTGTAGCGTGCCATTGCTAAATACCTGAAAATACATGCTAAAGTGTCAACACGAGGTTGGTGAGTTCATAGAGTCTTGTGAAAAAGAATGTTATGCATATGAATGAAGATTTCCCAGCAAAGGCATTGTAAATCCACAATAAGGTTGATGCAAAGGCATCGTAATTCAGTAATAAGGTTGATGCAAAGGCATCGTAAATCCACTCAGTTCCAAGTCCCGCCATAAGAGACTTGTAACCTGTGTGTTTACGACCCACTGCCAAATATGATATAGTCTACGAAAACAAAAGTAATATGTGGACCAAGATTCAAAGATAAGTGTAGTTCGACCAATCCATTCGTTTACTTGACTGTTTCATTCAGTTATATGACCAATTCATTCGGTTATGTGACCAATTCATTCGGTCGTATTACCCGTACATTTGGTTATGTGACCCGTTCATTCGGTCATGTATGTACATAATGGGAAAGCCGGTTCATTTGGTTAAGTGTGCATAATAATGGAAAAGGCTTGAGTCCAAAGGTAAAAAGGATTAAGTGCGATGCAAATGAATATACTATACATTCGAATGAGTAACAAATCCATAAATGGAGCAAATAAATGTTTGACTAAACATGTAGTATAATCAATTAAATCAAGTATACATTTAGATGAAAACGAGCATGTATTCTCCCCCAAAACAATTATAAAACAAGTGAAAATAGTAGGGGCTATGACTCACCTGGTGCTATAGCTACGATGACAAAAGTGGATACACAGAAATGAGGTTCGATCTCTAACCGCAACCTAATATGAATGATATGATACAATGTAAGAAATGAAATGACGCTACACATGCAAATACGTATGTTATCGATACCAATCGTTAGTTTTGAAAATAATGTTTATCGTCGAAAAATAATTTTTTGGCGTCTCGTTAGGTTAATAAATACTTTCCATGTAAATAAGTTGAAACGGTACTCCACGATCCTCGTTTGATGTTCTATCGGTAAATATAAGGTTTTCGTTGCAAATATAACATTTTCATTACTTGTAAATATGTCCAAATTGGCCTTGTAAAACTAATCACGAAATAGTGAATATTAAGAGTTAGGAAACAAGCTCAGTAGTTTTAGGAAGATTTTAACCTTATGTAAAAAGTCACAGAATTGAAGTATGTCTATACGGGTCTCGATCATAAAGGAAAATAGCCGTCAAGTGAGGTGTTTGGGCTGTTTTGGCAGATTCTGGGCAGTTTTTGGGAAAGTTTAGAAGACCATAAGTTATTTGTGATAAATCGTTTCGACAAACTGTTGGATGTTTAAAAAACTAGGCTGGGTGAACTAACTTTTTGTCATTGATGTAAATTTTCCAAAAATGAATTTATCAATGAGTAAATTGGCTCTCAACCTGGTCACTTGGTGAAATGGTTAATACTTGGAAAATTTTGTAAGTGTTTTGCTGAAGCAAAAATATTAAAATCGTCTAAGTTCAAACGCTTGTATCTTTTTCGTTATAAGCTCGTTTTCTACGTTCTTTATATCCCCGGAATCGTATTGACATATACTAATATATTTTTGATAGTTCGGTTCCTCTAGGTTACGTCTAACGCCTTGATTTTACCCCTAAAAATCGTGTGACAGCTTACTATTTTTAGAAAATAATAATTTTCGTCGTTAAACTTGCAAAAGTCATATCTCCTTCGTTATAAACCCGTTTTAATCCGTTCTTTCGCCCACGGCTTCGTTTTTGAAAGTATTTTCTGATTATTTAGCCCAATGTTACCCGGAAACCCCTGATCTTTCCAGATTTTACAAAAATGGACAGCAACTTATATATAGTTTGAAAAATCAACTTTTCTAGTTCAAGGCTTGTTCAAAACTTAACCAAACTATCTCAAATCAACTCCACAAATACTCAATCCTACCATACACCTTCTTAGGGTGTCATGGGTTCCTAAACATCTCCAATCTTTGTGGATCTCTTGAAGTTACTAATAAAAATTATAGATCTAAGATTAAAGAGTATTGTTGTATAAAGTGGTATAAATAACATATATATTTGCATATTTAACCAATATATCTTGAAAATATATCATGTTACTAATGAAATGAAGGTATTAGATGATGAAAATATTCATGTAAAGCTTACTTGAAATAGGAAGGATTTGGAGAAGATTTGATTAATAACCTTGAGGTTTTTATTTCAAAACCTTAACAAGGATTATATAGAAGACTTGTAAATGACTTTTTCTTGAAAAATTAAGATGTTCTTGCTTGAGTTTGATCCATGGAAGAAATTTGAGAGCAAAAGGAAGTGGTTTCACCTTTATATTTTGGTAAATATGTGTTGTATCAAAAGTCTTGCAAAATATCTTGAAGTTTATGGCAATTTGGTGAATTTATGGACAAGTTCAAGTAATATATCTTGCCACCACCTCAAAATGTTGACTATATATGTATATGTGATGATATTTGTGGTCTTGCATGTATTCTTGGTGTATATGTATGTATTTGCATGTATTTGAGGTGTTTTATGTAGCATATTGTATGTTTCGGGTACCGGTTTAACTAGAAATCAATCTTACCAGAACAAGACGAGATATATTATAGTTTTAAACTTCATGAAATTACATTCCCAATGAGAATCGGGTGTTAAAATAGTTATCGTGTTGAAATATTGAAAACCGACGAAACTTTAAACGTAAACCGGAAAGTATCGTAAAAATTCTCAAAACACCGGGTAAATTAATAATATAACTCTTATATCATTATAATGAGTGTGAAAATATGTTAGGATCATAGTCGGGAGTATTGGGTATACGTTAGTAGTAAAACTGAGTGATAACGTTAATTACAAATTAAGCATACGTAAATTGAAATAATGCGTATCCGAGCATGATCTAAAGTACTGATGATGTTACCGATGATATGTAGACTACTCCAGTCTGTATGATGCGTCCCTAATGATAATGCATGAATTCGCAGCTAAACCAATCCGGTTACGCGAATTTAAATACCCGTAAATTAGATTTACGATGAAATGAATGATGAGTGTGAATAGTGTTTTCCCTCCGGAAATGAATAGTGTTTTGTGAATAGTAGAATTTTTGAACGCTTCTCAGAATATCAAACTGACTCAAAAAATGATGAATAGTAAAAGGATGAATAGTGATCGGTGAATAGTAACTGATGAATAGTAAATTGTCTAAGTTTTGGAAAATGACCTGAAATGGTGAGTTGTGACAAATAATTTTGGTATTTTTGAAAAGCATTTTGTATAAACAAAGAAGGAAAATATTTTTGGTTTTTTGTGTTCGTTGAAAACTAAATTACAATATTTTTGGAAATCGTTTTGATAAACCAAATCGTTTCCTCTTAGATCACACTAAGTAATTCCTGAGTAATCTGAAATGGTAAAATTTACGATTCGTTTTGTTTTTTATGAAAATATGGACAAGGACGGTGAGTATACAATGAGCGCATATCCAGATTCACTAATCTGCAAACCGTTTAGAATACGCGCACAACCTCCCCGACAACGGCGCCAAATTTTGATTGCATGTGAAACGTGTATCAAAATAAATACAAAGTAAACGTGAGTGGAATTCGCTAATTAACCTTTAGGAGAAGTTTAAATTGCGAAAACTCATGAATACAATATATATATGTGATACCGGGTAAGTGATTACCCAGGTCGTGTCCCAACGAGGTGTGAATGAGAAATATCGTGTGAGATTTGGAGATTAAAATGCTTGTAAGTTTGATTGTGAGAGTTATTTGGTTTTATTGTACGTTAAAGTTCCGAGAATTAAAAATTAACGAATGAGAATAAAATAAACGCAACCTAAATGGGAAAATAAGCAAAGGAAAACTAGGAAAATCCTAAATCTATTTAAAATACTACGGGAAACATGTTAGGGAAAACGGAGAATCCTAAAACGTAAGCTAAACTAAAAACGTAAAAGTTAATTTAATAAAAACGCGAGTGCGAAAAAGAAAAAGTGAAATGTAAGCTACGAAAGTCCTACGAATGTGAAAATAATTTTTCTACGATTCTAATAATAAAAGAAAATTTTTGGAAAAATCAAAAAAATATTTTTTTGACTTTTTAATTAATTATTATGATTTAATTACTAATTAAACTAAATTAAATATTTAAAAACACCTAACCAATTCTAAAAATTCTGATTTTTTTTTAGTAATTAAATAAACTCAAAACTAACCTAAGAAAAATAAAAATAGGAAATAAGCAGTTGAAATAAGCTGGAAAGAAGCAAAACAGAAACTGAAGAGCTAATAAGCAAATAAAGTTGACTAGTTAAATTAATAAACTAAATAAGATTAAACAAGAAATACTAGTGAGCAGAGATGGACTGGTGGTGTTGTGTGTTGGTCTGTGTATGAAGGCCTGAGGTCAGGGGTTCGAATCCCACTATACCCAAGTTTTTGCAAATATTTTTATTTTCAGATTTTATTTTTGCCAAAACATTTTAACAACCAATTCAAACAACATTTTACAATGATTCCTGTTGAAAAGATAGTGGCTTCAAAGCTTGAAGCATTTTGAGAAAGTATCAACAAGCAGCTTATCCACAAAGTATCACATGCTCAAACTAAGATATCACAAGCTAAACACAAACATAAAACAACAAGCTAACCATAAATCCAAACACTTAGAACCTAGCAACAAGCAGTATCAAGATCAAAACATGATTAGGAATTTCTGAGCATTCAACAGCTACTGATCCAACATGGGAAACTAAAAGGGCAAAAATAAGCAAGTGGATAGGTTGAGAAGGGCAGACTAAAAGTAGATCAAACAAGCTAGCACTACTGGTAATCCAAAACACCAAAGAACTCTCTACAAGCTCAAAGAATGAACCAGAGATGGGCACCTGAAAATGGGTCACAGGCTAAAGGTTGGTGCAGGGTAGCAGCATGATCCACAACCAACTTTGAGCTATGTAAAACCTCAAAAAGAAAATTCTTAAAATTCTAACAAAAATATATTTGGAAGCACAAGCTGGCAAGGTTTAGACATAACAAAATTTAAAGTAAACGGCCTACAAATAAAGGATAGAAAATTGCTTGACTATGGGGCTGTGGTGATGGTGTTTGCTGCTGAGCAGGGCTGCAGTTTGGGGGGGGGGGATTTTTACAGCCAAAGATAAGCTACAAAGTAAGCTTAAAAGTACAAAGTAAATTAAAATTAACAAGGCTTAATGTATGAACTAATAGTGGAATCAGAATCAAATCTAAATCTAAACCATATAAGCAGAAAATAAGCTACAAAGTTAGCTACTTGGGACAAACATGGAACAGCAGGCCTAAGGGAGGTACTTAGGAGGCATAAAAAAGCAGTAAAAAAAATCACTCAAATGAAATAAAATTGTAAACTGAGAGACAAGCTAAGTTAATTCTAGAATTTTAGAGCTAACGAGCTAAAAATACGGAAATTAAATTTAAAGGCCAAAGTGGCTGAGGGATAGCTTGGTAACTGACGCAACAGATGGTGAAGTGGTCAAAAAATGACATGCAAATGTATTGATCACTGCAACAACCCTTGAATTACATTGTATAGATGGCATGAGACCTAAAATTAACAACTAGAAAAGCCTAGATCAACTAAATCAACATTTAGCTTGCTCCAAAAAGATTTGACTGCTAACTTTTAGAAATCAACTCAAAAGCTTCCGAACTATAGAAAAAACTCTAAAAACTTATTCAATAATATTTGCAAGACAGAAATTTAGTTGTACAACTTTAACAAATTGAACAAAAACGAGATTTTTGCCTAGGACATATGCTGTCCCAAACACTCCTTAAGGGGGCTGTTGTGGTTCTTTTGAAAAGGAAAATAGAATTTCGGAATTGAACTCTATGCTAAAAATATCTTGGAAAAGCTAACTTCATCTACATAAGCATTAATGAATAAGGAAATAAGCAATTGGCAATAGTAAATAGGCTAAACAGAGATTTTTAAAGAAACTAAACTTGCATTGATTTGAAAATTGAGTACATAAGAAAAATGTTAAAAGACTTAAACTAAAAATTAAAACCTACTAACTGACTGCCATAAGAGGCTTACAACATGTTCTATTTATACTACTCATTCTACACTTTTCTTCTCTTGTCCTTTTCTGTTGTGCTAATTCTATGAGAGGAGAGGTGAGCTGGAGGATTTGTGCTTTCTTGAGATCAATTCATAACCCTAGGATTGCTTAAGGAATTATCACAGCCCTTAATTGTGTTTTTGGCACCCTTTGTGTTGTGGATGGATGACATGGGCTAGTATCTCGTGACTTCTTCCTTGGAGGAGGTGAGGAGGGGTTTTTGAGGTCTTGGGAGGGGGAAGGCATGTTGCAGTGGTGATGGAGGGTGGTTTGTCTTCTGGGTAAAATGGGGAGGGGGGGGGGGGAGAAGAAAGGGTGTTGTGGTGTTTGACTGAGTGGGGGTCAAAGGAACGTTTTTGTTATTAAAACGTATTAGGTTTTGGTGTTGGGCATGGGGATTGTTAAGGGCCCAAAGAGTGGTGATGGGTGGACTGGATTGGATAGTTTATGTGTCACACCCCCAAAATCGGGTCCAGCGGAAGCATACGTGTAGCTGGGGTGTAACTCAATCGGTAACACAACACAAGTACAAAAATGGTTTTCACTTTAATTATTTAAAATAAAATCGTTTAATCAAAATGTTGAATTTACATCGTTAAAAGTAGTGCGGAAGTAGGCCCTTAAAAGTAGTTTAAAACGGTCCCCATATAAATAATCAGAGTCTTCTATGACCATGCCATGCCCTGCCAAAAGCTCCAGTAGCGTGCCATAAGTTAAAACCTGAAAATACATGCTAAAGTGTCAACACGAGGTTGGTGAGTTCATAGAGTTAGTTTAACAAATAAAGTTTATAGAAAGATGGTCACACAGCAAAGGCATCGTAAATCCACTCAGTTACAAGTCCCGCCATAAGAGCCTTGTAACCTGTGTGTTCACAACCCACTGCTAAAATATAGTTTAGGTCTAGTAGTCGAGTACCCGTGGTCAACAATAAGTCACAATATAAGCACCACCTATATAATAATGTATGCCATGCAAAGCCCCTAATTAAATAATATGCGTCCCGTAACATGGTGGACGAGAGGTTGGCCGACCTCAAATAGCGCTATCCATACTACTAATAGGCGTCGAACAATGCGAATGTACGAACAGTACATCATACAACTATTATATAAGATTAAGAACGCTCCGAACATGGGAGACTTAGCACGCTCCACCAATAAGGCGAGACTTTAGGGTTAAGAACGCTCCACCAATAAGGTGAGACTTTGCACGCTCCACCAAAAATGGCGAGACTTTAGGTCATAGTACGTACGGTACATTAGGATCAAAAGTTTAAGTCAAGTTCAAAAGTCAAGTCAAGTTCAATAGTTCAAAACAAGTTATAAGGTCAAATGAGTTCAAAGAGTCAAGTAGTAATTCATGTAAAAACGAGCATGTATTCTCCCCCAAAAAGTTAACAAAACAATTTAAAAGAGTAGGGGCTATGACTCACCTCGAAGCAATAGCAATGACGACAAAAGTGGATACACAGAAATGAGGTTCGATCTCTAACCGCGACCTATAATGAACGAATGATACGATCTACTTAAATTATGAGGGGATGCGATGAATGTACATGCACATGAAGCCTATACCACTCGTAGTTTGAAAATAAGTGTTGGCGTTGATTTATAGTGTTTCCATAACTTAAGAAAATATGTGCTATTAGAGGTTGTCAAATATATATATAGTTCGCCTAGTTTCAAAAGTGTATATCTTGGTCGTTTTAGGCTCGTTTTCTACGTTCTTTATATCCACGGATTCGTTTTAGTATATACTAATATATTTTTGATAGCTCGGCCCCACTAGGTTACGTCTAACATCTCTATTTGTCCGTCGAAAAATGTCCAACAGCACGCAGTTTTCAGAAAAATAGTTTTCGTCGTTAATATTGAAAAATTCATATCTCCTTCGTTATAAACTCGTTTTAATCCGTTCTTTCGCCCACGGCTTCGTTTTTGAAAGTATTTTCTAAATCTTTGGTCAAAAATTACCCACCACCTACTGATTTTTCCACGATTTCAAAATAAGGACAGTAGGTATAAATATAGTTTCAAAAATCATTTCTAGTGTTCCAATCTAGTTCCAACTTCAACCAAACCACTTTCAATCACCACAAATCTAGTCTAATCTTACCATACACCTTCTTAGGGTGTCACGGGTTCCTAAACATCATCACCAAGCTACTCTAACAAGGATCTAACAATAATCTATTTCTAGAGTTCAAAAGTTAGATATATATATAAATGAGTGGTATATACTAACATATGCATGTAAACCTTGTATGAAATCATATGAACATAATAAGAACATGAAGAAATGATGAAAAAGAGTTTGACAACTTACAAGAAAGATTAGTGAGCTTATGGAGATGAAAACTAAAAAAAACCCTTGGGTTTTTACCACAAAACCCAAACAAGAACAACAAAAGGGACAAGATAATAACTTGATCTTGGAAAAATTATGGTTTCTTCTTGGTTCTTTGCCTTGGTCGATTCACACAAAAGAGAGAAAAGAGAAGAGTTACTTGAACTAGAAAATGTTTTTGTGATTAAAATGGATGAAAAGTGCATTTTATACCTAGAAGACAATAGTTAGGTGTGCATTAAATTGAGTTGGTGTGGTTTAGGCTTATTAGGACCAAAAAGGAGGGAAAGGGGGGCATTGTCTCTTGATTTAATTAGGAATTAGTGTAGTTTTGGTGTAAGTATTAGTTTGTTTTAGTTATAATTGGGTACCGAGTTTGCTAGAAATAAATTTTATCAAAGTTATTCGGGACAAAATAAAGTTGTAAAAGTTGTAAAATATTATTCCTGATGAGAATCGGGTGTTAAAATAATGATCGGGTTGAAATAACGCAAACCGACGGAGTTATAAGTTTTGACCGGAAAACGTAACAGTTGATTTGAAAACACCGGGTAAATTAATAATATAATTTTTATATTATTATTATGAGTATAAAAATGTGTTAGGACCATAGTTGGGATTGACGGATCAATTATTTAAAATAATAGCTCATAAAATAACGTTTATTAGGTTGATAATCGTACGTGTACAGAAATGACGCAACTCACGTATAAATGACAAATTTTCTCCGGAGGTGAATAGTGTTTTATGAATAGTAAAATTTTAAAACGCTTCTCAGAATCACAAACTGACTCCGAAAAAGATGAATAGTAAAATGATGAATAGTGATCGATGAATAGTAACCGATGAATAGTAAATGTTGAAAGTTCGGGAAAAGACCAGAATTTACGAGTTGTGACAGTCTCTACCCCTTAAGGAACTTCGTCCCGAAGTTCAGTTAACGTTGGTCTCCGAAGTGTTATAAAGGTGAAAATTCATGAGATGAAATGACCAGTTGACGTGTTTTCAGGCGGCGGTTCACAAGGTGAGGAAAAGTATAAGCGTTCTGACAACGAGGGTACACACACACAAGAATGAAACATTGGAAATTGAGTTGAGGATTCAATCCAGACATAATTTTATTATAACCATTCTCAGTGTTGCAAAATTCATTTCTGAGTCGGATATAGGTAGTCAGCCTATGTCCCACTATCCCGGGTTGAATATAGGTGACTAGTCTATATTCCACCGAGGTTCCATGAATTTTGAAATACTCAGCTCAGTTATACTAATACTATGTCCTTCACAAAGACCAAGACGTTCAGAAAGACTAAGGCAGGTGACCAAACTCGAGGTCAAATGATGAAACTATGCAAGAAGAAACATAACAGGGTGACATATATGATACGTGAACATGCTTAAATGAAAGACAATGATAGAAATCAATTAGAATAAATGAACATAATATACCAGATAATGAGACACAAATCTCATCACCTAAGTCAGCAACAAACCACAAGTGAGGCATCATCTTGGCAGGCAGGCACGTGACGGTCATAGGGTTAAGTTTTTCGTAAAAGTAGCTATAGTCTAGGTTTTAAAAACACTTAGTTCGCTATAGCCAAAGCTCTGATACCAATCTGTCACACCCCCAAGATCGGGTCCAGCGGAAGCATACGTGTAGCTGGGGTGTAACTCAATCGGTAACACAACACAAGTACAAAAATGGTTTTCACTTTAATTATTTAAAATAAAATCGTTTAATCAAAATGTTGAATTTACATCGTTAAAAGTAGTGCGGAAGTAGGCCCTTAAAAGTAGTTTAAAACGGTCCCCATATAAATAATCAGAGTCTTCTATGACCATGCCATGCCCTGCCAAAAGCTCCAGTAGCGTGCCATAAGTTAAAACCTGAAAATACATGCTAAAGTGTCAACACGAGGTTGGTGAGTTCATAGAGTTAGTTTAACAAATAAAGTTTATAGAAAGATGGTCACACAGCAAAGGCATCGTAAATCCACTCAGTTACAAGTCCCGCCATAAGAGCCTTGTAACCTGTGTGTTCACAACCCACTGCTAAAATATAGTTTAGGTCTAGTAGTCGAGTACCCGTGGTCAACAATAAGTCACAATATAAGCACCACCTATATAATAATGTATGCCATGCAAAGCCCCTAATTAAATAATATGCGTCCCGTAACATGGTGGACGAGAGGTTGGCCGACCTCAAATAGCGCTATCCATACTACTAATAGGCGTCGAACAATGCGAATGTACGAACAGTACATCATACAACTATTATATAAGATTAAGAACGCTCCGAACATGGGAGACTTAGCACGCTCCACCAATAAGGCGAGACTTTAGGGTTAAGAACGCTCCACCAATAAGGTGAGACTTTGCACGCTCCACCAAAAATGGCGAGACTTTAGGTCATAGTACGTACGGTACATTAGGATCAAAAGTTTAAGTCAAGTTCAAAAGTCAAGTCAAGTTCAATAGTTCAAAACAAGTTATAAGGTCAAATGAGTTCAAAGAGTCAAGTAGTAATTCATGTAAAAACGAGCATGTATTCTCCCCCAAAAAGTTAACAAAACAATTTAAAAGAGTAGGGGCTATGACTCACCTCGAAGCAATAGCAATGACGACAAAAGTGGATACACAGAAATGAGGTTCGATCTCTAACCGCGACCTATAATGAACGAATGATACGATCTACTTAAATTATGAGGGGATGCGATGAATGTACATGCACATGAAGCCTATACCACTCGTAGTTTGAAAATAAGTGTTGGCGTTGATTTATAGTGTTTCCATAACTTAAGAAAATATGTGCTATTAGAGGTTGTCAAATATATATATAGTTCGCCTAGTTTCAAAAGTGTATATCTTGGTCGTTTTAGGCTCGTTTTCTACGTTCTTTATATCCACGGATTCGTTTTAGTATATACTAATATATTTTTGATAGCTCGGCCCCACTAGGTTACGTCTAACATCTCTATTTGTCCGTCGAAAAATGTCCAACAGCACGCAGTTTTCAGAAAAATAGTTTTCGTCGTTAATATTGAAAAATTCATATCTCCTTCGTTATAAACTCGTTTTAATCCGTTCTTTCGCCCACGGCTTCGTTTTTGAAAGTATTTTCTAAATCTTTGGTCAAAAATTACCCACCACCTACTGATTTTTCCACGATTTCAAAATAAGGACAGTAGGTATAAATATAGTTTCAAAAATCATTTCTAGTGTTCCAATCTAGTTCCAACTTCAACCAAACCACTTTCAATCACCACAAATCTAGTCTAATCTTACCATACACCTTCTTAGGGTGTCATGGGTTCCTAAACATCATCACCAAGCTACTCTAACAAGGATCTAATAATAATCTATTTCTAGAGTTCAAAAGTTAGATATATATATAAATGAGTGGTATATACTAACATATGCATGTAAACCTTGTATGAAATCATATGAACATAATAAGAACATGAAGAAATGATGAAAAAGAGTTTGACAACTTACAAGAAAGATTAGTGAGCTTATGGAGATGAAAACTAAAAAAAACCCTTGGGTTTTTACCACAAAACCCAAACAAGAACAACAAAAGGGACAAGATAATAACTTGATCTTGGAAAAATTATGGTTTCTTCTTGGTTCTTTGCCTTGGTCGATTCACACAAAAGAGAGAAAAGAGAAGAGTTACTTGAACTAGAAAATGTTTTTGTGATTAAAATGGATGAAAAGTGCATTTTATACCTAGAAGACAATAGTTAGGTGTGCATTAAATTGAGTTGGTGTGGTTTAGGCTTATTAGGACCAAAAAGGAGGGAAAGGGGGGCATTGTCTCTTGATTTAATTAGGAATTAGTGTAGTTTTGGTGTAAGTATTAGTTTGTTTTAGTTATAATTGGGTACCGAGTTTGCTAGAAATAAATTTTATCAAAGTTATTCGGGACAAAATAAAGTTGTAAAAGTTGTAAAATATTATTCCTGATGAGAATCGGGTGTTAAAATAATGATCGGGTTGAAATAACGCAAACCGACGGAGTTATAAGTTTTGACCGGAAAACGTAACAGTTGATTTGAAAACACCGGGTAAATTAATAATATAATTTTTATATTATTATTATGAGTATAAAAATGTGTTAGGACCATAGTTGGGATTGACGGATCAATTATTTAAAATAATAGCTCATAAAATAACGTTTATTAGGTTGATAATCGTACGTGTACAGAAATGACGCAACTCACGTATAAATGACAAATTTTCTCCGGAGGTGAATAGTGTTTTATGAATAGTAAAATTTTAAAACGCTTCTCAGAATCACAAACTGACTCCGAAAAAGATGAATAGTAAAATGATGAATAGTGATCGATGAATAGTAACCGATGAATAGTAAATGTTGAAAGTTCGGGAAAAGACCAGAATTTACGAGTTGTGACATTATGTAAAGGGGTGGGTTTAAGATTTGGTGATATGAAAAGATCCGTTTGGTTTTTAAGCTTAAACAACCACAAGGGTCAAAAATGTCATATTCTGAAATTGGAGGACCTGGTTTGCCAACTTTACAAGAATATTCCAAGGGACTATTCTTGACAACATTTGAATCCATAAGGGATTTTGAAGTAAATTTTCCAAGCTTAAACTACCGGGGACCAAAACTGTCACTTTTGAAATTCCAAGTACTAAACTTGTACATTTTTGAAAACTTTTCACCCAAAGACCATTTTTGATAACCTTTGATTTTTAAAGACTTAGGTTGACTTTTCTTTCAAAATAAATGCTCAAGGACTGATTTTGTCAAGTTTTGAAAGTTGGGGGACTGAAACTGCCAATTATGCAAACTTTTTTCGGTTTTCATATGTTTTCAATCATTTTGCATTTGAAACATATAAAACACGATCTTTGGGATATTTTCTGTATTTTTATGCATTTCTGGGTGTTTTTAAACGTTTTTGCAGTAAGATTGACCAAAAATGATGAGTATTTACACACTCATCAGAGCCTCAACCAAATCTGTTACCTAATCTTCTATCCTTGGATGAAAATTTAGGAATTAAAAAAGGTCCCGATCCACCCATAAAACCATATAGTCTAGGTAGTCTTGGGATAAAGATAGTAGATCCTAAGCCTTGTTTAGTAGAAGCTGACATAGGAGTGAACCGTGACCTTACATACTTACATCACCCATTCATGATTGATCACAAGAAACATTATGGGTTTAAACCGGGTTTATTAGGTCAAGATGGATTCCCAACTAGGAGTCTCTCAAAGTTGATAGTAGATGATCCCTTTTTAGGAGAAAAATTTAACTCACCCATTGACCAAAGTGAACTAGGTAAGGTTATGATGAAAGGAGCACACCCCTTTGAGCATATAATTCATCCACCACTCTTTCCTCATGAGGCATACTTCCATTGAGATGGTGTGTATCGCTACTTCCACCCACATTTAATCCTAAGTGTAGGGAAAATCTCCCCTATTTCCGTTAAATCAGGGTAGAGTAAGGCTCGTGACTCGAACAAAAACAATTACTTCGTGGGAGGCAACCCATGTTTTGTGTGTTTTTATTTGGTTGATTTTTGTTTGTTTGATTTTATTTGTTTCCGTATGCGTGTCTTATTTTTACTGTTGGTAAATCATGTTTCAAAGTAAATTGTGAAAATGCTTTATTTTGTTTTTAACTTCGTCTTAATTACATATAAAGGTATTTTGCAAAAGCTAAGTGTAAGGGAAATCCAAATTTGTTTATAAGAACGAAAATGAGCATGATTCACTACAATATTAAATGAGCATGTATATTAGTATTTGTTAGAGTCAAATGCTTGTATCGAGTCATAATGATGTTTTGCAGGATTTTCTAGGAAATAAGGCATAAGTTTTTCTAGAAATTTTCCGGAAACTTAACAGAAGATTTTTCCAGGAACATTCTGACGGCGTCAGGAGTTACAACCTGACGGCGTCAGGTACTAAAATTCTGAAAAATTTTGCGAGTTTTGTTTTTACCGGAGTCTTAAAGTTTTTGTTGATTCTTTAGTTTTATAAACTCCAGGAAATCTGCAAACATTCATTCCACAAGCATTATATCTTAAATTGCTTTCTAGGATTTTTAGTATATATAGATTGCCGCCGATTTTATGTGAGGTTTTCCTTGATTGTTTTCTCAGGTTTAACAGGTTATATATGACAAGAAGATGATTTATATTTCTGGAGAGAAGCTTTCAACGTTCATTTTCTTGGAGGAAGATCTAACCTTGTTGACACACTATCCACACCGAACGAATTAGGGGAGTATTTGTTTTCATTCTTTTACCTGCTTTACTTTTACATCCTTTAATTGAACATTGGGGACAATGTTCATCCTAAGTGTAAGGGGAGGGTAAATGATGATACCTTAGAGAATATAATTACGCTTGAGTTTGTTTGTTTAATAGTAGGTGTGTAATAAAACTAAGAGAAATACTTGTTAGGGCAATTTTAGCGCCAAATTTAATTTTTTTTACAACATTTAGGAGTGAAACTTTAGCCTTAACAAGCGTCTCATGGATAGGAGTCGTATGACTAGCACAAAACCGTACCACTTAAAAACTTTTCCACCCAAATGTGTGAGGTTCGCCTTTAGATTTGAAAGAAAAAGCATTCATTATTAGTGCTTATGAGTGTACCGGTAGTATTTAGATTCTAGAACTTGCGTTAGTGATACATCCCGAGACCGCTAGTGAGACTACATTCGTGTGGTTAGGATTTACTACATGATAAGAGGCATTAGGATCACCCTTGTGTTTAAACCCGTATCATAATTACTTGACCATTTAAGTCATATTACTTGACTAGCGAAGTCAATTAATTTTTCCCACACCTTAGCGTTGTACTCATTTTTATTACACAAAACCCCTAGTACACCCCTCCGAGCCTATCTTTTCGTTTCTAACTTTAAGCATCTTACTTAAAGGAAGAATTTGTTAACAATCCACCCAAATGTGCAACCAAATCGCCTTAGGCTTCCGTGTATGCACTCATCTTTAGTGCATTATTGTTACATGTTTAAACCCTTAGTTAATTATTTAATTGATTACATGGTTGCTAAGTCGATTCATATCTTGTACATATTGTTTTGGGACGATTGGGACTCATGGGTAAAGTACTTGTGTTGTGGAGTAATGGGGAAGACATCAATTTATTACTCCCATATGTGCGTTAATCTTAAAAAGTACTAAAAGTGTTTTGATTATCTTAATTCGAGTCATTAGAATAGTTTATTGTAATGTAAAAATTAAAGTGGAAAGGGAATGCAAATTCCCTATGATGTATTATTTTGGATGGAAGGGCAAGAGTGTATGAAAAAAAGAAAGAGAAAAACATACGGACTACCATCCCATTTCATTTTATGTTTGTTTCATAGTTTGTTAGATTTTGCTTTAGTCTAGTCGAGTCTTAGCTTAGCAACACCATATTGTACATGTAATTAACTAAGATGATTAACTTGCCACCAGTAAATATTGCCTTTATCCAACAAAACTGTGTTTTTCATATACCTACACCTAACGTTATAACCTTTTAAAAGACCTCTTTGATAGTTTATCCTAGGTGGTTACGCCAAGTGGTGGAGGTTTGATCCTTTCCCAAGCCTATGGTAATCTATTTGCTATGACAGGTAGTGAGAGATGTTTTCCATTTCCATATTGTGATATATACTTTATTACACCCGAGAGATGTGAGTATCTAAACTCTATTTGTGAGGTGCTAGTGTATGACCTCCGTGCTTGTTTTTGGTTTTTAGTAGAACGACTATTTGTTGTAATTACTTTTATATTAGTGTTAAATGACCCCTAACTTGTATTTTGATTAGAATAAAAGCGCATTTGCTTGAGGACAAGCAAATCACAAGTGTAAGGGTATTTGATCATGCGAAAAGTGTACCGCTTGTAAGGGGTCATTTAAGCCCGAATTCGTGATTATTTGATCAATTACTGCCCTAAATCGTTCCTTTTGTCATTTTAGGTACTTTTGAGAAGAAATTTGGAAAAGGAAGCATTTTGGATGTTTTTGGAGCATAAAAGTAAAGGAAACAGCAAAGTCTCAAAATCCTTGCTGGGAACAGTACCTGACGACGTTAAGACTTCACACATGACGGCGTCAAGCTTGGCAAAAGAGGTGGATATGAAGAATACACGTGACGGCCCAGAACATTTTTAGTGTAATTGACCTGACGGCGTCACCAAGGCCGTCAGGGTCATTTTGCAAGTGACGGCCCAGAGCTCAATTTCTACATGAAGGCGTCAAGACTAGATCTAGGCAATACGGCCCTTAATTTGGCGGCGAGTTGACAGCGTCAGAAGCTGCAACGTGACGCCGTCAGGATGTATTCTCTATATATATTTTTCCAATTTTTCGTTGTAATGTGTGGAACATTAGGAGAACTTTGGAGGGCTTAAACCCTAGACAAATTTTCTGTAAAAACAAGGGTTTCAACCCTTATTCCTTCCATGCTTAATTGAAGATAAGTTTTCCAATAATCATACGATATGTCTATGTGTTGTGTAATTCTATCTTATGCTTGTCTTTCTTTTAACATGCTAGGCTAGGTTTTTATTGTGTTTGCTTAGATGTAGTGAAACCTAGATGTTGATCATTGGTTGATGGTTTGTTTATAATTGTTGTGGATGATTGTATTCGATGTTAGGCTTAAGAAAACTGGCAGAATTCCATTGGTAACTTGCTTGAACGTCTTAAGAAACATGATCGGAGGTGTACTACAATTTTTGGTTGTATTTAATGCATAAGTGAATTCTAGTGATCCCATGTTAGGAGCTTTTAGTCAGCTCGACATAGGAGTAGAGTTAGGGAATATTGTACACGGCCCTACGACTAGTATTAAGAAATATAACCCGTCATCCATGCAATTGTAACAATCTAATCAACCAGTAAAAGATATCTAGGGAGTAATGAAATCTAAGTAAATACATCTCTTCTCATTATTGTTTACACGATTTAATTACGTTAGCTTATTTTCATTTCTTTTTATTTTATTTTAATTGCATCTATAGTTAATTGGGTTAGTTGACTAGCAACTTATTCTGCCCACTCCTTCAAAAGCCGAGATTTTACTTGCTTTCATAAAATGTAAAAAATACAAAAAGAATCATCCCTCACCTCTAGACCTAGTTTAGTAGGCTTTCTAATCCTAGCGACACAATTCTTGAGTTGAACGATCAATCCCATGGTACTTGTCACTATACTATACTACAACGATCAGGTACACTGCCTGACGGGGATTGCAAGGTTCTCAAGATCCCTTGAGAGGTAAAACCTGTTGCGAGGGCGCAATCCCGCGTATTTCCTATGTGTTCACAAAACCCTAAATGCTTATCTAAACCAATTTGAAAGTGTTCAAGGCTTATGTATGAGTTACCTTAGGAATAATAGGATATCATAGTACCCTTAGACCCTAGTACAACCCTTTAGAGCTTAGGTACAAGTCCCTTAAGCATAAAACTATAACTAGGTCATAACTTCCCGGAATTAGGTCTAAACTATTCCAAAACTTCACTATAAGAAGGAATTCTACAAAAGATGGGAAGGACTTGCTTGCAAAAGAAGTTTTATTTATTAGTCCTTCGTAGTATTTTGTAAACCCTGATATCTCTCTATATAAAGAGATCAAGGGTGCAGGATTTCATTATTCAAGTCTTCCACAATGTAGACGTCTAGTAAAGGTGTGTGTGTAACCTAGGCGTAGAAGGTAAACGTCTAGGGTATAGTGTTTTAGTTTAGATAACGTGTTCTACTTGATCAAGGTAGAACATGTTAAGTAGTTTGTAATCGTTAGAGAAGTAAATGATAATAAAAACCTTGTTCATAATAATGATTGATTCTATGTTTGAATATTCCGCCTTCATTATTATGTGTTCCTAGATATAATATTAGACCTCGTCTAAGAGCTACAACGATCTTATCAGACTGACTCGGCTCACAACTATGAGGGTCCCTCAGATACCAAGGAAAACAGGATCATGGACCTGAAACTTGAGTACAATACTTTCAGGGCCAAAGACTCTGAAAGTCTCTCAGAAACCTATACCAGGTATAAGACCCTCCTGAATGAGCTGACCAATGATGGTGTCACCCTGTCAAAGCATGAGATCAATGTTGGCTTTGTCGACAGTCTCCCTGAGAAATGGTTAAACTTCTCTCAGGGATTGAGAAATGCAAACCATATCTAGAATCTTGAGCTCCCTGAAATTTATGGGAAGTTTGTCTATGAAGACAACCTTATCACCAGGAGATACCCTAGTAAAGCTCAGGAGACCAAAAAGACTTTCACTTCCTCACCCATATCCACTGCTTTCTATTCAAATGGTGTTGTGTAGGATTTTCAAGAAGGATCTTATGATGAGGTTGATGAAAGAACCTGTGAGGAGTACCTGAATGATCTTCAGATTGAATTTCATGAAAGGGCACTCCTTGCAAACTCAAGAAGGTTCATTAAAAGATTTTTTTTTCTAACTCAAAGGCAAACGACAATTCTGAATGTCTTAAATGTGGCAAAAAGAGTCATTTTGCAAAAGATTATTTCTCAAAAACAACCTTAGAACCATCTTTCAAATTTTCAGGAAACAATTTCTCTTCAGGAACTAGCAAGTGATTTAAACTGAGAAATCAACTCTTTCACGGGATTTTCTAAAATCAAGAAAAGAAACCGTGAAATGATGCTTGAGATATGTTATGATTACTGGTGGATCGGCACAATGATAAGAGATTTTGTGTTATACTTGATGATAGTTTGATGAACTTGGTTATATATTGTTTAGTTGAGATTTGGTTCGGTTGATGCAAGTTGTTACGGTGAAATTTTTGATTGAAAACTTAAAACCTCAATAACTTCACTCCAGAGGTGATTTAAGCCTCAAAAAATTCGTTTCACGACTTTGTGGTGAAACCTGACAATATTCAGCCTGTTCCGGTCGTTTTGATAGCTAATTCGCTGAAAAACGGAGTTACGGTTCACAAGTTATAGCCGTTTGAAGTTTTGACATAAAAAGTCAACTTTGGTCAAACTGCAACTTTGGCAACTCGCTAGAGACAACTCTCTAGAATCGCAATTCACAAATCTAGCAAATCGCTAATCAAGCAACTCGCTGAAAATAAAGTTACAGGTGAGCAAATCGCTAGAACCAACTCGCTAGAAACACTAAACTCCAAAATCTGACAAGTCGCTAGCACAAGGGACAAACTAGTTACTTTCAGCGATTTGTCCAGTTTTCCCAAAATAGTAAAAGTACCAACTCGCTAGCAGACTTTAACCAACTCGCTGCCAAATTCCAAGCAACTCGCTATAAAGAAATACACTTCGAGAACCAACTCGCTACTAAGAAATATACCACGAATCCCTTCAAAAACAAATTCCGTGAGTGATTCAACCTATCCAAGTGAAAAACTAAGACCCTAGAACACCTTTACACATGAAAGTACATCAATAACACGCTACAAACCACTGAATGAGATCGAACAAGTGAGTTTTCTTCTAGTACTATTCAAACCATATAAACCACAAGACCAAGTACCAAATCCGAGTATACACAATCCCTAGGATGTAACCATGGATCTTGATACCAATTGTAGGATACTCATAAATATAAACACGTATGGTCTTTGTGGTTGGATCGAATGGTGTAAGAAATCTAGAGAAAGAAAGATGAGAGAATGGAACCTTTAGAGAGAGAAAGTGATATGTTAGATTAATATGAATGAAAGGTCCAACCCTCTCCCTTGGTGGGAGAGGGGTATTTATAGTTACAAACAATACGCCCCTTAAACGAGCTGTGGAGTGAGCTGACAGTGGGTAAAGACCCGACCCGACTCCACAAATACTACAATCTACTAACTAACTACCTTTCGATATATCTACGAGCTACTTGATGTTAATCTATACTCGGGGTGACTGAGCCTTTTACTTGAATATTTATATTCCTAACAAATTTGTATATGATATGTTATGTTATGATGTGTTTAGTGATTGATGTTGTGTGTAATACACGTCCTTCACGCTATAGGAGTTAGCTACTCCATTGGTTACTTACATTATGATTATGATATGTTTGTTTTGGGCTCGTGGTAGATTTCTGCAGATTTCCTTTCATTATTCCTACACTCTTATTATACCTCATGTTATTCCCCAATGCACCATACTTCCGTTCCCTATTTCTTTATCATTACTTTGCTTGTATATCTATTCACTGGGCTTTTTAAGCTCAGCCGCATTATTTTCTCTGCGGCAGAATGTTAAGCTAGGAGCTGGGGCTATCTTTGGGATTAAGAGTAGGAGTTGAGTGTAGATTTACCCTAGTCATCTTAGACTTTGATACCATTGTTATCTCATTTATGTTTAAGACTTAGACTATTTATGTTTCCTTTCATTTGATTATCTTTTGGAACTTATGTAACGACCAAGTCGTGTTGACTTGTTTTACCTTGATATTTATTTAAGACTTCCGTTAGCGTTTGTATATGTATGTTATGATATGCCACCATAATGTGATACTTCTACCCTTGTCGAGTTGGGGTGTTACAACACTTGTTTAGCGGAAGCGTTGTATTCCTTAATACCATTCGTGGGGGTGTGCACAACCTTCCCCAACTCGATGAATATCAATTTCTCCTAATAGCTGCACGTTTAGTACCCAAACTATAGGATCACTAACTTCAATTCATGCATTAAATACAATGAGAAAAACCACAGTGTACATGCGATTTCCTTTCCAAAGATGTTCAAGCTAGTTACATATAGAGGTCAGCCAGTTTTCTTAGGCCTAAGGTGTAGCATAAACCAACAATAGACAAAATATCCACAATCAATAACTAGGTTTGATTAGATCTAAGAAAACACTAATAGATTTACGCTAGCATGTTAAAGGGAAGAAAAGCATAAAAGATAATCAAACAACACATAGACTTGTTGAATGATTAAAAGATAAACTTATCTTCAATTGAACATGGAAGAAAAGAGGGTATGAAAACCCTTGAAAATCTCTGAAATTCGTCTAGGGTTTTTTTCTCCAAAGTTACACCTCTAATGAATGAAAAATCGAAAACTATATATAGAATTGCAAAGCTGGTGGCGTCAGGTTATAAATCCTGACGATGTTAGAACGCCGCTATTAGGGTTTCGTGTTATGCAATTCAGCTTTCTAACGTCGTCACGTATAAAACTTTCTGGGCCGTCTCTCTTTAGCTTATAACCTGACGGCCTATTTTCAACTACACCTGACGCCGTTAGGTGTAAATTCTCAAATGGTTTTCTGGGGCCTCACATTTGATATTTTCCATCATCTTTATCTTCAAGTGATGACGTCAGCTTCCGATGCCTGACGCCGTCAGGGGCAATTCCTGACATTTTTCTTGACCTTGTTGTTTTCGTCACTATTGAGTCCAAAAACGTCCAAAATGCGCCATTTTCTAGAAATCGCATCCCAAATACCTAAATGAGAAAAGAAACGATTTGAGGCAATATTTGACCATATATTTACGATTTAAGGCTTAAATGACCCTTTAAAAGTGTAACAAATAAATCCTTATCAAATATCCTTACACTTGGGATTTGCTTGTCCTCAAGCAAATGAGCTTTTAGACCAATCAATTTACAAGTTAGGGGTCATTTAACATTAAAATAAAAGTAATTACAACACATGACCATTCTACCTTAGTCAAAACAAGCACAGAAATTATACACTAGCACCTCACATTAACTGTTTGGATACTCACATCTCTCGGGTGTTATAAATTTATATATCACAAATGGAAATGGAGAAATATCTCTCACTGCCTGTCATAGCACATAGATTACCGTAGGCTTGGGAAATGATCAAACCTCTACCACTTTGGCGTAAGCACCTAGGATAAACTATCAAAGAGGTTTTTTAAAGGGTTATAACGTTAGCTGTAAGGGTATGGAAAACACGGTTGGTTGGATAAAGGTATAATTTACTGGTGGCAAGTCAATTGTTTTGGGCCATTACATGTACAATGAAGCGTTGCTAAGCCAAGACTCGACTCAACTTAAATTAACTGCAACTCTTTTTGGATTCTTCAAGACACTATTTGACTCAAAGCATAAATAAAAGAAAAGAACGGTAGCCCGTTTTTTTTTTTTTTTTTTTTTTTTTTTTTTCTCATACACTTTTACTCTAACATCCCAAATAATACATCAAAGGGAGCTCGTTTCCTCCCTACACTTGAACTTTTACATACTTAACTATTCTAATGACCCGAATTAAGAAAATCAAAAGACTTGAAGTACTTTAAAATATTAACGCACATATAGGGGTAATAAATGATGTTCTTCCCCATTACTCTATAACACTAGTACTTTTACCCATGAGTCCCAATCATCCCAAAACCTTATTTACAAGATATGACTTGACTTAGCAACCATGCAATGAATTAGACAATTAACTAAGGTTTTAAAAATGTAACAATAATTCATTAAAGATGAGTGCATACAAGGTACGCTAAGGCTATCAGTGTTAGAAATACAATTATTCATAGAAAAGGCTCGGTCACCCCGAGTATCTAATAGCATGAAGTTATCTCGTAGACTTATCTATTATATACTATTGTAGGTCAGTTTAAGCAACACCGTGGAGGTGGGTCGGGTCTTTACCCACTGTCAGCTCACTCCACAGCCCACGTAGGGGCGTTTAGTAAGTATGTATAAATACCCTTTCTCACCCATGAGAAAGGGATGGATATTCACTTCACTTGAAGCTAATAGATTACATTTTCTCTCACTGAGAATATCTCTCCTTCTCTCTCTACAATTCTCCTAACTATTCAATCCATACTACAATTCTACAAGTGTTATTGATTATGAGTATATTACAATCAGGGTGTACATTTGGGGGTGGATTATAACAAATTCTTCCTTTAAGTAAGATGCTTATAGCTAGAAACGAAAAAGATAGGCTCTAAGGGGTGTACTAGGGGTATCATATACTAAAGATGAGTACATCGCAAGGGTGTGAGAAAATTACTTGACCAATGAAGTCAATGTAATTATAATACATGCTTAAAACAAAGGGTTTTCCTAATGCCTCTTATTATATAGTAAATCATAACTACACTAATGTAGTCTCATTAGCGGTCTCGGGATGTATTACAAACGTAAGTTCTAGAATCTAGGTACTACTGGTGCACTCATCAGCATCAAAGATGAATGCTTTTCCTAATAATCTAAAGGTGAACCTCACATTTTGAGTTGGAAATTTTTGAGTGGTACAATTTTTGTGCTAATCATATAATTCCTATCCCTGAAACGCTTATTAAGACTAAAGTTTCACTCCTATATGTTGCAAAAAAAATTAAATTTAGTGCCAAAATTACCCTAACAAGTATTTCTCTTAGTTTTATTACACATTTACTATTAAACAAAACAAAAATCAAGTGAAGTTATAGTTTCTAAGGCTTCTCAATTTACCCTCCCTACACTTAAACCAAACATTGTCCCCAATGTTTCTAAAAAGTAGTAAAGTAAAGATAAAAGAGAATGAAAGAAACTAATACTCCCCTGATTCGCTCGGTATGGGCGATATGGTAACATGGTTAAATCTTCTTCCAAGAAAATGAACATTGAAAAGCTTCCCTTCAGAAATATAAATCATCTTCTTGTCCAATATAACCTGTAATCAACAAAGAAAACAAAACACAAAACATCGCGTAAAATCGGCGGTAAATTCTATATAAAAGTAAATCCTATAAAACATTTAAAGATATAATGCTTGCAAAATAAATATTTATGATTTCCAGCAGAAAAATAAAACCTTGAAAATTTTACAGAAACAATACCTACATCGTCAGGTTATAATTCCTGACGCCGTCAAGAATGATTTTACAGAATTCTTTATATTTTGTTCCGGAAAAATTTCTAGAAAAATCTAAGTTTAAACACCTGGAAATCCTTCAAAACATTCATTATGACTCGATACAAGCATTTGACTTTAACAAACACAAATATATATGCTAATCTCTAATTGTTATCGTTCATGTTCAATATGTTCTTAAAAACAAATATGATCTTCCCTACACTTATCTTTTTGCCAAATACCTTTATATGCAATTAAGACGAGGTTAAAGACAAAAAAAAAAAAAAAAAAAAAAAGCATTTTCACAATTTTTTTATGATACATAAACAATGAACAAAAACATAAAGCACATATATGAAATCAAATAAAAACAAAACAAACAAGAAAACAAACAAATAATTAAAAGCTTGGGTTGCCTCCCAAAAAGCACTTTCCTTTATTAACGAGTCTTGCAACTAGACTCAAAGTCATGCCCTATTACATGACTCCATCCTCTGTCACGTTCTGAAGGTCATCTTCTATCTTGGTTTTGTATTTCGGACCTAATTGTAAACATTCTTTGTAAGAACCAATTATCCTTATTCATCACATAGTCAAGACCTCTCTTCTTATCCTCATCATTCCTATAGTATACCGACTGTTTAAATTCCTTTTCTAGGTTTGGCATGAGCCGAAATTGTTCTATCTTATATGGCATTTGTTAGGAAATTTTGTCGGTTTCACCCTCGAACTTAACTATCCCTACCGATGGGTTATAAAATATTCTAGAGACTTCCACAAACTGATTTCCTAACACCACATTAGATAAATTGATGTCGACCGCTGGGCTAACATCCTCTAAAATCAGAAAGTCTATTACATAGGTGAAATTTCCTATGTAAACGGGAAATCCTCTAACTCTCTCCATAAAATTACTTATTTTCCCTGTTTTGGGGTCTCTTTTAGGAGCTAATTACTTTTCCATAATCAAATTGTAGAATACCCTAGACAAGCTGTTTATGGGGGACTTAAAGTCAATGTAAGCTTTCCACACATGCAAATGCCCAATATTTCATGGTATATTTATGTTGTTTGGGTCGCCGGCTCGAATGATCGGTAAATTTTTATAATGTGATGGATTAGGATCATCCAATAAATTTTTGTGGTATGGAAGCTCATCCATAGTGGGAAACTTGTTGAAGTAATCCTCAACTTCTTCATCCTCCTCCTTGTCATTGTTCCTAACTTCCTCCTCACTTCCTATTTCAACTCTATCTCCATCATCTTCCTCACAACTCTTATTTAGTGGCTTAATGGTAACGACGTTGACAAAGTGAACATGTTTGGACGATGAAGGATCCTTGACATGGCTTCTGCCACTCGTGTATCTGGCGTCCTTATTTGACGGTGTCATTCCTCGGTTGTTAAGAGCCTTTATCAAATTGTTAATTTTGTTGGTCATCTCATTTTCTTGTTGATTGAAATCGGTTTCAAACTTGGCTAATCGAGCTTCTTAAGATTCCATAAAATTAGACATTAATCCTTCAAAGTTATTGGAACTACTGTAATTATTGGAAGGATTATTGTTGAAAGTACGGTTTGAGGACGAACCGTTTGATTGGAAACGATTAGGTGGATTGGAAGAATTGCTTTGAGATGAATTTTGATTTTGCTTCCACCTAAAGTTTGGGTGATTTTTCCAAGACGGGTTGTATGAATCACCATAATTGTTTGGCTCGGGTTTGAAAGTGAACCAGTTTTCTCCTGCTTCGTTAGTACGCGAGGATACGTAGTTCGCAAAAGCTTGTTCGAGGAGTTCCATGAAATCACGAGTGTCATGGGGAGCACTACAATACTCACATGAAGAAGTGATTTTGTTCACTTGACTTGAAGGTTTAGGAGCTTTATAGGATTTCATGAGAAACTTAACTTGGTCTTCAAGTTCCATGATCCTATGGTCGGGAATGCTTGAATTGTTCGAAGGCAAAGATATTACCTTGACCGTTTTGTTCAAATCGCAGGGGTCATTCCAACATTCGTTGTCATAGAGAACAAGATTTTCTATTATTCCCCACGTCTCTTCCGCATTCTGGTCACAAAACTTACCACCGGCCGCTTGGTCAGTAGTTTGTCTTGTGGATAGATTGACATGATAATAAAAGATTTGGACTTGAAGCCAAAGATCAATGCCATGATGAGGGACTTTTTTTAGTAAGTCCTTGAAACGAGTCCATGCTTCGTAAAGAGTTTCACCTTGACGTTGTTGGAACATCAAGATGTCATTCCTTAGCTTGGTAGTTCTCCCCGGTGTGAAAAATTGAGCAAGGAAACGAGAGGTGAGATCATCCTAAGAGGTGATGGATCGCCGGTAAACGCTCAAGCCATTGACTAGCTTAGTCATGTAGAGAGAATTGGAAGAGACGCAATCATGTCGTCTCTCGAGTGGCAACATCAAGGTCTATGGAATTAATGATTTTAAGTAAATCCTTTTGATGTTGGTTTGGATCTTCGGAATGAAATCCATGGAATGCACATCCGCTTTGCACTAACCGGATGGTGTCGGATCGTAAGGGAGACATATTGGCTCGTTGGTTGAGCTCAATGGTGTTTCGATAGCCTTGGTGGCTAGGTCGAGAGTAGTCTGCTAAGGTGCGGGCTCTAGGTTGTTCGGGTGGGTTTTGGTTGTTTGGTTGAATGATGGGTTCAAGGATATTATCACCCTCCATGATGGTGGATGATATGGATTACAAACAAAGGAACAAGGAAAAAGATAGACAAAAAAATCTAATTAAAAAGAAAATAAACATCTCGATAGAAAGCAATCGAGTAAGTAGACCTAAATGAAATAAAAATCAAATCTAAGCAATAACTATACCCCGGCAGCGGCGCCAAAAACTTGATTCGAGGATTGCGGCCTCACAAAAGGTTTTACTTCTCAAGGGATCTTAAAAAGCTTATAATCCTCTAGGCAGTGTACCTGATCGTTGTAGTGTAGTTTAGGTATGTCCTGGGGATTGATCGTTCTCTAGGAGAATAGTGTCATTAGGATTGAAGTGTAGGTCAACTACGTCTAAAGGTGAGTGTTGGGAATTATACTAACAGTTACCACTGTTAAGCATGGAAGATGCCACTGTTGAAGAATGCACTAGTAGTGGAAACTCATTACCACTGCTAGTACATATTATTACCACTGCTGCAGGATAATTGTTAGGAAACATGTATTTAGATAAGTATAGAAAAGATCTTATGTATATTTTATTATTCTCAGTTTATACTTATCTTGTAAAGGACTCCTTGTGTCCTATAAAAGGAGATCCTAGGTTTAGGTTTATACATGTATCAAAGTAGAGAGCTTCAAGGTGTAACTCTAGTGATAAGCTAGATCACTCGTATTATTATTCATAATAATATTGAAGCTTATTGTTTGGTTAATATTCTGTATTCATACAACTATTCTCATTCATATAAAAACTCACAAACAAACATACATACAAATCTTTTAAATATTAATAAGTATATTCCGCATACTTGTTAGTATCATTCAGAGTATCACTATAACACAAATCGTGTGTTTAGATCCATCAAGTGGTATCAGAGCCAGGTTTCTGATACTTTAAGTTAGAAGATCCAAAGTTTACTCATTCTCAAAAGATTCAATGGAGGTGGAGAACAGTCAGTCCAACATTGTTGCTAAGCTTCCTAAGCTTAAACTAAATGACTATGAAATGTGGAGGATAATGATTGAACAGTTCTTTTAGTGCAAGACTATGCACTTCGGGAAATCATTATGTATGGAGACTCTTTCAAGCTAGGTACTTCTACAGAGACTATTGATGGCAAGGAAGTGCAGAAGTTGAATACAGGTCCAGTTACATCTAAAGAGAGACTCCAGAAGAAGAATGATCTGAAAGCCAGGAGTTTATTGCTAATGACCCTTCCTAGGGATCAGATCTTAGCTTTCAGTAAGTACAAAACTACTAAGACCTTATTTGAAGAGATCTGTTCTATTTTTGGTGGTAATGACTCTACCAAGAAGACATAGAAGACCTTGTTGAAACAAACCTATGAAAATTTTTGTTCAACAAGTAATGAATCAATTGACAGCATCTTCACTAGGCTTTAAAAGATTATAACACAACTCATAGTATTTGGAATTGAGGTAGAAAAGGAAGACCTCAATTTGAAGTTCTTAAGAAGTCTATCTCCTGAGTTTCACACCAATGTTGCTGTTTGGGAAGACAAGCCTGAATTAGAAAACATGAAGCTCAATGATCTTTATAATAACTTTAAAGTTACTGAACAAAGATTGAAGAAGGCTGGGAAACTAAGTACAAGTTCAGGGAACTTAGCTCTTATCTCATTATCTATGGTTGATAGTTCTGATGATGAAAGTCATGATGATGAGGATGCTGCTCACATTGTTGTTTCCACTGGTAGTGCAAGTGTTACCACTGCTAGTTCTAAAAAGCAGATTGCTGGTCTTGGAGATTCTACTTTCTATGCCTATCTTTCAAGTCAAGTCAATGGTTCAATTCTGACACATGAAGACTTGGATCAAGTTGATGAAGATGACATGGAAGAGATGGATATAAAATGGCAAGTTGCATTGCTGAGTTTGAAGGCAAAGAAATTCTGGAAAAGGACTGGTAGGAAGATCATTATCAATGGTAATGAGACTGCAGGCTTTGACAAGAAGAAGGTGGAGTGTTACAACTGTCACAAGATGGGACATTTTGCCAGGGAATGCAGGAAGCCAAAGATGCCAGATAACAGATCTACTTGGTACAAGCAGGACAAGAAGAAGCAGCCTACAGTTGAAGAACCAAAGGTGTTGTTGGTCATTGATGGTGTAAGCTATGACTGTAGCTATATGGCTGATGAAGAAGAAGCATCTGAGGAATCTACAATGATTGCAACTGAACTTGCTCTTATGGCTTTCTCTGATTCTGAGGTACATTTAAATAATGGTTGTTCTAAATCTTGTAAAGCTTTAAAAGAACATGAAAAACTAAAAGAGCAATATTAGAAGCTCAGATAGAACACTTTAGAGCTAATGAGTCTAAGTTTAGTGATGATATTGATGTTTTAAGAAGAGACTTAGATTATAAGATAGCTGTGAATGAGGCTCTTAGAGATGAATTAGAGAAGATTAAAAAGGCCAATGAAAACATTAAGATAACTTGTAATACATTAGATCATCAGTCTAAGTGCATTGACAAAATTTGGGAGGCACAAGTTGTTAGTAAAGTCAAATCAGGTGTAGGATACAAGTCTGTTCCACCACCCCTAAGAGGTGTTCCATCACCTCCTGGTATTGACTTAGCACATACAGGGTTAGAAGAGTTTAAGGAACCAGTTATGACTTATGGTCCTAAATTTGTCAAAGAAGTTACTAATGAAAAGGTTAAGGTTGAGGCTGATGCATTTGAAAGTGCTAGTGATTCATCTCTTAAGGATGAATGTGTGAAAGCTGAGTCTAAAACAAGTGTTCCTGAAATAGTTAAAGTGGAAATTAAAATAAGTATTCCAAAAGTTGTTAAGACTGAAAAAGAAAAGCCTAGGAAACAAGCTAATCATACTAGGCCCACAACTAAATATGTTGAGATGTATAGAAGTAAGTCACCAACTCCTAGGGCAACCAGAGGAGTTGGAATCATGTAAAATCTCAACAATTTTGTAGTGATTTTGAGTTTAACAACAAACCATGTCACATCTGTGGTAGTTTTGATCACCTTCATGCTTACTGTAACTATCACAAGAGAAGAAGGGAAGTTTTTGGGAATACCAGGGTGAATGAAAACAATGTTCAGAAAAATACTCACCCAAATCCACTAAGTAAAATGATTCCCAGAGCTATTCTACTAAAAACTGGCATCAAACCTCTTTCAACTGCCAGAAAAGTGAATAGAGTTTACCCAAAGTCACCTATTAAAAGTGCAAAACCCATTACAACTTTTGTTAAATCTGCACAAACAAGCAATAAGACCTTTTATGAACAGAAGGTTTACTACAACCATAAGTGGGCACCAAAAACTAAAATTTCAATGCCAGCAATTGCCACTGCTAAACCAGCAGTTGCCACTGCTAGAACAAAAGTTTCCACTCGTGGTTCTGTAAACAAAAATGGGGTAAAATTGGGAAATGCTGTGAAGACCTCAGCACGTTGGGAATGGAAACCTAAAGGAATTAATACCTCAGTCAATCCTAATGGTGTATCTATGACCTTTGACAGATATAACTATATTGATACACGAGGCAGATCCAAGTCATTTGTGGCTTGGGTCCCCAAAAGGAACTAATTCCTTTATTTTATGTGCAGGGACATTCAAAGACTAAAGAAGATCAAGGATATTCAGATAGTGGATGTTCTAGGCACATGACTGGCAACAAGTCCTATCTCTCAGATTTCAAACCTTTTGATGGACAATTTGTCAGCTTTGGAGGAGGAATTGGTGGCAAAGTTTCTGGCAAAGAAACAATCAAGGCTGGAAACTTGGATTATGAGAATGTGTACTATATAAAGACAAGTTCTACAGTCTCCCTGTTTAGCAACTTGCCACGTGGTAAATTCCCATGTTATGACTAGAATGACGGGCGTTGAAGATCTCATTTTTGCAATTCTTGCAAAGCGAGATTTAATATCATAGTCGAACATAATGAGGATTAAAGTTCGATGTAGATATTCTTACAAGTTCTAACTAATAGAATCTTGTGATATGACGAGAAATACAAGTTCTACTTTTAGAACATTGTAGAATGAGGTAGGGAGAGAATATAGAGAGAAGAAAATAGAGTGTAAAATGACGGAGGGATAAAAGAATGGAGGGAAATGGAAAGAGGGATTTTTATAGGAACGAGTGAAAAGGAAGAAAGAAGGAAAGAGATGAAATAGGAGGGTATGAAGGAATGGGAGATAATGAAAGGATGGAAGGGTAGAAATAGGTGAAGTGGAAAAGTATAGGGGTATGGGATTAAACGTTAGAGTGAGGGAATCCGGAGAATAGGATTTAAATAGGAGAGTGGGAAAAAGGCGGAAAAATGGGATTTTAAACGGAAGAGTGAGAAAAAGGAGGGAGAAGGAGATTTAAACAGGATCTAAATGGTTGAATGAAAGAAAATGAAAGAATAGGATTAAACGGAAGAGTAAGAGTATAGGATACCTGAAAGATAGTATCCTAATGGAGTTTTAGATTAACTAGATCCTTTCCAAAAAGTTGTTTTCCCCCTAAGGTTCTTCTAGTTTTCTTAACTAATCCTAAACTTCTAAGGGTGATGTGTTGGGTTCTATTGAAGTAGAGGGTTCTAAAGAGGGTGTAGGCCTAGATGTTTTCTTTCCTAAGGGTTTACTAAGAGTATCCTTATTCTTAGGCATAGTTTCGGGTTTTCTTTTGTTTTAAGTTGTCTATTACTACCATTATTACTATTATTATAAGTATTACTTTTCCTAGGTACTTGAAACCAGCTAGGGTAGTATCCATAGTATCTTCTAAGTGGAATTTCCTAATGTGTATTCTAAGAAATGTAAAATCCTAAGATATAATCTAATATCCTCAAATATATATGTGGGTATCCTAAGAGACTAGGTAGGGGCAATTTTTATCCTATAACGACTTATTCCTATATGGTAGAAGCTTTGCTAATGTGCCTACATGGTAGAAGCTTTGCTAATGTGTCTATCCTAAACTAGGGGTTTAATGGCTTAAGGTTGAGGTTTTACTATTTAATCCTTTGTTTTGGCTACTATTCCTTATATCTAATCCATGTTCTAGTTCTAATGAATTCTTAGGCTAAATCCTATCTTAAAGGGATGTCTTCCTAATTGTTCTATCTATTGGGGTAGGGATTTTGGTTTCTAACCTATAAAACCTTAAAGATTCCTAATCTTAATTTTTTTTGTTTCCTCAAGGGTTTCTTAGATAGCCTATCTTAGTGATCTAAGGTATTCTATACTTAAGCTAATGTTTTCTAGGGATATCCTAATGTTATTTCTAACCTCAAGTACGAAAATCCTAAAGAATATGGTTCGGGTTTTACTAAGAGGATGGGGAAAACTAACTCTGAAAAAATCACAGTAATCTAAGAAAATAAAGAGGGAAAGGATAGGAATATGCTTGTATATGACTATCATATATTTGCATATGGGATAGTTAGGGGTAGATTCACTAACTAGAAAGAAGATAGCTTGAGAAAGCTAAGGAAGTTTTGAGTATTTAGAGATTAGAGGAGAAAGAATTCAGATCTCTATGGTGTAGAATAAGAATTCTCACCATTGATAAGGGAGAGTGTTTGAAGGAATTAGGTTTTAGGAAAGGAGGAAGTATGAGGGGAGTTTTAAACAGTTTTAGAGAATCTATGTATCTAAGGCATCTGGGTACTTTTCCTAAATTCCTAGGGGTAAGGGTTAGGGGTAGGTTATAACAAGTACCTAACTTGTTATGTTCTATGGGTTATATCTATTCTCCTAAGGGATACTATTAGGTTGGGGATGCCCTAAGGTAATGTGAGAGAGGTATACCTAAATCTAGTTTATCTAATTATCCTAATTGAGGGGCACTAGGTAGTTTCTAAAACTTAACTTATTTTATTGATTTCCTATCTTACATATCCTATAGTCACTAATTATTCTAGGGTATAACTCTTAAGGCTATAAAAAGGCATATTACTTAGGGGTTTTTAAGGTTTTTTCCTAATTCTAAGAGTTTGTGTTTTCTAGGTTTGATTGATGATTTTCCTCATCATCATATATTATCTTTTCTAATGTACAAATCCTAAAGCAGGCAAATGCTATTTTATGGTAGTGTTTCATTTGATTTTTCTGTATTTTAGCTACTTTAAAATGGTTTTCTTGTAAGGTATTTCTTAAACTACTATAGTCAGGTTGATTACCTAAGTTATTATCATGACCTTTTTCTATCTTCTCAAGAAGGTCAAGAAAAATTTCATCTAAATTATTTAAAATTTCCTTTAACTTATTTTCCTCATTTTGTAAAGTTGTCCTAGTGGGATTTTCTCCAAATTCATCTTTCCAAGTTGAAATGGGAGGGTTTACTAAGTAAGGTGTAGGTCCTAAAGTGTAGGGTTGCCTAGGGTCATATCTAGGGGTATAGGTAGGGATTAGGGTTTCTAGGTATACATGGTTCTCTAGAGAGAAAGAAACCATGGGGTTCTAATCTAGATGTGGGGAATGGTGGGTGTATAATAGGGTTTAGGGAAGGAATAGGTGATGCCTTAGTATAGAAATCTCTTAAGTTTTTTTAAATGAGGGTTATATAAGAAAGGTGTATAACCTAAGGGTGAAGGAGTATCTAAACTATTCCTAGAGTCTTCTAAGTGATTGGGAATATATGGTTTAGGGGAATAATCTAGTACATTCGGAGAGGGAAGATCATTCTCTGGATGTAAACTAGATGAGACGGGGGTAGAATAGCGGGGAGTAGACATAACTATATAATAGTAAAATTACTGTAAATCATTTAGCAGTTAAGCAGGCAATTATTATACTAACCTTAGCACGTATAATTACGGAGGATGGCAGAGGTACTGAGGACTTTCTTGAGTTTAGAAAAAATAGTTGTAGTTTAGGTTTTGACCTTGTTCTCAACAACTGAAGCTCTGATGCCAATCTGTAACACCCCCATTTTTCACTGATCACAGCGGACTAAGTGTTTGGGGTATTACTTCATAGAATCCCAGTTACAGTAATAGAAAATGACACGAAAAGAGAAGTTTTTAGAAATCTAGTTATCATTCATTTATTTATCAGAGTTTTATTAGTAAAAGATATACTTTTACTTTCGATGAGGTCCCAAAGTCTAGGTGTTAAGTTATGTTTGAATGATAACCGGTTTGAAAGTCCTCCGAATTCAGTGTGTCCTTCTGCCATATCTCCGTTGATGTGATGTACCTAGAATACATGTATAAAAGTCAACACTAGGTGTTGAGTGAGGGTCATAGGTTTAAGTGTTAGTGAATACAAGTTCCCTAGGTTCCGTTGTTACACCCATCTGGGAAAATGTTGTATATGTGTGTGATAATTATGATGCATGCACAATTATCAAGAGTGGGGTGTGATGCACTAAGCTCATGAATCACACATTAACAATCCGGGTCATGGGGGCTGCAGACCAAACTCTGAGGGCATGGGAAGGATAACCAGCCAAAGTTGATCCTTCAGTGGGTTCAAATATAGTACTTATTGGTACCATCCAGAGAGATGTTAATACCAACGAGAGTTGTCAAACTCCAATAGATCTATCAACTATATTCGCATTCGCGTGGGTAAAATATCCCAAACGATTAGATTCATGAATTTTGGTTATGTAGTGGTGGCAGTTAGTTTACTCGTGCAACAACCAAAGAAAAAGACTTGTATCCGGTTTTAAGTAAATCAAGTAGCATGTATCCCCCTCATAGGGTTCGTAAAGCGTTTAGTGTGAAAGTTTTAAAAAGAGTATGAGGCTATGAACTCACTTGGGCTTAGGGAAATCTAATTGATGCAAAAAGTGACTCGGGAACTAGACTGCCTTACTCACGTATCCTAGTGTATTGTAGGTTTGGATGTATGTCAAGCTTTAGTTATCTTGTTTAAGTTTCTTAAGTAATTGTTCTTAGGTTCGTTAATATTTTAGATATAACATAACATCGTTCGGGCCATCACAATCCAAAAGTATATGACTCCTCACATGAAGCTCCCTACTATTGTATTATGTTATCAACATAATACCGTTCGGGCCATCATAATTCAGAAGTTAATACTCCACATGTTAAGCTCCCTACTATTGAGCTATATTGTTATTAAGTTTAGTTCTAACCATAACACCGTTCGGCCCATCATAATCGAGAAGTACATGCAATAATCGTTTGAGGAGCCAGGGCACTTTAATTCGTAAACCCAACAAACTCGTTAAAACGAAATATCCATATGGTACTCCTCACATGAAGCTCCCTACTATTGTGTTATGCTTCTAACTTTCGTAAAGTTTTATATTTATATAATATTTTCACTTTATACCCTTATAGTTTATATATTTACACTTTCTACTCTAAACTTATAATACTTATCTTATTTATACTTATAATTATCTATACTTGACACAATTAGTCCCTAAACTTCAATATTTTTAGAAAATGACAGAAATAATCCTTGGACTTATAAGTTTTCTATTTTTATCATTTAGACCATTAATTTTATAATATTTGCATCACTAGTCCTTTTTAGTTAATAACTTATTTTAATTTCTATCCTAAGGTTTCAAAACTTTGAAAAATGAGTCCTTGCACTAATAACTTCTAGGAAATGTCAAAAACAGTCCCTAGACTTTATAGTTTTATGAATTTATGATATATACCCCTATGCATGTAAAGTTTTGCAAAACTAGTGCTAAATGCATGTAAACTATATTTTCATGTAACAACTAAGTTTCCTAGCTTATGTTTAGCTAATATTAGCTTATCTAACTTACCTAAATCTGATTATAGCTTATGAAAAGGGCTTATAGCATGTTAAAGGCAATTCGACTCTATTTAGGGTTTTAAAAAGAAAACGAGCTAGATCTAGTGATCAAGGCTTAGGTAAGTGTTCCTAGGGGATCTAAGGCATCCTAATACTATCCTAAGACTAAACTAAAGCTACTAGATCAAAATTTAAGGCTTACCTAGGTCGTGGGAAGGGTAACAAGGGTTTTAGGGTTTTTAGGGTTTCTCTCCGCCAAAACCACAACTCGACACTACCAAGGCTTCGTTACTCGACTTCTATGGGTCTTATACTATAGAATATATGTGAGGTAAAGAGGAGAAGAGGTGTGGAATGAAATGGAGGGAGGAGGGGTATTTATAGCCCGCGAAGGAGTAGTGAGCAAGAAACGGGCTGCCATGTGTCGAGAGGGGGAGGTGGAGTAAGCAAGGCTAGAGGGAGTTGTGGTAGGTCTAGAGGTGACAAGGACGAGCTAGGAGGTAGCTTGGGGCTGAGGTAGGCCGGTTGTGGTGGTGGGAGGCCGAGTGAGGCGGTTTGGGCAAGGTGGTGACAAGTAGGTGATGCACCTACTTGTGTGGGTGCTTGTAAGGTGCTAGGGTGCTAGATTAGTTAGGGAGAGGTGCTAGGGTGCTAGGTTGAGGTGTTTGAGGTGCTCATGTTTAGGTTTTACTAGTTTAGGTTAAGTTTAGACTTAGTTTAACTTAGTGAGAGTTTAGGGTTTTACCTAAGGTTTAGTGCCTAGGTTAGGTTCCTATGAGTGTTTAGTGACTAATCCTAAGTCCTAAGGGGCTTACACTAAGTGATGGTTGCTTATGGGAAAGATTTCGGAAGGTTTGACCTAGTTTCGGGACTTAAATGACCTAATTGTAATTAGTGAGAGATTAGGGTTTATGCTATGGTTTACTACCTAGGTTAAGGTCCTGTGAGTGCCTAATAACTAATCCTAGGTCTTAAGAAGCTTATACTAAGTGATGGTTCCTTATGGAGAAGTTTTAGACCTAATTCTAGGAATTTATAACCTAGTTATGGTTTTAAGCTTAAGGGACTTGTACCTAAGCTCTATTGAGTTGTACTAGGGTCTAAGGGTCCTAATGTATCCTAATGTTCCTAAGTTAACTCATACTTAAGCCTTGGACACTTTCAAACTAGTTTAGTTAAGCATATAAGGTTTAGTAAGCACATAGACCTAATTAGGGTTTAATTCGGGTTTATTAGGGTTTTGTGATATGTTTAGTGTGTTAGATTGGTAGATTACTTATTATGGTGTTGTTGTGATCTTATGTTTGACATACTAGGGGTTTATAGGATGTGAGTGTTGAGTTATTTGACTTGTGTAGGTACTTGAGCAGGTCTAGAGAGTCATGCAAGTAAAGAATGCACATAAAAAGCAAAATTTTACTTGTGAAATACCTACTATAGGTATTTGTAATGGGAATGATAGTAATGAGATTTTGTGGGTTGTTACATCCAATGTGACTATTCATGAAACAACGCCATATACAACTGCTCCCAGTTGCCATGACCTGCACCTTCATGCTTAAAACTCATTGGGGCACAAATAAATAAAAATGATACTAAGTTTAATTGAGTAAGAAGCATTTAGCTCAGAAAATTGTCCCGTAAAAATAATTTCCTTGACACATAAAAACCCGACAAAAGAGACTAATAAAGTAATATATATTTGTATGTTAAATATCCAGACATTACAAAGTTAGATCGAATAACGCGGTGTGTAGTAACACATAGCTTATTAATCTATATGTGAAACATGAATTAAAATGCTATCATCGGTGCTTCAACATTCTATTCCTGAAAGTTCAGAAAAGTGAGATTTTGAGAACCAGCTACACCTAACTTATCCATCAGATCTAACAATAATGCCAAAAACAACAATAAAGCTTAACTCATTTGAAGTTTAGCAGGAGACCCAAACCAACAAAATAATTACAAAAAACATGGTAAAGGATCCAAATTTAATAAACTGGTTCGTTGTGAAAGAATCATACCATATATAACCAAAGATGCATCATGGTGATGAGCCTAAATGTACGATTGCGATGCGTATAAGCACATATAGTGTTCGACCCAAATCCACCTTGAACACTGACACTTGTACAATTAACAAAACGACACTCATATAAGACATTTAAATCTTTGAAATACATATATGCAGGTTGGGAAAGCATGTCGAAAATAATATAGAAGCAACAATCAATGTACCTTTTAGCAAAACACACGCATATTCACTGTTTCTTTGTGAGCCTGATATATCTGGGAGCGTCGTATTTGATGTATCTAGGGTATTCAAAGCAACCAACCGTTCACTATCAGGTCGTAACAAAGATAATATACATGTAAAAAATTGTAAATAATAATAGCTCCATATATGTCATATGTAGGCATTCAAATGTTGCACGACCACTTGCCTGTAATCGACGCCTCTAGTTCAGTGGTATCCGAATTTGAAGCATTAGCAACTGGGCTCCTTGGTGGTTATATACCTTGTGAAATCGTAGAGGGGGGGGGGGGTGAATATGTTTTCGTTTAAAAATCTTTAAACTTGTTGTATCAAATATAGAATTAACTATCACACCCCACGATTTCAGGTCATTTTTCCAAACCTCAACATCTTACTATTCACCAATTACTATTCATCATTTTACTATTCATCATTTTTTAGGTCAGTTTGATATTCCGAGAAACATTCAAAAATTTCACTATTCACATGACACTATTCATTTCCGAGAGAAAACCACTATTCATGTGCATTACTCATTTCATCGTAAATTTAGTTTACGGGTATTCAAATTCGCGTAACCGAATTGGTTCAGGAGCGAATTTATGCATTATCATTTGGGATACTTCATACAGACTAGAAATAGTCTGCATATCATCATTATGGCACTTGCATACTATTTCACTCGTAGGATATTTAAATTAGTACTTTTGGTATAATTAACTTTTACGTATAATTATTTCTAAATAAACGTTAACACGCGATCAATAATGTGACTAACACGTCCGACACTCCCGACTATGATCCCAATATATTTTTATATTCATTTTAATAATATAAAAATTATAATATTGATTTACCCGGTGTTTTGGAAATTTATTTAATTATTATCGTAAGTTTACTAAAATTATGACGGTTTTCGTAGAAACTAAATAATAATTATCTAAACACTCAATATTTATACCCGACATATTTTTATAATTTTTATGACTTTATTATCGTAAGTATTAAATTTCATACATTGCTTAAGTTGTCTTACTACCAAGTTAAGTCCACTTTATTATCATGGACCGTTAATTATATTGCCAAGCAAGAGTGAGTGGATAGATCTATTGAGGGTGACGCTTCCATTCGTGTTTGGGTTGCTCCAACGGGTACGAATGCATTTCATGTATAAACTATATGAGTGCCTAGTAAACACTCTTTTGGAGCCAATACAATATTATGTCTAGCTTCGGGGTCATGAGCTTAAGAGACAATGTAGCATTTTGACATTTTTGTCGGTTTACTTTATACTTGTGGCTTATGTACATACGATTTAACTTACAAACCTATGATTATTCACCAACATTATTGTTGACCGTTTTCGCAATGTATTTTCAGGTAATTAAGACATATTCTTCATGGCATGCATGGAGTCATATCATTGAGTAACAAGGATGACGCGTCTCATTTTGGATTTTCATGCACTTATGAACTATCGTTTGATTGTACTAAACTTATTTCCTTAAACTTTTCCAGACTTTTGGGACCTATGTTTTATAACTCTGAATATTTTGATTGAATCAAACGAGTTATTTTCAAAATGACACTTTAGGTCGTTCAATATAACTGTAACTGTGGTGCTATGACAGTCACCCCCAGGTATTCCATTCCGCTGCCATTCAGGTATTTTGGGGGTGTGACATAAACCATTGTGTCAAGTTACGCCATTATTAGTCCGGTTTGTTTTTCTTTTCAAAAAACATCCATATGACAAATTTCTGATCAAGCTTGTTGTAATATGAGAAATACTAATAATAGTCTTATGACTAATATAAAGCATATGATATAACAAGTTGTCACACAATCATAAACATCAAGTCACAACACAAACAATAATATAGTGCAACTATAAAAGCAAAAGGAAAGAGCAAACCGAACACGAGGATTTATAGTGGTTCGGTCACGGATCTCCTTTCCGCCCTACTCCACTCCCCGAGTACCCAACTCGAGAGTTGCTTCACTAGATCAACAAGCTCCCTTCTTGGCGGATAAAACCTTACAATCGTCGCTTACACTTTTTCTGGTACAAAGCTACATACCGTGTTCTTTTACAAGGGTACAACCACTCCCGCTAGTTCTTTACAAGGGTACAACAACTCCCGCTATGTTTTGTGGCCCAACATAGAAACCTTGTACTTTATGGCACAAACACATAAACCATCTAATCTATAATAATGAGTAAAATGATGATCAAAGACATAAATGTCTAATGGATATGAATGACTAATCTAAAAGAACTTCCATTGATAGAAAGCCTTCAATGGATGAAGATCACAAGTTCTCTAAACTTGTTGTGATGAATCTTCATGTATGTATACTTGTGGTGGATGATGATGGCAAGATCTCTAAGCTTCTTTGGTGGATCAAGATGTATGATATGCTTACAACAAAGATGAATGTTAGAAGCACTATGATCTGTTAAAATTTATTTTTTATTAACTCGGTACCCGGTATTCCCTAAAACTATTAAAATATACATAATACTACCAAGTACCTACTAACTCTTACACAAAATATCATTTTTCTTCTCTTTTTCCACTAGATGCCGCCCCCCCCCCCCCCATTCCCATTTCTTACAATTTCTTACATAACTTGAAATACTTACCTTAGCATTAATGTATACATTATTGACCTAATATATATAATATATATCACTTATACTACACTTTTCACTTCATTTCCAAGATCAAAAAGCAAGACACATATTTCTTTTTCTCTCTACTTGGAGCTCGGCCTAAACAAGAAAAACAAGAAAGAACCATAATTTTTCAAGATCAAGTATAATATATAGTGTATTTTGTACTCCTTTTAGGGTTTTGAAATACAAACTCAAGGTTTACATAGGTTTTCATCCTCAAAATCTCATTAATCTTTCAAGTAAGTGTATGAAACTCATCTTTATGATTTTACCAAGTTTTTACAAGATTCATATGATATATATACTAGATCTACATGCATATGCTATTTATACCACTCCATTTTATACATATCTAACTTTTGAGCCATAGAAATAGATTATAGTTAGATCCTTGTTAGATCCACTTGATTTATGATGTTTAGGAAACCATGACACCCTAAGAAGGTGTATGGTAGGATTAGACTAGTTTTGTGGTGATTGAAAGTGGTTTGGTTGAAGTTGGAACTAGATTGGAACCCTAGAAATGGTTTTTGAAACAATACATATACCTACTGTCCATATTTTTAAAACGTGGGAAACTCAGTAGGTGATGGGTAATTTTTGACCAAATATTTAGAAAATACTTTCAAAAATGAAGCCGTGGGCGAAAGAACGGATTAAAACGAGCCTATAACGAAGGAGTTATGATTTTTGCAAGTTAATTGACGAAAACTATTTTTCTGAAAAATTACATGCTGTTTGACGATTTTTGACGGAAAAATAGAGGCGTTAGACGTAACCTAGTGGAGCCGAGCTATCAAAAATATATTAGTACATACTAAGACGAATCCGTGGATATAAAGAACGAGGAAAATGAACTTAAAACGACCAAGTTATACACGTTTTAAAATCGTCAAAACTATATATATATTTAGTCATTACTAGAAATAATATAACTACGTACTAAATACTATATTTTCTAGGTTTCTTATTCAAGGATTTTATTCTTAACTAACGAAGTACGTACGACCCAAGGTTTATTTATGCGATTACTAGACGTTATTTTAAGGTTTTCAAAACGAGGAATATAACACTAACATTTTATATACGATATATTACGATAAGTTTCTATACTTCTAATTGGACTTATTTTTCCTAAGTATGGAAATTTCCTACTTTGACGATAACAAGTATTTTCAAGTTACGAGTGGTATAGGTATCATGTGCATGAATATTCATTACAACATTTCATGATCTAAAGTAGATCATATTTATTCATTTAGGTTGCGGCTAGTGTACGTGCATTGTTGTCCCGATCATTTCATCTCATCGTACTATCACTTAAGGTGAGTTTTCATATCCCCGTTTTCAATTCAATACTTTGATTTCAAATCCCACGGGGGAGAATACATTGCATCAATTATTTTTGTACATGCCCAAGTATTAAATTCCATACATTGCTTAAGTTGCCTTACTACCAAGTTAAGTCCCCTTTATTATCATGGACCGTTAATTATATTGCCAAGCGAGAGTGAGTGGATAGATCTATTGAGGGTGACGCCTCCATTCATGTTTGGGTTGCTCCAATGGGTACGAATGCATTTCATGTATAAACTATATGAGTGCCTGGTAAACACTCTTTTGGGGCCAATACAATATTATGTCTAGCTTCGGGGTCATGAGCTTAATAGACAATGTAGCATTTTGACATTTATGTCGGTTTACTTTATACTTGTGGCTTATGTACATACGATTTAACTTACAAACCTATGATTATTCACCAACATTATTGTTGACCGTTTTCGCAATGTATTTTCAGGTAATTAAGACATATTCTTCATGGCATGCATGGAGTCATATCATTGAGTAACAAGGATGACGCGTCTTGTTGGGTCTGAAACTGCTGCTGAGTAAAACTGCTGCTGAGTGAAACTGCTGCTAGTAGTAATGATTCTGCTGCTGATGTCAAAGTGCTGCTGAAGTTAAATGCTGCTGACAGAATCTACTGCTAATGTGATAAGGATGTATACGGTTTAGATAAATATAGAATAGATTGTGTAAATATTATATTTATCTAGAATATTCTTATCGTGTAGAGAAAGGTATTGTAAACCTAGTAGGATTCCTTAGTCTATAAAAGGATGATCCTAGGGTTAGTTTATGTACATATTATTATTCACTTCAAGGTTGTAAAACCCTAGCATTGTTGAGTGCTCGTATTAATAATATTGAAGTGTTGAAAGAGAATCATAATTCTTCTTAAGTTAAGCTTTTACATTCCGCATATTAGCTTAAGTGTTTAATCAAGTTAACTTCTATACAAGATCGTTTAAGCTCAACTGGGATCAACAAGTGGTATCAGAGCTTGTGATCTAGAAGTTATTATCAAGAAGATTTTGTTTCTTAAGAGTTTGCTATTCCAAAATCAACTGCTAAGATGGGTGATGAAACTCATATGGTGACTGCTTCAAGGGTACCCATGCTGAATCCTTCTGAGTATGAGCTTTGGAAGAGAAGGATCAGACAGTACATTCGCATGATTGATTTCAACATGTGGAATGTGATTGTTAATGGTGACTCTGTACCTGAGAAGAGTGCTAATGGGAAAGAGATACCAATTAAGTCTGTTGAAGCCAACACAGTAAGGAAGATGGAAATCAAAGCACATAGTATTCTCTTAATGGGAATACCTAATGAATTCCAAATGGACTTTGATGACTGTGAATCTGGAAAAGAATTGATGGATGCTGTTGAATTCAGGTTTGGAGGGAATGATGCTACTAAGAAATCAAGGAAGAACATGCTGAAGCATCAGTTTGAGAATTTTACTTCTGAAAGTGGAGAGAAGATAATTGGCACATACAACAGGCTAAACCAACTGGTTAGCCATCTAAAGCTTTTTGGCTATGTGGTTCCACAAGAAGATGTAAACCTAAAGTTTCTTAGAAGTCTTGCACCTGAATGGAGTATGCACACAGTTGTGTGGAGGAATATGCCTGATTTTGAAACTATGAAGTTGGAGAGTCTCTACAACAATTTAAGAGTGTATGAATCAGAACTATCTACCTCTTCTACTTCATCTTCTGGTACTCAAAATCTTGCCTTTGTATCCTCTAAAGGAAAAGGATCTCAAGAATCTCACTCTGCTGCTCATTCTACTGCTTTTGGAGTATCTACTGCTGATGGATCTGCTGCTAGTTCAAATGATAAGATCTCTACCAGTGATATTGCTTTGTGTGCATTCTTGGCTGAGCTCACAACTACTATTAGGTCACATGTCATTAATCAAGATCTAGATTATATTGATCCTGATGATCTTGAAGAAATTGATCTTAAATGGCAAATGGCTATGTTGACCTTGAGGGCAAGAAAGTTTTTGAAGAAGACTGGAAAAGAAGTCAAGTATAAAGCTAAGGACAGTCCAGGCTTTGACAAATCAAAAATAGAGTGTTACAATTGCAACAGGAACGGACATTTTGCCAGAGAGTGTAGAGCTCCAAAGAATAATGCTGATGTTGCAAAGAAGGTTACTGAAGAATCAAAGACTGCACTGGTATCTTGTGATGGACTGGGAGATTATGATTGGAGTGATATGGCTGAAGAAGAACCAAATTTCTCTTTGGTAGCTGTTGCTCAACCCAAGGTGCAGAACTTTGCACTTATGGCATATGGTTCATCATCAGGATCTGACTCTGAGGTATCAAATGATTCAGACTTATCTATGTGTTCTTTTAAATCTTGTACTGACACTATAGAAGAACTTAAGTCTAGGAATGAGAGTTTAAATAGAGAAATTGAACACCTAAAACTCGATAACTTAGGTTACAAAGTAGGTATTCAAAATGTTGAAAGGAGGTTAGAATATCTCAAAGAGTGTGAGAAGGAATATGTAGATCAACTTAATCTCAGAGATATAGAAATTTTTAAGAAAAACAGTGAAGTAGAAGTTCTTAAAAATAAGTTAGAAGAAGCTGAAAAAGAAAAAGAGGAAGCTCTTGCTGAAAAAGATAAACATGTAGTAAGAGTACAAAAACAACAATATGCTTCTGATTTGGTTCATAAATCTATAGAGAATAACTTGATGAGAAAAGGTAGTGGAATTGGGTATAATGAAGTGGCTCCTCCAGCCAAAAGTGCTTTTGCTCCACCAGGAAAAGAACTATCATTCATTAGTGAGCTAAATATTGAAAAACCTGTAGGTGAATGTAGCACAAGTGTTAATGAAACACCTAAGGTTGAGGCTAGAAAATTTTCTGAAGCTCCTATTATAGAAGATTGGTACTCTGATAGTGATAGTGATGAGGAACATGTTAAACAAGAACAAAGTGTGAAAAAGGAAGAAATTCCTACAAAGTTTCAACCTAAAATTGAACAGGTTAAGTTTGTCAAACCTGTGTTAGGAAATAACATCTCTAGGAAAATGGTAGAGTACAATGAGGTACCTAGAGAACAGATGGAAAGGTTAAATAATAAGCCTAGAGGTAACCAGAGAAACTTCAACAACCTAGTTTCACACAGATTAGGTAATCAGTTTCAATTACAAAAGAAGGCTTGTTATAAGTGTGGTAGCTTTGACCACTTGATTGTTAGATGTCCTGAACACCAAAAGCCTGTTTGGAATCAATACACTAGGGTGAATCACAAATATGTAACTAAACAAACTCACCCACATCCTAATAGAAACATGGTTCCAAGAGCTGTTTTATTGAGATCTGGTGCAACTAGATCTATTTATGCTGCTAAAACAAATGGTGTTTTCAAAACCACAACTGGTTCTTCTACTGGCTCTACTGCTAGTAAGCATCCTGCTGCTAGTACAAAACTTTCTACTTCTGGGACAAAAGTTTTAACAAATACAGTTGTTGGTAATCACTTTTATGCTGTTAAGGCCTCAGCTTGCTGGACTTGGAAACCAAAAACTATTAGTTCAAATTCTGTTTCCAAGAATAGTAGTGCATCAAGTGATTTAAAGAAATTTGATTATGTTGATGCACAGGGCAGATCCAAGTCAGTAATGGCTTGGGTCGTCAAGAGGAACTAATGTCTCTACTTTTCATGTGCAGGTCAATCTACTGGATGAGCTTAAGGATATGGTTATTGTTGACAGTGGATGTTCTGGACACATGACAGGAGATGAGTCTCAACTTGAAGACTTTGAGGCTTTTGATGGTGGTTATGTTGCTTTTGGGAATGATCCAAAAGGTGGAAAAATTGTTGGCAGAGGAACTCTAAAAACTGGAAATTTGGACTTTGAGAAGGTGTTTCTTGTGAAAGGACTTAAGTTTAACCTCTTTAGTGTCTCACAAATATGTGACAAAAAGAACTTTGTTCTTTTTACAGACACTGAGTGTATGATCCTTTCTCCTGACTATCAGTTGCCAGATGACAAGTCTGTGCTTTTGAAGGTCCCTAGAAATGAGAATATATACAATGACCATATTAAGAACATTGTTCCTAAGAGGGCTTTGACTTGTCTAATTGCAAAGGCCGCTGTTGATGAGTCCAAATTATGGCATAGGAGGCTGGGACATCTGAACAACAAGACCATGAACAAATTGGTAAAAGGAAATCTGGTCAGAGGAATGCCTACAAAGACTTTTGAAAATTGTGAAACTTGTGTTGCCTGTCAAAAGGGTAAACAACACAGAGTTTCATTCAAGTCCAAGACTGTGAACACAAATACTGAGCCATTACACCTACTGCACATGGACTTATTTGGGCCTGTATTTGTAAAAAGCTTGAACAAGAAGTCATATTGTCTTGTTGTCACTGATGACTTTAGCAGGTTCACTTGGGTATTCTTTCTAGCCACTAAAGATGAAACTCCAGAAATACTCAAGGCATTTATAACAAGAGTTGAAAACCTGTATAATCACAAGGTGAAGATAATCAGATGTGACAATGGTACTGAGTTCAAGAACAGTGTGATGAATCAATTCTGTGTGGGGAAAGGAATTCTTAGACAGTATAGTGTAGCAAGAACTCCACAACAGAATGGTGTTGCTGAAAGAAGAAACATGACACTTATTGAGGCTACAAGAACAATGTTATCTGATTCAAAACTACCTATTCCTTTTTTGGGCTGAAGCTGTGAACACTGCATGCTTTGTGCAGAACAGAAGTAAGGTAGTCAAGCCTCATAATAAGACTCCATATGAGTTATTTCATGGAAAGAAGCCACTGATTGATTTTCTTAAACCATTTGGATGTCCTGTTACCATTTTGAACACTAAGGATCAGCTAGGCAAATTTGATGAAGTAAATTTGGTTGGTTACTCTGTGATTAGTAAAGCTTTCAGAGTATATAACAAGAGAACCAAACATGTAGAGGAGAATTTGCATATTAAGTTTTCTGAGAACTCATCCAATCCTGAAGGAAAAGGACCAGAATGGCTGTTTAATGTGGATATGCTTACCAAAACAATGAACTATGTACCAGTTATTGCCAGTGTTGACAAACCACAAGAAGAATTAGTTTTGGTTGAGAAACTGAAGGTTGGTCCTACCTTTCTACCCTTTCAGACTGATCCAGGTCATAAAGAAGATGTTGTTACTCACGAAAAACCTAAGAAAACTTAAGCAGGTATTGAAATACCTATTGAAGCAGAAAAAGTAGGTGTTGATGTCTCTCCTACCAAACCAGAAGACTCTGCTGCTGACTCATCAGACTCTACTGCTAGGCCAAAAGATACAACTACTGCTCCACCACATTCTGCTTCCAAGCCTACTAACTCTACTGCTACTTCAATGTTTCCTAATTTGGACTTTAAGGGTAGACCTATTGCTGATTCTATCTATCCTGATGATCCAAATATGCCTCCTCTTGAGAATATTTACTATGACACAGATGATGATGCACTTGATGGTCAGTTATTTGGAGCTGCTGCAGATTTCTCTAATTTGTAACTCAATATTCCTGTTAGTCCTACAACTACCACAAGAGTACACAAGGATCATCCCAAAGATCAAATCTTAAGTGATCCACAATCATCTATTCAAACCAGGAAGATGACTAAAGCACTGAAAGATCTTCAACATCAAAGTTTCTTTGCCAGATCTCTGCATCAAAGAAATAGTCATAAAGATCTTCAGAATTGCCTGTTTGCATGTTTTCTTTCTCAAATAGAACCCAAGAATACTTACAAAGCCTTACAAGAAGCAAGTTGGGTGGAAGCAATGCAAGATGAGCTTCTACAATTTAAGCTGCAAGAAGTTTGGACTTTGGTTGAACTGCCAAATGGAAAAAGAGTAATTGGCACAAAATGGGTTTTCAGATGCAAAAGAGATGAGAGAGGAATTGTCATAAGGAACAAGGCAAGGTTAGTAGCACAGGGATACAGACAACAAGAAGGCCTTGATTATGATGAGGTATTTGCTCCAGTGGCAAGAATAGAAGCAATTAGAATATTCTTGGCTTATGCTTCATATAAAGATTTTGTAGTGTATCAAATGGATGTAAAGAGTGCTTTTCTGTATGGGACCATTACAGAAGAGGTTTATGTGTCTCAAACACCAGGCTTTGAAGACCCTGATCATCCTGACAAAGTTTACAAGGTAAATAGAGCAATGTATGGCTTACATCAGGCTCCAAGAGCTTGGTATGACACTTTGTCAACATACTTGCTAGAATATGGGTTTAGTAGAGGAAAGATTGATAAAACTCTGTTTCTCAAAAGACAAAAGGATGACATTCTGCTGGTTCAAATCTATGTTGATGATATCATCTTTGGGTCTACTAACAAAGCTATGTGTGTTAGTTTTGAGAAGCTAATGAAGGACAAGTTTTCTATGAGTTCAATGGGAGAACTCACCTTCTTCTTAGGTCTGCAAGTTACACAGAAAGAAAATGGTATATTTATCAGTCAGGATAAGTATGTCAATGATATTTTGAAGAAATTTGGTTTTGAAGATGCTAAACCTGCCAAGACTACCATGGACACCAATAAACCATTGCTGAAGGATGAATATGGAAAGGAAGTGGATATACACTTGTACAGGTCTATGATTGGCTCATTGATGTATCTTACAGCATCAAGGCCTGATATCATGTTTGCTGTGTGTGTCTGTGCAAGATTTCAAGTGTGTCCCAAGGAATCACATCTCAATGCAGTAAAGAGAATTTTTAGATATCTGAGGCATCAACCTAAATTGGGCCTTTAGTATCCTAAGGATTCACCATTTGATTTGGTCTCCTATTCAGATAGTGACTATGCTGGAGCTTCTTTGGATAGAAAGTCTACAACAGGGGGTTGTCAATTTCTAGGAAGCAGATTGGTGTCATGGCAATGCAAGAAGCAAACAGTGGTGGCAAATTCTACAACTGAAGCTGAGTATGTGGCTGCTTCAAGTTGTTGTGGACAAGTTCTATGGATGCAGAATCAATTATTGGATTATGGGTACAATTTCATGAATACCAAAATTCATATTGATAACAACAACACACTTTGCATAATTAAAAACCCTGTTTTTCATTCTAAAACAAAACATATTGAGATAAGACATCACTTTATCAGGGATTGCTATGAAAAGAAGTTGATTCAAATTGTTAAAGTTCATACTGATAACAATGTTGCTGATCTTCTCACTAAACACTTTGATGTGGGGAGGTTTCAATTTTTAATTGCAAACATTGGTATGATAAATCTTTGAAAAACTTATCTCTTTGTTTTGTACAAGTTTGTAAAGGAATTGTGCTGCTTGTTACTCTGCTGCTTATGTTTGTGATTGAATGTACTATGCTGCTAATTCTAACTCTACTACTAGTGCATATGTTTGTTTGTTTTGTGGTGTTTGGTCTAATATTGTGCAGGAATAAGTCTAAATGATGATTTGCAATTACAATATTATGACAACAAAAGAAGAACATATGTCATTCATCATTCATCAAATTCAGAAGTTCATACATCAAAAGAGCAATTACAAAAACTACTTCTGAAACCACAAAAGAGTGCAACAATCTAAGATGAAATTAAAGCCTACAAGTACTACTTCCTAGGGCATGGAAGGCCAAGAACAATTTTTCTTTCCTTAGGAAGAGGAGAGTTTGTCTTCCTTGTCTTCTTTGTCTTGGTGGACTTCTTTGGTCGTGGCCTTGATGACTGAGGTCTCTCCGGAGTAGAAGGTGGTTCATTTTGAGGCTCATCCTCATCTGATGAAGTATAGATGAAAGGGGAAACAAGCTCCCTTGGAGATGGTTGCCTGACAGGGATCCAAGCTGTGTCTTCTGATGGCTCTAAAGACGATGGAGATTTTGGGGACATCACAGCTTTACCTCTAGAAGTGCTTGGGGTTTGATTCAAACTGAGGAGATCTTTAAAGACAGGGAGATCATGCTTTCTCTTCTTCGCTTGCTCCTTGGTTCTACAACCATTATAAGGAGGACGAAAGGGAGGCACATACGTTTCAAAGGGGGTTTCATCTTCAGATGATGAATCGGAAGAGATATTGATGATTTCGGGTGTTGATTTCATGATTGGCTTATTTGATTTGGTTAATTGAAGTTTTGATTTGGTTGATTGGCGTTTTGATTGCGATTAGGGTTTGATTGTGATAATTTAGGGAAAAGATTTAGTCCGTTTTTATAGGGATTACGGAATATCATCGCATTGAATGCTGAGGATTCTTGACTTTTTGACCAAGCTTATTTTTTCAACTCTGCTGCTGGATATTTCACTCTGCTGCTAGTTATATAACTCTGCTGCTAGTGTTATTGTGCTGCTACGGTTGAAAGTGTGAGGGTGGTATATGTAACTTCTTCAATCAGTTTAAAACCTAATTGATCTTCCTAATTGGTTTTCTCATCTTTCAAATTGAAGTTATCACAAACCCGAACACTCTATTTCTCTCAAAATCAATTATCCCCAATTTCCCTAAACCCTACCTCATGGATTGCTTTCGTACCTGGGCAAAGCAACACAACAGTGTGGTCGTTTTGGATGCTGAATCCGTTAATGAAGAATTCACAGACATGGTAAAATTTCTGAATGCTACTTCTCTTAGGTATGCACTCACTGTGAATCCTACTATATTTGCTTCCCACATCAAACAGTTTTGGCTTACCGCTAAAATCAAAACTATGAATGGGGAAAAACATGTTAGTGCCTTAGTAGATGGACAAAAGGTTCGTGTATCTGAATCATTAATCAGAGAAACCCTTTTCTTAGATGATGAAACAAAGACCACTTGCCTGGCCAATTCTGCTATTTTTAAAGGGTTAAAAGATTTGGGATATGAGGGGAAACATACAAATTTAAAATTTCAAAAATCTCTCCTCTGTCCTCAATACAAGTTTTTGATACATCTTCTTCTTCATTGTTTGAGTCCTAAAACTTCTGGATGGCATGAGTTTAGTACTACTATTGCTTCTGCAATGGTATGCCTAAGCAAAGGCAAACCATTCAATTTTTCAAAAATGATTTTGGAAGGGATGTTTCAAAGTATCAAAGAGTCTGGTTCATATTTGCTTTATCCAAGGTTTATACAACTCTTTGTTCAAAAACAACTTACAAAGTTTAGAGGCCATGTTGGTACTTATGATGCTCCAAAATTGGTTTCTAAAACTTTCACTTTCTTGGTTAAACATGGAAAAGGTTTTTCAGGCACAAATACAAATCTTACACCTTTTATGGTGCAACTTGTGCAAAATAATCAGGGTGAAGGATCAGGAAATCCCACTGACTCCCATCACACATCCAATTTTAGTGCATCTGCTACACAACCTAAAATACTCTATACCCGTAGGAACACCAAAAAGAACACTGATCTTCCTCAGGATAGTGTTAGTATGGCTGTACCAGATGAGGCTGTCCTAGGTGATGATGAGGACATGTTTGCAAGGGCTATCACTACTGCTTCTAGCTTAGCAGCAGAGCAGGATAGTGATAACATCATTAAGACCCAAACCAAGGCAACATCTAGAGATGATGATTCTTATGAATCAAATTCTCAGGATGGTAACCCTAGCCAAATGGCAAATACAGGGGGCTCAGCTGATCAAACTAGGTTTGATACTGAGTTTATGTCCCAAGATTCACCTCTCGGACCAGGTTACACAGGTCGAAGTGATGAGGACAGACCAGTGACAAATGAATTGACGGAAAATCTTGTACATGATGACAATGTCCATGATTCACCTCTCGGACCAGGTAATACAGGTCGAAGTGATGAGACTATTATGCAACTCATTCAGGAATTGACGGTTACTTGTGCCAACTTGGGGGTGAAATGTACTACACTGGAGGACAAAGTTCTTAATCTTTCATCTGTTGTTGCTGATCAGGACAAGACTATTATCAAATTGCAAAAACAGATTAAGAACTTTCAGAAATCAAGATCTTCAACCTCTTTGAAAAGATTGAAGAAAGTGGGCACTTCTCAGGTTGTTAGTTCTCCTGATGCTTCTACTCACTTGGAAGAGGATGCTTCCAAACAGGGGAGGAATGAAGAGGCAATGGGTTCAGGGGAGGCAAATTTGAAAAAGGCTGATAGTGCTTTGGGTTTGAATGATGGAATGATTTCAGGGGAGGTTCCAGTGATTGGTGATATGGATGCTGAAAATCCTCAGGATACTGAAAGTCCTCAGGATGCTGGAGATTTTGTGGTTGCTGATAAATCAGGGAATGAGGTTGTTATGGAAGAGGTGATTGCTACACAAGAGAAGGTGGTAGAACAACTTACAACTTTGGAGCCTGAGCAACTAGTAAAGGCAACATGGTTGATGGGTGAAACATTGATGAAGTTGGGAGATTTGGTGAAAGATAAAAGTTTTGACTCTGCTGTTAAAGATTCTGCTGCTCAAGAATCTACTGCTAAGGAAATTACTAACTCTGCTGCTAGTGGATCTGCTGATGCACAAGACTCTGCTGCTGGGTCTGGTGACAATGCTGCTGCTGAAGCCATGGTATTATTGAGCAAGAAAACTACACCAGTATCAACTCCTTCACTACCACAACAAACTACAACAACAATCAAATCATCAGCACCTAGAAAACCTGAAAAAGGGATTGTTATTAAAGAACCTGCTGCTCAACAAAAGAAGGTTATTTCTTCATCTTCTACTGATAAAGGCAAGGGCAAGCAAGTTGAAAAGGAAAGGATTATGTATAAGGGGATTGATTTCACTGATGTACCTTTTGATTCTTGGCCTAAGCCATTGCAAGTTGAACATGATACAGCTGCTGCACTTAAAGAACAAGAGTTGATTAATATGGAAGAACAACAGTTAACTGAGAAAGAGGCTGAAGGATTAAAGAGGTATGAAGAATGGATAAGTGAGAAGATCAGAATGGCTGCTGATATTGAACTCAATAAGCTGATCAAGATTGAATAAAATGAAGTTCCAACTTTTAATGTGCAATCTTGGTACAGTGAGTTTACTACAAAGAAGAGAAAAGAAAATGCTACTGCTAGAAGAAAGATAAAGATATTTAAAGGTCCAACTGTTAAACAACAAAGAAAAGAATATGAAAGGTATCTAAAGAATATGGCTGGATGGACATTGGTACAGTTGAAAGCTTATTCTGACAAAGAAGTTTTTGACTTGTATCAACAAGCTAAGAGAAGAACAGATACATTTTATGCTATGGGATGTGCTGAGGATTTGGAACAAATTGCTCAGATGAACAAGAAGTTGGTACCTGAAAAAGTAGCTGAAGCAGAGCATATTCAAGAAGCTGATGTTGTTAAACAGCTTGATATTGATGCAGCAAATACTACTTCTTCTGTGCATGGTGGTAAAAGAAAAGGTGTTATTCATAAGTCATTTGCAAAGAAGAAGAGAAAGATTGGAGAAGGAAGCAGTTCTATGCCTGAAGGAGATGAGTTTAAACATGGTCTTGATCACATTCCTTCTGAGCATCAAAAAGAACAATTGAAGGGTTACACTATGGTTGGCAAGATGGAAGATCCTCAAGTAGTTGATGCCAAACCATTAGGAGTCAAATATCCTATTATCAAAGTAACTACAGGATACGATACCAACATTGGAGCATTTCATGATGTCCAGAGATCTGATGGTAAGACTCACAGGTTTCTTAGATTTCAACAGATGTTACACTACTTTGATAGAGAGGATGTTGAAGACTTGTGGAAGTTATACAAGGCAAAGTTTGGAGCCGAGAAGTTTGATGGTAAAAAGTATGAGATAGAGAAAATTGATCATATCATAACTTCTTCTGATAATGTTATGTGGAGAGCTCTTAAACTTATGTTTGAACCTTCAAAGGATGATTCTGAATGGACAGAGATAGTAGAATACAAAGTAAGAAAATGGAGACTCTTTCAAGATTCTGGAGTTCATGTGTTAGATATTGGACCAATTACTTTGTATATGCAAGCTGAAATGGATTACCCAGTGGTAAGATACTTGAATATTGTCAATCAGATGGTTAATGGTGACAAATCACTTAAGTTGCAGAAAGACTATGATTCTGATGATCAAGCATTTAATTTGCTGTCAAAGTATAAGAAGATATTTGATCAACTGAATGCTCAAGAGTTGAAGTGTTTGGAAGCATCCTCCTAGTGATTAATTGTGCTTTGAAGAAACTTACTTATTTAGAAATAAATAATAAGTTTAGGGGAGGATTGTTGGGTCTGAAACTGCTGCTGAGTGAAACTGCTGCTAGTAGTAATGATTCTGCGGCTGATGTCAAAGTGCTGCTGAAGTTAAATGCTGCTGACAGAATCTACTGCTAATGTGATAAGGATGTATACGGTTTAGATAAATATAGAATAGATTGTGTAAATATTATATTTATCTAGAATATTCTTATCGTGTAGAGAAAGGTATTGTAAACCTAGTAGGATTCCTTAGTCTATAAAAGGAGGATCCTAGGGTTAGTTTATGTACGTATTATTATTCGCTTCAAGGTTGTAAAACCCTGGCATTGTTGAGTGCTCGTATTAATAATATTGAAGTGTTGAAAGAGAATCATAATTCTTCTTAAGTTAAGCTTTTACATTCCGCATATTAGCTTAAGTGTTTATTCAAGTTAACTTCTATACAAGATCGTTTAAGCTCAACTGGGATCAACACGTCTCATTTTGGATTTTCATGCACTTATGAACTATCGTTTGATTGTACTAAACTTATTTCCTTAAACTTTTCCAGACTTTTGGGACCTATGTTTTATAACTCTGAATATTTTGAATGAATCAAACGAGTTATTTTCAAAACGACACTTTAGGTCGTTCAATATAACTATAACTGTGGTGCTATGACAGTCACCCCAGGTATTCCATTCCGCTGCCATTCAGGTATTTTGGGTGTGTGACAGATTGGCATCAGAGCTAAGGTTATAGCGAACTAGGATGCATCATGGACCCTAGACTATAACCACATCATCATAGCATATCATCATTTCATCATAAGTGCATAATTATTTATTTTTAGGTGATTCCATTACGCGAGTTATTTATTTTTATTTCACCTTGATTATCACAGAGATATGTCTTCAGACCCGAACATTGTCATACTTTACTCTGTCTCAGACTCTGATGTTGAGGGCTCTTTGTCTTCCACTACTTTTTCACCACCACCCATTCCTCCAGTACCTATGTTGCCACTTTTGGCATCAGGTGAAGATACCGAGCCTTTTGAGGAGGAAGAGACTGCTCCTACTCCTCATATCTCTCCCATTGCACCACTTGATGTTACCCGTGTACCTACTGATATATCATCCCCTGCTACTTCTATTCCCTCAGAACCAAGACTTATGTTTCCCCATAGTAAGACAACACTAGGTGCTAGGAAGTGTGTTCGCCCTGCTACCTCTACTTTTAGGATTCCTGCTATTCCTACATTACCTACACCACCAGCCATACCCACTACTACTTCTATATCTACTTCACTCTTGCCGCTCAGGAAGCGTGCAAGCTTTACTACCCCAGCTTCACCTACTACTGAGACTTCTGATCTTCCACCACCACCAGTATACCATATAGGTGAGAGTTCGAGAGCAGATGCTACTAGAGGTCCTACAGCACGTACTTTGGATGCTCAACAGGAGCAGGTTGATAGGTTGGGTTTTAGGGTAGATGAGATTATCACTACTCGACTTGAGGAGGTCGAGGAGCAGGTTGAGGGGTTGATCTTAGGCAGGGTTAGCATTGACGTGTCTTACCATGGTCTTGAGGCACGACAGGAGATGCACCAGGAGCTGATTGATCAGCTTAGGGATGAGCTACCTGAGATACGGGATAGAGCCCAGATGACACAGGAGACTCAGGGAGAGCAGGCACACCAGTTGGCAATAGCTCAGGAGAGGATGACAGCTGCAGAGACCAGGGAGGCTGCCCTCCAGCTTCGAGTGGAGCACTTGGAGGAGATTGTTGTTGCAATCGATCGTGAGATTCGCCGCCTTAGGAGAGGACCTGGAGGACCTGGGGCACCCTGACCATTTAGAGCACCTGGAGGAGCCTAGAAATAGACTTGTATTGTATTAGCTTTTACTATTTTCCTAGTCCCGAGGTGTAGGACATAGTTCAAGAACTTGTAGTCTTTTGGTTGTTGTACAAACAAATATATCAAGTATGACTCTACTATGTTGGAAATGTTGTGCTATATATTATATCAGTCCGTGTAGGCCGAAATTTTCATGTATTATATTCATGTGTTGTGATTATATTTATGATGTTTCGTGGTTGCTCTTTATTGTTATCGTATTTATACAGGTTGTGGTTGTATTTATACATGTCGTGGTTGTATTTATACAGGTTGTGGTTGTATTTATACATGTCGTGGTTGTATTTATACAGGTTGTGGTTGTACTCGTACATGTCCTGGTTGTGTTATTAGTCGTTGTGGTTGTATATATATACATGTTGTGGGTGTATACCTTTGGTACAATGACTATTTCTATTATGATTTTTCTCATGGTTGTTTCCATTGTGATTTATCAGAAGTATGGCACCAAGGAAGGGTAAGGCTGCACCAGAAACACCCGCTATGACTCAAGCCGCTATCCGCAAGTTGGTCAGGGATAGTATAGCAAAAGCTCTAAAAGTTGAGAGAGCTGAGGTTGCTGTAAGGGCTGCTGAAACTGCTTCTAATACAGGTACGGTTAAACCACCCAACAATAGGCGTGAATGTACTTGGAAGGATTTCAAGACCCAATCAAGTTTAAGGGCACTAAAGGAGCGGTTGCTTTGATCCGCTGGTTTGAAAAGACTGAGAATGTATTCCTCATGTGCGGTTGTCCGGACGTCAGCAAGGTAAAATTTGCTACAGGTATGCTTCTTGATGAAGCTATGTCTTGGTGGAATTCTTATGCTCAGCCGATTGGTATGGAAAATGCCTACAAGCTCACTTGGGATCAATTCAAGAAATTGATGACAAAGAAGTTTTGCCCTCGTACTGAGGTGCAAAAGTTGGAAACAGAGTTCTATGAGCTGGTAACTAAAGGCGATGACATTGAGACCTACATCAGGAGGTTTCAAGAGTTGGTTGTACTATGTCCAACTATGGTTCCCGACAATGAGAAAAAGATGGAAAACTTCATTGGTGGACTGCCTGAACGTATTCGAGGGGATGTGATTTCTTTTGATCCTCAAACAATGGAAGAGGCTATCCGAATAACTCAGAAACTCATGGTCCAAGTGGTAAAAGGAAAATTTGCTGTCAACAACAATAACCGTTCAAACAACACCAAATACAACAACACTCAAAACAACAACAACTATAACAACAATCGAAACCACAACTATCCCAATAACCGAAACAACAACCCAAACAATAACAACAACAACAACAAGAGGAGGTTTGACTACAACCAAGGTGGAAATGCTATTCAGCCACCACCTAAGAGGCAAGAAGTGGCAAGGGCCTATGCTGCAGGGCCAACTGAAAGGAAAGGATATGCGGGTAATCTACCGAAGTGTGAAAAGTGTCAAAAACATCATAACCCAGGACGTTGCCCAGATCCATGTGGCAACTGCAAGAAGATTGGTCACTACACCAAAGATTGCAGGATTCCAAACTTGGGTGACAATCAGAAACCACCAGTAACATGTTTTGGCTGTGGAGAAATTGGACACTATAGGGGTGAGTGCCCAAAGAAGAAGAATCAAGGAGCTAGAAACCAAGGTGGAATGGCTCGAGGAAGAGCTTATGTTATGGGAGGAGAAGATGTCAAAGAGGACCCGAATGTTGTTGCGGGTACGTTCCTCATTAATAATCGTTATGCATCCATTTTATTTGATTCAGGAGCGGATAGAAGTTTTGTTTCTATTGCATTTGCACCTTTACTTAACATAGAACTAACCCCATTATACATTTCCTATATCGTTGAACTAGCCGATGGGTCTTTAGTTAACACCAACACCATTGTCCGTGGTTGCACTATAAATTTCCTAAACCACCCATTCAATATAGACCTCATGCCCGTAGAACTTGGAAGTTTCGACGTTGTTATTGGTACGGATTGGTTATCTCGGCATCGAGCGAGAATTATTTGTGATGAGAAAGTTGTTCACCTTCCTTATAACGGTGAAACTTTGGTTGTTCGTGGAGAGCGAAGTGGAACTAGACTCAGTATTATATCATGCATTAAAATCGAGAAGTACATAAAGAAGGGTTGTTATGTATTCTTGGCTCACATCACGGAGAAGAAGTCGGATGAGAAACAACTTGAAGAGGTGCCAATTGTTAAGGAATTTCCAGAAGTTTTTCCGGAAGAATTGCCAGGACTTCCGCCTACACGCCAAGTTGAGTTTCAAATTGAATTAGTGCCAGGAGCTGCACCAATTGCGCGAGCACCGTATAGACTTGCACCTTCGGAAATGCAAGAATTGTCAAATCAATTACAAGAACTTTTGGACAAAGGATTCATTAGACCGAGTTCCTCACCTTGGGGAGCGCCGGTTTTGTTTGTGAAGAAAAAGGACGGATCTTTCAGAATGTGCATCGACTATCGTGAGTTGAACAAGTTAACGGTGAAGAACCGTTATCCACTCCCCAGAATCGACGACTTGTTCGACCAGTTACAAGGTTTTAGTTTTTATTCCAAGATTGATTTAAGATCCGGTTGCCATCAACTTAGAGTTCGGGAGGAGGATATCCTGAAGACGGCATTTAGAACACCTTATGGTCATTATGACTTTCAAGTAATGCCTTTCGGATTAACCAACGCACCTGCGGTATTTATGGATCTCATGAATAGGGTGTGCAAACTGTATCTTGATAAGTTTGTGATCGTATTCATTGACGATATCTTGATTTATTCCAAGAGTAAGGAAGAGCACGAAGAACATCTCAGAACAATCCTGGAACTACTCAAGAAGGAGCAATTGTATGCCAAATTTTCAAAGTGTGATTTTTGGATACGAAGAGTTCAAATTCTTGGCCATGTCATTGATAGCCAGGGATTACAAGTCGACCCAGCAAAGATCGAGGCAGTTAAGGATTGGGCTACGCCCAAGTCTCCTACAGAAATTCGTCAATTCCTAGGACTTGCCGGATATTACAGAAGGTTTATTGAAGGGTTTTCTAAGATAGCGAAGTCGTTGACTAAGCTGACGCAAAAGAATGAAAAGTACGAGTGGGGAGAGAAACAAGAGTCCGCATTTCAGTTATTGAAACAAAAGCTTTGTAGCGCACCGATTTTGTCACTACCCGAAGGTATTGAGAACTTTGTGGTATATTGTGATGCTTCGCATCAAGGACTTGGAGCTGTGCTAATGCAAAATGAGAAGGTGATAGCTTATGCTTCTAGACAGCTTAAGACACACGAGAAGAATTACACTACACACGACTTGGAGTTGGGTGCGGTAGTTTTTGCACTCAAGATTTGGAGACACTACCTTTATGGTACCAAGTGCGTAATTTTTACCGACCACAAGAGCTTACAGCATATACTTGATCAGAAGGAACTCAATATGAGACAACGTCGTTGGCTAGAATTGTTGAGTGATTACGATTGTGAAATCCGATATCACCCGGGAAAAGCGAATGTTGTAGCAGATGCACTTAGCCGAAAAGAATGACTCAAACCTTTGAGAGTTAGGTCATTGGGAATGACAATCATTTCGCCATTACCATCAAAAATTTTAGAAGCTCAGATTGAGGCTCTCAAAGAAGAAAATCGACCACATGAGAAACTTTATTGTATGCCTGAAAACAAAAATGGCTTTGTAAAGAGATCAGATGGAGTGTTATGCTTCAAGGACCGAAGTTGGATACCACTCTATGGTGGGATACGAGAATTGATTATGCATGAATCACACAAGTCAAAGTACTCTATTCATCCTGGTTCTGATAAGATCTATCAGGATCTCAAAAAGCTTTGTTGGTGGCCGAACATGAAAGCAGAAATAGCTACTTACGTCAGCAAATGCCTTACTTGTGCTAAAGTGAAAGCCGAGTACCAGAAACCGTCAGGATTACTTCAACAATCAGAGATTCCACAATGGAAGTGGGAACGTATTACGATGGACTT